>CAUYUJ010005969.1:498107-540554 GCA_963575745.1 Prorocentrum cordatum
GTGCTGGTTTCGCCGGAGACATCCTCACAAAACGGAGCACTTATAGAACTACACCTAGCCTGCGGGGCGGGGTGCGTGTCGGGTGCCGCCACTCGCGCTCCCAACGTGTACCGCACCCGGGCCGCTAAGTGCCGTTCTGTACGTGTTCCTTTTTCGCGAAGTATCGGCTGCCCGCGCTGCCCACCGCCGAGGCCCCGCCCCGTGGGCCGCTCCCCACCGACGTCCCGCATCCCCTGGCTCAGGGAAGCCAGCCATATGCCTGGGGGCCTCGACCTCGCGCGGCCCGTTTCCTTCCCCCGCGTGTGCCCCAGCAGCAAATTCGCGGTCCGATCCCCGCGCTTTCGAGTTCTTCTTCGTGCCGGATTCCCCGTCCGAGGGTGAAACGCTTGTTCGCGTTATGATTTGTCTTGCGACTGTTGCCAAGCCTTCCCGTGCAACGTGGTGATCGCTTCCACGCTTGGCACGCAACGTCGTCGGCGCGATCATCGCCTTCCATCGTAGGTCGCGAAGCGGTGTCCGTCCACCCAGACCGACCGATGCGCCAAATCTAATAATAATTGCCACACCTGGTCCCAGCAACAAGGTGCAGTTTTGATGCGTGTAGTTGTAGATGTGTTCGACGAGGACGGACGGCGGTGAGGGGAGGTGTTGCGGTTTGACGGGGGTGGGCGGGCGGGCGCGTGAGTAGGGGGGGCGGGTGGGTGGGGAGGAGGCGGAGGAGGAGGAGGAGGAGGAGGAGGAGGAGGAGGAGGAGGAGGAGGAGGGAGGAGGAGGAGGAGGAGGAGGAGGAGGAGGAGGAGGACAATGAGGAGGCGGGGGGAGGAGGAGGAGAGAGGGAGAGGACGAGGAGGAGGAGGAGGATGAGGGGAGGAGGGAGGAGGGGAGGGAGGAGGAGGAGGAGGAGGAGGAGGAGGAGGAGGAGGAGGGGGAGGGGAAGGAAGCGAAAGCAGGGGAGAAAAGATGGGAGCGGGAGGGAAGGAGGGTGGCGGGGGGAGGAGGCCTTCCTGCACCTGGAGTGGGCCGCGAAGATTCAGGGTCCGTGTGGTGAGGCGTTGATAGGTATGACGGTGGTGATGATGATGATTCGGATGAAGATGATGATGAGGATGCTTGTGATGGGAATGATGATGCTGATGATGCTTTTGATGATGATGGGAATGCTGCTGATGATGATGCTGATGTTGATGCTGATTATGATGCTGATTCTTGTGATGGGAATGATGATGCTGTTGTTGTTGATGATGATGCTGTTGATGCTGATGAAGCCGATGCTGCTGCTGATGGTGGCTTTGCTGATGATGGCGATGATGATGATGCTGTTGTTGATGATGATGTAGATGATGATGCTGCTGATACTGCTGCTGCTGATGATGCTGATGATCGTGCTGATGATGATTGCCATGATGACGGTGATGATGCTGATGATGATGAATATGCTGATGATGCTGATGATGGTACCGATGATGAGGATGATGAGGATGCTGATGATGAGGATGATGATACTGATGATACTGATGATACTGATGACGCTCATGCTGATGATGATGATGGTGATGGTGGTGATGATGATGCTGACGATGCTGTCGATGCTGCTGCTGCTGATGATGATGATGATGATGCTGATGGTGGTGGTGGTGGTGGTGATGGGTGGTAGCGATGAGTGTGGTGGTGATGCTGATGCTGATGTCTGCCGATGATGATGCTGCTGATGAGATGCAGATGCTGATGCTGATGCTGATGATGCTGATGATGCTGATGATGCTGATGCTGATGCTGATGATGCTGATGTTGCTGCTGCTGCTGATGCTGATGCCGATGATGTTGATGACGGTGATGCTGCTGCTGATGATGATTATGATAGAAATGATGGCGATGATCACGATGATGATGATGATGATGATGATGATGATGATGATGATGATGATGATGATGATGATGATGATGACGATGATTATGTTGATGATGTTGATGATGACACTGGTGACGCTCATGCTGATGATGAGGATGCTGATGCTGATGATGATGATGATGCCGATGGTGGTGATGATGATGATGATGTTCATGATGGTGACGATGCTGATGCTCATGCTGATGATGATAAGGATGATGATGCTGCTGTTGCTGATGATGATGATGATGATGGTGATGATGATAATGATGATCCTGATGCTGATGCTGATGATGATGAGTATGATGAGGATTCTGTTTATGATGATTTCGCAGCTGCTGCTGATGATGATGATGATGCTGGTGGTGGTCATGATGATGATGATGATGATGATGATGATGATGATGATGAGGATGAGGATGAGGATGAGGATGAGGATGAGGATGATGATGATGATGATGATGATGATGATGATGATGATGATGATGATGATGATGATGATGATGATGATGATGATGATGATGATGATAACGACGGTGTTGGTCTCTTTAGGTTTCTGTGGGTCCCATTCGTTTTTGTGACGGGCCACAGGCCTCTGTTCGTTGGTTGTGAGCTGGGTAGGTTCCGGTTTTGCGACGGGCGGAACGGAGACCTCGGGTTGCGCATCAGAAGGGCTCCTGAGAGCCGCGGGGAAGGCGAGGTTTCTGTTGATTGGACCCCCTGTCATGTGGATCCCGACGATCCCAGTCTCACCCCCCAAGAACGTTTCTTGGCTGCCAGCAGCGCCGCAGCTAACACTGCTGCTGGGAAGCAGCTGAGCGTAACTGGGAGCTTGGGCGCACTGCGGACGCGCACTTGACTACCCGTGGGATGTGATTGCGTCCCTGGTCAGGAGAAGGGCCCGCAGGTCCTTGGCGGATTCTGTAGCGGCCGGTCCTGTCAGAGCCACCAAGGGAGCTCGACGGGGGACCAAGAGGGATCGAGCCGCCCGCGCCAGTGCTCACCATGTACCTCAGTGTGGCAAGCGTGATAGATGTTCCAGGTGTGGGAGTCTTTCTACTTGGGGCAGGTTTCTGTTTTTTTTGTGCTTCGGATTGCGTTTTAGATGAGGCCCAGAAGTGGCCTCAGGATGTCGTCTCTGTTCCTGGGCCCGTGGTTGTTTGCGGGGTGTCCCTCAGCGAGTCCCCCCGCTTGGGGTTCTGGGACCGTTTTGGCATGTATGCTCGCCACCACTGCGGGCTGCAGCCACCGTGCACGGGCGTCAGCTTGCTGCTGAGCGTTCCAACCCAGTCGGGGGGGGCACAAGTTTTGGTTCCCAGCAGGGCGCGCTCGGGTAGCTTGGACGCGCTTCCTCAGTGGCTCGTGCTTCCCTCCTTCCGGCTCCTCCTCGTCGTTCTCCTCCTCCTCGTCCTCCTTCTTCTCCTCTTCGTTCTCCTCCTCCCCCTCCTCCCCCCGTCCCTTTTTATCCCTAACCTCCTCCTCCTCGCCCTTCCCCCCCCCTCCTCCCCGCGTCTCTTTTCTTCTGCCCCCTTCCGCCCCCCCTCGCCTCCCCCTCGTCCCCCCCTTGCCTCCTCATAATTCATCATCCCCCCAGCCTGCCCGCGTCGTCGGCGTCCTCGGCGTCGTCGGCGTCGGCGTCGCCGTCGCCTTTGTCGTCATGGTCGTTGTCGTCCTCGGCGATTTTGTTGTTGATCGGGCCGCTGGAGGCCTTTGGAAGCCTCTGGGGACCGCTGGAGCGCAGTAGCGGCTTCCACGTGCACCTCCTCCACCTTGGAAGGCAGTGGCGGCGTCGTCATTGCCGTCGTCGGCGTCGGCGTCGGCGTCGGTGCCCCCAGGCAAAGGGAAGCTCGCTCAAGTCGGCCCTGGCTGCGAGGCAGAAGAAGCCCACTGGCGACGCGGCCAAGGCCAAGGTCTGCCGCCCATGCCTCTGACTGCTCGGCAGCGTGCTGCAGTCTTTAAGGATACGGGCAGAGAGGTATGAGGAGGAGGAGGAGGAGGAGGAGGAGGAGGAGGAGGAGGAGGAGGACGAGGAGGACCAGTGTAAACCCAAGACGCATCAACGATATTGCAAGACACCCTCCCTCCAAGTTTCACCTTCATAGGCTCCGACACTGATTCCTCTTCATTTCGGGATATGCCCTGTTGGAAGACAACAGTTTGAACACCCAGAGTTGTGTTAGAACACCACTCCTTGGATTTCAACGCTGCGAATCACCGTAACGGTTGCGTCTTGACGGTCCGGAATCGCATCATAACACAGTTCTTGGGACTTCAGCAGCGCTAAGCAATGTACATGCTGCTCCTTGACATTCCGACATCGTGCCAAAACATGATTTGTGGGACGCTAACACGGATAATCTTTGAAACTGTTGCGAATTCGTAAGCCGAATGTTCGCGGCGATCAGCCGAGAGCCACATTTTGCAAAGGAACCGCCCTCCATCCATGAAGCTCAGAGTTCAGGCGCGGAGTTCAGGCGAGAGCCATACATTGAAAATGAACAGCCCTCCATGCGTGAGGCTCTTGCAAACTTTCAAGACGCATGTGCGCGACGCTAAGGCGAGAGCCCCATCTTGAGAAGCAACCGCCCTCCACCCGACAAGCTCTTGCAAACTTTGCAGACGAATGTGCGCGGCGCTAAGGCGAGAGTCACACTTTGAAATCGGACCGCATTCCATCCGTGAAGTTCTGGTATTTTTCAAACGAATGTACGCGGCGGTAAGGCGAGAGTTACATTTTAAAAGTGGGCCGCTCTGCCTCCGTGAAATTGTTGTAAATTTCAAGTTTCAGGATCATGCATTGTCAGGAGTTCTCAGGCGAAACGCCCGGCCCGCCCTTTCGACTGGCCTCGGGGTGCGATAGGGAGGAGTTATCTGTTAGGAAACGGAGTAGAAGAGGAGGAGGAGGCGGAGGAGGAGGAGGAGGCCGAGGAGGAGGAGGAGGATGGGTAGGAGGACGAGGATGGACAGGAGGGGAAAGAGAGAGAGCGACTGGAGGAGGATGGGGATGAGGGTGAGGTGCAGAAGCAGATGGGCCGGGGGCGGTGGACGGGTTTTCCCCCATACTCCTCCCCCCTCGCTCTGTCAATCTCCCTCTTTCTCCTCCTCCTCACGAACCTCCCCCCTCTGGAGCTCTGTATGACCCAATGCAGAATCCTCAGAACCTCCTCCTCCTCCCTCCTCCTCCTCGTCCTCTTCCTCTTCCTTCTCCTGCTGCTGCTCCTCTTCCTTTCTCTACGCTCTACTCGCCCTCCGCTCTGTTCGTCGTTGATGCCAATTCCATTCAATGAGGAGGGGAGGACGACGAGCACGACGACGACGAAGCTCAGGACGAGGAAGACCACGACCGCGGCGACAGCCACGACGACGACGACGATGCTGGCGGCGACGAGTCGGAGAGGATACTGGAGGCCTCCAGGGATCCCAGCAGCCGGGGAGGCCCCCCAGAGGCCTCCGGAGGCTCAAGAAGGGGCAGGGATCAGGGCCTCAGAAACCAGGGCATTGCAAACCAGGACATTGCGCGATCTGCTGGGGTGAAACGAAGAAGGCAGAATGAGCCTCGATTCTAGAGCCTAGCACCGCGATAACCCCGTCTTCGCACCTCGATTGATCGAAGTTCGATGAATCAAACCTCGATTGATCGAGTCTCGATCCTCGATCGGCCGATCCTCGAGTCTTCATCGATCGAACCTCGATCCTTGAGCCTCGATCGATCGATCGATCGATCGACGACGTGGACCCCCAGGGGTCTTGGCCCCTTCCCCAGGACCGGCGCTTCCTCGTCCCGAGCCGTTCTCCTCCGGGGCCGGGAGCCTCGGGACGGGGGCCAGTGCCGGCGGGGGTCTCGCCAGAGCGCCGGAGATCTGGCGGGAGCCTGCAGAGCCAGGGGTGTGCACTGGCCCGGGCCGGCGTGCAGGATGCCGCGGGAGCCTGCAGGATCTCGCAGGATCCTGCAAGGCTTGACTGACCCAGTCCATAGGCCCCACCCCAGATAGGACGACGACGACGACGACGACCACGACGACGACGACGACGGCGACGACGACGACGACGACGCGTCCCCGATGGGGCCCCGTGGCCTGGCGAGGCTTCCGAGGCGTCGCGCGGCGTGCGCCCTGCGCGGCGCGAGCCCCCTCGGAGGCCCTCCGCGTGGCCATCGGTCGTCGATCGAGGAGCGATCTCTGAGCTGTCGATGCGTCGATCCATCGATCGGTCTATCGAGGAGGAGGAGGATGATGAGGAAGAGGAGGGGGAGGGGGAGGAGGGGGAGGAGGAGGAGGAGGAGGAGGAGGAGGAGGAGGAGGAGGAGGAGGAGGGAGGAGGAGGAGTAGGAGAAGGAGGAGGAGGAGGAGGAGAAGGAGGGGAAGGAGGAGGATGAGGGGGAGGAGGAGGAGGACGAGGAGGAGGAGGACGAGGAGGAGGAGGACGAGGAGGAGGAGGAGGAGGACAAGGAGGAGGAGGCGGAGGAGGAGGAGGATGTCTATTGATCTATCGATCTCTCTAATCATATCGATCTATCGATCCCCCTCATTGTGTCGATCTATCGATCTTCCGATCGAGCTGTACAGATCAGCCGATCGATCTGTGGACCGACCCTTCGATCCGTCGATCGTCGATCGACCCATATTGGCCCATCGATCCACCGTCGTACAGTCGGACCAGGGCACGAGATCGAGGTCGATTCGGAGAGGGTACCCTGATGATTTCCCGTTTGCTGGATGTTCTCGTGCATCCTGGGGGGGAGGGCACCCTCGGCTGTTCTCTGTGCGTGTGCTGGCTGGCGGAGGGCCTCCTGCTCTTGAGGGGTGCCCCCCTGTCCTGGGCCCGACGCCCTAGGAACCTGCCGCCCTGGCACTCCCTCGACGCGCTGCCGAGCTGTGGATGCACCTGCCGACCTAGGGAGGAGGGAGGAGGGAGGAGGGAGGAGGGAGGAGGGGAGGGAGGAGGGAGGAGGGAGGAGGGAGGAGGGGGAGGGGGAGGAGGGAGGAGGGAGCTGTCGGTCGCCCCTGCCCATCCCCGCTCGGCCCGTCGATCGCGGCGGCGCCGGCGCGCCGCCCTCCCGCGCGGAGAGGTCGGCCCGGGGGAGCTCGCGGAGGAGCCGCCGCCGACCCCCCCGGCGCTGGCCGCGGAGCTGCCCTCGAGGACCCGGCGGGCCCGTGGGAGCGGTCTCCGCGGCCGTCGGGGTTGTCCCCGCCGCTCAGCCCTCCTCCTCCTCTCCCCTCCCCCCCCCCGCCCCCCTCTCTCCCCTCCCTCCCTTCCCATCCTTCCTCTCTCCTTCCTTCCTCCTCCTTCCCTCCTCCTCATCCTTCCTCCTCCTCCTCCTCCACCTCCCCCTCTCCTCCGTACCTTCCTACCTCCTCCTTATTTCCTCCTCCTCCTCTTCCTTTTGGGTTTCCCAGACCCTAGGCCTCCTAAATGGGGTCGGAGTAGATGGGGTCGGAGGATCGCGCCGCATCGCCGATGCATCAGCGATTCGGCTCGATGTGGAGCCCGATTTTCTCCACGCTGGCGTCTCCGATACATCGCCGACGTCGCCGATGCATCGCTGATGCATCGGCGATGCATCGGTGATGCATCGCCGATGCATTGACGATGCGGCGCGATCCTCCGACCACATCTACTCCGACCCCATCTAGGAGGCCTCTACAGACGTGGCCGCGTCGTACAATAATCAGGGCCGGAAGTTTTGGGCCAATTTCGGCCTCGGGGAGCCCTCGCCGGGCCTCGGGACCGTCAAAAAACGGCTCAGGATGAAGATCCGGTCCCGGGGAAGGGGTCGGGAGTTCCAGGGACCCCGTCCTGGAAAAAATCAGGAAGTCGCATGTCTGGGTTCCCAGATCCCAGAATCTAGTTTTGGTGCCTTCCTACTTCAAGGATCGACCGGTTTTCTTCTTCCCTCCTCTTCAGGGGGCGGGCAGAAACCCGATCTGTTTCCAGCGCCTTCTTGCTTCATGTTTCTACCCACTTCTTCCGACCGGCGTGAAGCTTTTCCAACTACACGTAACAGTGACCTTTCGCTGGATTTGACTTTTGGTGCGGGTCCACTGGGGTCCCCCGATCGCCGAGCGCGTTGCGACAGCAGTGTCTTGCCCGCTTGTGTATTGGTTCCCCCGCGGCCCCCAAAAAGCCGCGCACCAAAGGTCACTCTTATCCAGGTCGTCGCGGCCGTCTGGATTGCATTTTTTCCACAGCGTTCAATCTGCCGGCAGGGGGATTTGTCATGCACTTTCATTGCTCCCTTCCGTTGTCCTTTGAGGTATATATTGTTTTTCTTCCACGTCGCGCTCCGATACATTCATTTGGCCATCCACCTTCCACCGCCTCCAGGGATATATTGTGCGATGCGCGAGTCCGCCTCAGGGTAGGCTGGTTTGGGACTCAGGCGCCCATGGACAACGACCCGTCCTGCCCGCTGTGCTCAGTCGCGGCAGTGAGACAATCTCGTGGAGAGCTTTTCCCGAATCTCGTTTTCTTGTTTTTTTTCCGGCTTGCAGACATCAGCACGGAGGCTTCTCGTCGTTTGCTGCGTCTGTCGGGCCGGGCGAAAGGGGGGGATTGGGAAAGGGGGGGTTACGAAATTTGCTGCATGCAGCTGGTTTCGGCCTCGCCGAGGGGCCCATTCCTCGATACATAGCCGCCTCCCGGCGCCGGGAGGCGCCGGGAAAATCAGCTACGTGAGCTGATTCTCAAACCCCCCCTTTGCTATCCCCCCCTTTCGCCCGACCCGAGTCTGGGTGTCCTCGCCGGGCCCCCCTGGCCGCGAAGCACGGGCTCGGGAGGAGGAGCCTGCCCCGAGGATAAGGGCCAGGACTTTTTCGGGGGAGCCCGCACGGGAAAAAGTCGGGGCGTCGCTCTGGGAAGGTCCCCGATCTCCGACGATGTGATGAGCTCAGCCCCTGAGGTTCAAGCGCTGGAATTTCCCGATCGGGCCAGGATTTTCGGGGGACCCCGCACGGAAAAAGTCAGGGCGTCGCTTTGGGAAGGTCCCCGATCTCCGACGATGTGATGAGCTCGGCCCCTGAGGTCCAAGCGCTGGAATTTCCCCAGCAGCGTTGCGCCAGATAGCTCGTGCTGGGTCGGCGGCGCGCAGAGGGGGTTAGGGGGAGGGGGAGGGCTTCTTTAGAAGGAGGCTGCTTCCTCGAAGGTGCAGGCCTCGTCTGTAGACGTAATGTCGGCGCCTTCTGAGACGCAGCCTCCTTCTAAGAAGCCTTCCCCCGTTCCCCTGCCCTCCTCTGCGTGCCACCAAATAGGGGTACAAGGAGGGCCGCAGAAGAGTCCCACAGGGGGAGCTGGGAGCCGCAGACCGCGCGGTGCGGCGGCCGTTTCGCCCGAGACTTCCTCGCAGTCTACCTATCGGTTGTTGAAGGTAGGTATGTTGGCTTCCCAGATTCCAGTATACTTTTGTTGGCGCCTTCCTGCCTACATGATCGAGTGGCTTCACCTTCTCCGTCGGACGGAACCCAATCTACTTGCAACGCCTTCCTACTTCATCTTTCGACCTACTTCTTCCGACCGATGGGTATTCAGGAATCGGGCTCTCGCCCCAATGTCAAGCAGTGGCGAAGCGCCCTGGCTTGCTCATAGGCCCACCAACGAAGGTTCTAAGAACGTTTTGTGGTCTGCGCGGGATGCTCTTGACACGTGTATGGTTGAGACCGTCCTGTTTTGATGCATCGGGCCTGTGGTCTAAGAGCCTTGCCTGGCTTCCGATAGCTTTTTTTTTGGTTCTGAGGACCCGCCGTGGTGGGCCTATAGGAATTCGGGGACGGTCGGCCCCTGCTCATCTCAGAGCGTGAATTACCTACCCCGCTTTCGCTTCCAGGCAAAACCAAGTCATACCACGCGCCTCCTCGTCAAGCGGCCTGACCAGGACTGGCCGTAGTTTGGCATCGCCTGGTATCTCTTGGAAGCGAGGGTGGTCAAAAGCGAGGTAGGTTTGTTTGCCCCCCTTGACGGACCTTCTTGACGGACTGGGGCCCCGACAACAGCGGAAACTATTTTTTTGTTCCCCTCCGCCGCCGCCGACGACGACGACGACGAGGAGGAGGAGGAGGGGGAGAAGGAGGAGGAGGAGGAAGAGGAGGAAGGAGATTTGTTTTCCCCATATCACCAACAGTGCCGGCTGCATGCTCGGCCCGGACGGCCACGATCCCTGGTAAAATGCACACCACGGTGCGCACGGCCGTGGTCTCGCCCCTGTGCCCCCTCTGCAGGCCGACCTCCTGCTCCCGGGCTCGTCTCCTCGACTCCTTGCCGCTGTGCAGGTGCTGTGCTTTTTTTGTTGCTGTTGTTGCTTCACCGCGGGCGTTCTCGCTGGGTTTTGGGCCCCGGGGCTGTCACAGACGGATGCGCCCCGAAGAATGCAGCAGAAACATGGGGTCCAGGTGTCCGGTCGCGATTTTGTTGTAGTTGTTTCTTTTGTTGTTGTTGTTGTTGTTGTTGTTGCTGCTGCTGCTGCTGCTGCTGCTGCTGTTGTTGTTGTTGTTGTTGTTGTTGTTGTTGTTGTTGTTGTTGTTGTTGTGGTTGTTGTTGTTGTTTTTGTTTTTTTGTTGTTTTGTTTTGGTGTGTGTGTTTGTTCTGCGATGTTGGAGTTTTTTCGCGACGTCGGATCTCGGGGGATCTCGCGAGCACCCTTGGAACGCGCGTCGCCACTGCCGAGGACGGGGGGAGGGGGGGAGAGGGGTTTGGATGGAGGGCCCGCCACGCGAAGAGGGGGGTAGGGGGAGGGGGGGAGGCTTCTTAGAAGCACCCTGCTGGTGAAAAGTCGCGGGGTTTACGTGCAGATGCAGGGCCTGCGCCTTCTAAGAGAAGAGCCAGCCTCCTCCTGAGAAGCCTTCCCCTCTCCCTCTGCCCCCTTGTGCTTGGTATCGCTCGGACGTGTGTATGCTCTCCTCGGCGAGGAGCATCGAAGAGCGTCTTGGCTCATCTTGTGATCAGATAAGCGCACGAAGCCGAAGCACGCACGGGGAATGGACGCTCCGAGCGATGGCGAGTGGTGCGCGCCGCCAAAAAGGCAGAGCGAGGCGGGGACCCGGACCTCTGGCGGCACTGTTCTCTGCTCAGCCGTCGGCCTCTCCTCGGCCTCGGCCTGCTGGGGGGGGCCCTGGGTGTCGGGCTCTGGGGCCGTGCCATCGCGGCCCGGGTCGAAACGCCGGTCCTGGCGTCTCTAGGCCTCCTAGATGGGGTCGGAGTAGATGGGGTCGGAGGATCGCGCCGCATCGCCGGTGCATCGGCGATGCATCGGCAATGCGGCTCGATGCGGGGTCCATTTTTCCGCACGCCGACGTCGCGGATGTACCGCCGACGTCGCCAGTGAATGGCCCATGCATCACCGATGCATCGACGATGCATCGTCGATGCATCGGCGATGCGGCGAGATCCTCCGACCCCATCTACTCGGACCCCATCTAGGAGGCTTCTAGCGTCGGATGTCTGGGTGGGGCGGACGTCGCGGGCCTCCGGGCCTCCACAAGTGGGGTTCGAGCATCGAGGGGCCAGGCACGGCATCCGTCTAGAACTGCTCGGAAGACTTCTTGGGTCGGCGCTGGAGCCCCCCCGGCAGCGCCTCTCTGCGCGCCAGGGAGGGGGGTCCAGCGCCGTTCCAGGAAATCAGCGCGGACCACCGACAGGTCATGTTTATGCCATGTTGTTGTTCGAGAGTCGACGGGGTTGGAGGATCGCGCTGCGTCGCCTTTGCGTCGGCGATGCGGCCCGACGTGGAGCCATGTTTTCTTCGCGCCGACAGCGCCGATGCGTCGCGTGCGGTGCCGATGCATCGCCGATGCATCGTCGATGCACTGCCGATGCATCTGCCATGCGTCGGCGACGCGGCGCGATGCTTCGACTCCATTGAGAGAGCGTTTTTGAACCCTCTGGGCCATGAAGACGCGCGTTATGCCTCCCCCTCCCTCCCCCCGCAAAACGTTCAGGCTTCCCCCCCAGTGCGTCCCCAGCACCGCTGCGGTGCGTCTGGCACCACAGTCTGTGATGCGTGAGCCACGCGGCGGGGGGGGGGCGTTACGCTTAGGTCGGGCCTGTCCCCCTACAGGGGGATTTTCGATGAAAAATTAAAAATGCACCATCAATATCCCCAAATGGTCAACACATATTCAAAAAATAGTCCCCGACTATTTTTGGATTATCTTTTGATAATTTTCGGTGTATTTTTTATTCTTCGTCGAAAATCCCCCTGTAGGGGGTCAGGCCCGACATAACGTTACGCTATGCCCTCCCCCCGTTTCCCCCCCTTCCTCCCCCTGACGCGTATCCCACCTGCTGGGAGGCCTCTGCAGGAGCGGACGGGCTCGGGAGCGGTCGTCGCCGCCGTCGTCGAGGGCCGAGGTTTGAGGATCCAGGTTCGGGGATGGAGGTCTCGGGGTGTCTTCTTGGGTGTTTCCTCCAGCTCCTCGCCGCTACGGCAAGATTTGCCTCAATATTCTGGCTGGAGCGCATTCTCTGAGTTGAGGAGTAGATTTTTGGCCCCCCCGGCCTAGAGGCTTTTTCGCATAGGTTTGTCTTGCTTTCATTTCTGAACACTTATTCCTGATCCCTTCTGCCCAGTGCTTCTTATGTTTGACATTGAAGGCTTCCCCACTGGGGCTGGCACCCGGCTTCTTATCAGTGAAAGCCTTCCTATTTAAACAGCTTGTGGCCCCCAGGACTACCACAGCGACGGCTCCCGCCTGATAATTCCGCACCGTTTATTCAAAATCGTTCGCTCGCTCGCAACTTCCCCACAATTTACCTAGGAATCGCGCTCTCGCCTAGGACTCCGTACACTTGACCAAGCAAGGCGCTGTGCCCCAGAGGTTGAAATACAGGACACATGGGACCGAAACCAACAGCTGCTGTCGAGGTCTGGTGTGCTCTTTTTGGGTGCACGACGCCTGGGCCCATTTCCATTCGATCGATCTGGCTCGATATCGATTTCGGCTGGCCTGATCCGACTCCGATACTCCGACGGTCCGACGCTTCCCGATGCTGGCATGGCGCTGCTGCATATCCTGGCGCAGCCGGTCCGATTCGATTTCGACTCCGTGCCGATGCAGCGCGATCCGACGCACATTCCGATCCGATCCGGATTACCGCTTCGATGCTGACTGATCTTACTTTCAACGCTCTTCTGCCGAAGGCCTACCCACCACCACTGTGCCTGGCCCTTCGATCCGACGCACAGGCCGATCCGATCTAGATTGCCGATCCGATGTTGACAGATCTTGCCTTCGATTCCGGGTATTCCTACGGATTCTTGAATCAATTGTATGGAAGTCTCAGGCGAAATGGCTACTCGTCCCTTTCTGTTTATTTAGAATTATTTAGAAAAGCAGTATCAGAAGCCTCCAGCGAAGCGCTATCAGGGAACAATCAAATTACAGCTCTTGTAGTTTTCGGCCTCCTGCCCGCGTGCCCGCAAATCATCGAATCTGTCTGCTCGTCCTCTCAGGAGCCTGGCGGGCAGCATTCCGGGGCGAACAGAACCCCCACCCTGACACGTCGATTCGTGAGTTGTCCGTTTGCGCTCCTCGAGAGGGCGCCGCGGCCATCATGTTCCAGGCTTGCGCCCGCCAGGTTCGGGCCCGAGGTCGTTTTCACCAAGCCCACGTTCTGCTGAAGGGGGTTCCTGAGGAGGAGGGAAGATGGAAGAGGGAGGAGGAAGGAGGAGGAGGAGGAGGAGGAGGAGGAGGAGGAGGAGGAGGAGGAGGAGGGAGGAGGAGGAGGAGGACAAGCTAGGTGCGCTCGCGTCATATCTGACGTCCTACCCTTCCCTCCCATCCCTTACCATGGCGCTGATTTTCTCTATCCGCGGACGCGTGTCGTAGCGGACCTGTGGCTCCGCGCGCGCGTGCGTAGTGGGTGGTGGTGCGCGTGCGTGCGTGCGTGCGTGCGTGCGTGCGTGCGTGCGTGCGTGCGTGCGTGCGTGCGTGCGTGCGTGCGTGCGTGCGTGCGTGCGTGCGTGCGTGCGTGCGTGCGTGCGTGCGTGCGTGCGTGCGTGCGTGGTGGTGGTGGTGGTGGTGGTGGTGGTGGTGGTGGTGGTGCGGCGCGGTGGTGGCGGGCGGATGGGCGCGCGAGAAAGGGGCCCGCGCTGGGGCGAGAACGCCATCCTGAACGACGGAGGCCAAACACCGATCCGAAAATGAGGCCCACGCTGCAGCGGGAGCACGATTCGGAACGATTCGGGAGCAGAAATGAGGCCGGTGCCTCAGCGAGAGCAGCATTTTGAAAAAAACGCAGGCGAAAACCCGTTTCCCGGGAATCCTGTGTGTAAAAAAACAGTACGCGGGGGGGGGTCGGCCATCTTCGGGACGCCATCAGGGGAAGTGGGAGAGTATTTTCATATTGTGTAATTGTAGAGGAGGAGGAGGAGGAGGAGGAGGAGCACAAGGAGTAAGAGGGAGGAGGAGGAGGAGCGGGAAGGACGGGGAGGTGGATGAGAGAGGAGGAACGAGGAGGAGGAGGAGAGAGGAGGAGGAGGAGGAGGAGGAGGAGGAGGAGGAGGAGGAGGTTTTTCGCAATTTTCGGCCTCTGGGGGCCCTCACCAGGCCTCGGGAGCGTCAAAAAACGACTCAGGATGACAAGCCGGTCCTGGGGAAGGGGTCGAGAACTCTGGGGTCGACGTAATGACAAATTCATTACGTCGGGGGTCTGGGTCTCCTGCCCTCCCGCCGTGCCCGGCAGGCTCGAGCAGGCCGCTCGTGTGCCGAGGCCCGGGGCCGTGGTGCGCAGTGAGGCCTTCGGCCCCTGAGAGCCGGGCGGGCCTCCATTCTTCTTGTCCGAGCCGGGCGTCTGCGCCCCCAGCGGTCGGGCCCCGGGGCTCCCTCGCGGGCCGAGCCGCCCCGAGAAGCGGCGCAGGAGCGCGGGTGCTTTTTCAGGGCGTATACGCCTTTTTTCGAGGCGTCGGATCTCCGGGGCAGTCGCCGAAAGTCCAGGGAGCTCGATCTCAGAGCCAGGTGCGAGGCCCTCCTCCTGGTCCTGTTCCAGGGGCTGGGCGGCGCGACAGCGCGAGGACAGTTGCCCTGGCAGACAGAACGGACAACGACAGGGAGGGCCGCCGGGGTCTCGACTGGCCGATCTCCTGCCCCCCCTGAGATCCGACGGCTCGGAAACATTGAAACATCGTGAGAAGTCACCACCAGAGCCCTAGACCCAAGCTTCGATCTGTGAGGGCCCCGCGGGGCCCCACGCTGGGCGAAGAAGCCCGCTGTGAAGAACTTGCAAGCCCAGGCGTGCGAGGCCCTGATTTTCTCAAGACGGGGTCCCTGGAAGTCCCGACCCTTTCCCGGGGACCGGTTTCTCCTCCCAGGTCGCTTTCTGACGGTGCCGAGGCCCGGCGAGGGGTCAAACACCTCCCGTTCTGATTTTTGTCACGATCGATCATGTCTGGGCCTCCCGCTTCCCCTCCTCACTCGCCGCCGATATACGCGCCCTCCGACCTCGCACCCGCGCCGCCCCGCCAGCGGAGGCCGGGCGGAGGAGGAGGAGGAGGAGGAGGAGGAGGAGGAGGAGGAGGAGGAGGAGGAGGAGGGAGGAGGAGGAGGAGGAGGAGGAGGAGGAGGAGGAGGAGGAGGAGGAGGAGGGGAGGAGGAGGAGGAGGAGGAGGAGGAGGAGGAGGAAAGGAGGAGGAGGGAGGATGAGGAGGAGGGAGGAGGAGGAGAGGAGGAGGAGGAGGAAGGAGGAGGAGGAGGAGGAGGAGGAGGAGGAGGAGGAGGAGGAGGAGGAAAGGAGAGGAGGCCAGGTGATGATGATGATGATGATGATGATGATGATGAGATGATGATGATGATGATGATTGATGAGATGATGAGTGATTGATGATGAGAAGCGGATGAGATGATGATGATGATGATGATGATGATGATGATGATGATGATGATGATGATGATGATGAGATGATGATGAGGCGGAGAGGAGGAGGAGGAGGAGGCAGGAGGAGGAGGAGGAGGAGGAGGAGGAGGAGGAGGAGGGCCAGGAGGAGGAGGAGGAGGAGGAAATGGGAAGGAGAAGGTGAGGGGAAGGCAGGTAGGCGGAGGAATGAAGGAGAGGAGGAGGAGGAGGAGGAGGCCAGATGATGATGATGATGATGATGATGATGATGATGATGATGATGATGATGATGATGATGATGATGATGAGAAGATGATGAGGAGTAGGAGGAGGAGGATAGAGAGAGAGGAGGAGGAGGAGGAGGAGGAAGGAGGAGGAGGAGGAGGAGGAGGAGGAGGAGGAGGAGGAGGAGGAGCCCTGGGCCCCCGGCGGCCAGGACGCAGCACCTGCTCCCGGGCGACCCGGGGCCCCCCGGCGGCGCGGCGCGGCCGCCGCAGGACGCCCGGCCTCCTCCGCGCGGGCCTCCGCCGGCGGGGCGGCGCGGGGCCGCGAGGGCCGGAGGGCGCGAAGGCGGCGGCGAGCGGAGGGGGGGCAGCGAGGAGCCCCTCCCCCTCCTCCTCCCCCTCCTCCTCTCCCTCTGCTCACCCTGCCCTCCTCCCTCTCCTCCTCCCCATCCTCCTTCCCCTCCTCCTCCCCCTCCTCCTCCCCCCTCCTCCCCCTCCTCCCGGGGGATCGTGAAAGATCAGGTCGGGAGGTTTTTGGCTATGTTCGGCCTGGGGGGGGGGCTCTCGCCGGGCCTCGGGGCTGCAGACGGTTGTGCAGGACGAAGAGCTGGTCCCGGGGAGAGGGTCGGGCTTCCAGGGGCCCCGCACTGAAAAGATCAGGACGATGCGTGTCTGGGAGGACTGGGCCTTCTTAGGGAGGCGGCGGGACTCCTCGGACGCCCTCGCGCCTTCGGAGAAGTCTTCTGCGTCCTCGGGGGGCCATGCGCCGGGCCCTGGGCCCCCCCTGCTCTCATGGGTGCCCCGGCGCTGCGGCCCGGCAGCTGCCATGGTCCCCGCCGGCGGGGCTGGCCGCGCCAGCAGCTCAGGTGTTGACCCGTCCGCCCCTGAGCGGCCTCCTCTCCCCCTCGCCTCGCGGCGCGGCCGCCCTGTCCGTCCTTTCCCCGCTCGTGCGCGCTGGCCTCTTCGCTTCTCGATGCCTCCGTTTAGCCCTGCGGCTGGTGCAGCCAACTCTGCCTCGCCGCCGACGGAACAGTCTTGGGGGAAAGCTGGGTAATCTTCTCAGCAGACTGGAGGACTTCCGAGCTTTCTGAGAAGGCCCGCCTCCTCTCACTTCTCCCCCTCGCTCGCCGCCGAGCGTAATGGGGAAGGGCGATACATGGGGGGCAGCGAGGGCCGCAGAACATGGACCCCAGAGGGCTCGTTTTTGAGGGCCCCAGAAGGGGGGATTTTGGGCCCCAGAAGGCCACCTTACTCTTCCCGCCCCCATCTATCGCCCTCCAAGTACTTCGCGCCCCGCGAGGAGGGAGGGCTGGCCGCGCGCAGAGGGGGGCACGCCGGGGGCGTTCGTTATAAGGAACGTGCTCCGGAGGCTCCCCCTCCTCCTCCTCCTCCTCCGCCTCCTCCTCCTCCTCCTCCTCCTCCTCCTCCTCCTCCTCCTCCTCCTCCTCCTCCTCCTCCTCCTCCTCCTCCCCCCCGAGAGCCCGCCCGGCGAGCCATTTTTTCCCGAGCCGGTCGTGTTTTTTGTTTGGTCTCGGGGCACGGGGCCCCGGGGCCATTCGCCCCTATCGTCGCCGCCGAGCAGAGCACCCCGCGGTGGTCGAGCCCTTACAGATGGATCCGGCTCGAGACATGGCGCAGAGGGATGGGGCCTATGGCTCCGGTCGTGATCTTCTCACGCCGTTTCAATGTTTCGATACATCGAATCTCAGGGCTGGGATGATTCCTTATCTGATGAGGGCAGCGCCGATTTTCATGCCTGGGGCTCAACGGGTGGTCCGCCGGCTTCCAGGCTCTGGGTTCCTGAACCACTAGTTCCTTAGTCAATTCCCTTAGCGTAGATGACGCGCGCCACGACACCAAGTTCGAGGCACTCAGCAGCAGTCCAGAGCCAAGCGCTGCGGCGGACTTGGCTGGGCCCGACCGAAGGACTGGCAGTCCTCAGCCCAGCCAGGGGCCCATAAGGAACAGTGGGTACCCATTTCAAGTTGACCAGGCTACGGGCGAGGGCGTGAGACCCCCCGAGGTTCGGAGACCCAAGGCGGCGAGCAGCCGCCCGCCTGGCGGCCGCCCGTCCGCCGCGGCAGTCGTGAAGCCTGCGGCACAGCCTCAGCCTGGTCGACCGCAGGTCAAGCCCCTCCAGCTGGCCAAGCTGATCAGGCCAGTGGGAGCGAAGCGAGCCAGCTTCGTCACACTGAACGGCTCGACCTGGACAGAGACGCAGGTGGAGCTGGAGCGGATCCAGGACGAAGGAGGAGGCGACGACGTCATCCTGGTGCAGGAGACACGCTTCACCTCCAGCCAGAAGGCGGCTGACGCCTGCAGCTGGGCCAGGCGCAACTGTTTCAGCGCTGCCTTCGGCAGCGTCCACAGCACGGGGCAGGCGGCCCAGGCGGTCTCGGCGGGCGTCGGGGTGCTGACGTCAAAGTCTAGGGGCGTGGCGACTATCGACCACGACTGGCACCAGCACAGTGCCCGCATCCTGGCCCGACGGGTGGCCTTCGGCGATCTCGTGGTTACGGTGGTCAGCGCCTACCTCGAGCACACGACCAGGATGGCTGGCTACAACCTGGAGCTGCTGTCGGACCTCCAGGAGTTCCTGTTCAGCCTCCACGAGCCGTTCATAGTGGGGGCCGACTGGAATATGGACCCCAGCGTGCTCGCCGCCTCTTGGTGGCCACGGGCTGTGGGCGGGGTGGTAGTCGCGCCCACGACCTTCACCTGCGGCGACCAGATCTACGACTTCTTCGTGAACCCGCACGCACCAGTGCGGCTCACGTTCAGCGAGCTGGGCAGCAACGCCATGGTCTGGGTCCTCAAGACCCCCAGGGTCTTCGAGGTGGGCTCGGAGGTCTCGGCCGAGCAGCGTGAGATATCCCTGCAGGCGGCGACCCAGATCAGCTGGACAGCCCCCATCACCGACAGAGACGGCACGCCCGATGCGGCGACCAAGGAGTTCTTCGAGGCCGCGGAGCTCCACCTGATCGACCAGTTCGGCATCTACGAGGGAGAGAGGTACCAGGGCAGGGCCAAAGGTCCCCGCACCGTCAAGAAGAAGCTGGCGGACCTGCAGCGCACGGAGGCTGTCAGAAAGCTCAGCCCCATCACCAAGTGCTGGCTCTGCCTCGGGAGGATCGCCAGGCAGCTCAGGGCGGCTGCTTCGGTCTGCTCACCCCCTGTGGGGCACGTCGGCTACATCAAGCACCTGGTGCAGGTGGCAAAGAGCTTGGGGCCCAAGTTCGAGCGGGCGGGTTGCACCATGTTCGAAGGCTCGAAGCTTGACTCGCTGATAGACGTGATCCAGGAGCCCACCGAGCAAGGGCAGGCTTTCCCGCAGATGATCGAGAGCACGACGGAGAGGCACCGCAAAGAAGACGCCAAGGCGGCCAGGCTGCGCTGGAAGGACTTCGTGGACGAGGCCTTGGCGAAGGGGGCAAAGGGCGCCCACGCAGTCATAAAGGACCGTGACCAGGTGCTGGACTCGGTGACCGCGCATTGCCCCGACAGCCTGCCGCTCCCAGTTGTTGGCCAGCAAGCCCTGGACCAGATCCTCATTGAGTGGAAGGCCCTGTGGAAAGGTGCCGACGGGGAGTGCAGGTCCAGACCAGCCGACTGGATCTGCTCCATGGAGCTGCCCCCTATCACGGCGGACGACATCCTCGAGGCGGCGAAATCGTTCCCGAAGCAGACCGCACTGGGCTGGGATGCGTTCCACCCGCGGCTGGTCCTCTCCCTGGGCAGGCCCTTCGCCGAGAGGATGGCAGAGGTGCTCGCGGCTTGGGAGCAGCAGCCGCAGCCCACAGCCTTCTTCACCACGGTGATCGTCTTCCTGGGGAAGCCCGACGGAGGCCGCCGCCCGATCGGCATCATGAGCATGTGGGCGCGTATCTGGAGCAGGGTGCGCCGCCGCTACTGCGCCAAGTGGGAGGCGGGCCACCCGCTCCCCGAGGTCTGGGGCAAGGGCGCGAACACCTGCTGCGACAGGGCGGCCTACCTCCACAACCTGGGGCTCGCGCTCGCCCGCCAGCTTGGCTTCGAGGCAGCCTCCGTCTACTTCGACATCAGCAAGTTCTACGAGCGGATCGACCATGACCTTCTGCGCCAGGCCGCGGAGGGCAACGGCTTCAGCGTCGGTCTGCTCATGGCCCTCTGCGTACTCTACGCTGGGCCGCGCCGCGCCTCGGCGGACGCCGCCATCAGCGAGCCCATTGAGGTCAGCGGCGCCATCATCGCGGGCTGCTCCTGCGCGACGACGCTGGCCAGGCTCATGCTGCGCGGCCTCCTGCTCCAGGCCAGGGCGCTGCTGCCAGTCGGCAGGGTCGCCAACGTCATCGACGACATAGCAGGCCACGGCATCGGGTCGGCAGCGACGCTCAGCCGTGCGATCGCGAGCTTCGTCAGCGGCGTGGTCGAGATGCTGGCGGACAGGCGGCTGCCCATCAACTGGAAGAAGACGAAGGTCCTGGCCTCCACGGCGGGCCTCCAGCGCCGCCTGCAGCGGGAACCCGACTGGCGGCTCGCGGCCGAGGCCTTTGTCTCGGGCCACCGTGACCTCGGCGTCGACGCCACGGCTGGCAGCCACAGGCGAGTCGCGACTCAGGTCGGTAGAGAGCTCGCGGCGCTGCGGCAGGCCAGCAGGCTCCACAAGATCTTCGGGCCTGGCCTTCGGCAGGCAAGGGTCTTGCGCGCGGGCCCCTTCAGCCAAAGCCCTATGGGGCTCGGCCTGCAACGGCATCCCGCCTGGCCGCATGAGAGCCCTGAGGCTGGCAGCGGCCAAGGCGACGGGCAAACTGGCTCCTGGGGCTGCGCTGGGCTTCCTGCTGCAGTGCTCGCCGCGAGGCTGGCGCCAGGACCCGCTAGTGGTGGCCACGGGCTTGGCCGTCCTAGCGTGCACCAATGTCCGCTGGGCAGGCCAGGCCTCCGCGGCGGCGATCCAGGCCTGCATAGCGGAGAGCGCCAGGATCGTGAGGCTCCAGCGCCCTTGGGCTGCCGTCAGGGACCCGATCTCGGCCTTGGTGCTCACGCTGCAGGTCATCGGCTGGGGCCTCAGCGACGACGGCGACTCCCTGCAGGACGAGTTCGGCTGCTGCTACTCCGTCCTTCGGTACTCTCCCGCCTTCCTTGCGGAGAAGGCCAAGGAGGCGGCCAGGAAGGCGGCAGCCTTCCAGGAGTGCGACGCCAGGCCTGATACCCTGTGGCCGTGGCAGCTGCCGCCTAACTGGCGGGCCATCAACCAGCTCCTCGGCGCCGCGCCCACGGAGACGTGGTCCAGCCACCACTGCGGCTGCCTGCGCAGGCTGGCGTCTCTGTCACTATGGCCGCAGGCCAGGCTGGCCAAGCGTGGCACCGACATCGACGACCGCTGCCTGCTCTGCGGCGAGGAGAGCGGGACTCTGGCCCACCGCCACCACAGATGCCCTGCCTGGGAGGGCTGGCGGCGAGATCGCAGGCCCGCCGACTTGAAGCGAGCTGCCGAGCTGGTGAACACAATGGGCCACCGCTACGAGGAGCTCTTCTGCCAGGGCCTCTTCGTTGACGCCCAGTACCTGGTGCAGAGGCCGCGCTGGGGCCCTCGCTGGGAGCGCCGCTCGCGTGGCTGGGACGAGGGCGCGCTCGTGGTGCCCGCGGGCTCCCTCGTCTTCACGGACGGCTCCTGCGTCAACAACGACTTCCCGATGGTCAGGGGCGCGGGCTGGGCAGTGGTGGTTCTCACGCCCGACGGCGAGTGGTTGGCGCAGGCGTGGGGGGCAGTGCCGCCTGCCCTTTTGCCCAGCCAGACGGCGAGGGCAGGCGAGGACTACGCGGCGGTGGTCGCCCTCACGGACATCGTCGGCCACTACCACCTCATGGTCGATTGCCTCGGCACGGTCGGGGCTTGCAAGGACGTGAAGAGGGCGGCGGCCCCGACGGCCCAGTTTGCCCACCTCTGGGCGAGGGTCGGCGACGCCGCCGAGGGGGTGCACGTGAAGCACATCCCCGCCCACCGTTCTCGGGCGGCAGTCGAGCAGGGCGTACACTCGGAGGTGGAGCTCTACGGCAACCGCCTCGCGGACCAGCTCGCGAAGGCGGGCGCGGCGCTGCGCGCCATCGCCGACGAGGAGGCCCTCCTGCTCCAGGGCTGCCTGGCCCGCGCCCGTGACGCGGCGCGGTACGCCGCCGAGATCGAGGTCCAGGCTACGGAGTCGGGCTTTTTTTTTTTTTTTTTTTCCTTTTTTTTTTTTTTTTTTTTCTTTTGTTTTTTTTTTTTTTTTTCTTTTTTTGTTTTTTTTTTTTTTTGTTTTTTTTTTTTTTTGTTTTTTTGTGTTTTTTTTTTTTTTTTTTTTTTTTTTTTTTCTTTTGTTTTGTTTTTTTTTTTTTTTTTTTTATTCTTTTTTTTTTTTTTTTTTTTCTTTTTTTTTTTTTTTTTTTTTTTGTTTTTTTTTTTTTTTTTTTCTTTTTCTCTTTTTTATTTTTTTTTTTTTTTTTTTTTTTTTTTTTTTTTTCTTTTTTTTTTTTTTTTTGTTTGGCGGAGATCCTGGCCCATCAGCTCGCTGGAGCTCGTCGACCTCACCCCCTACATGGCGGCGGAGCTCGACGGCGAGTCCGACTTCCTGCGCGCCGCCGCGGCGGAGCCCGCCCCTGGGACAGGTGGATTCAGCCCGCCGACGTCGCAGTCCCAGGGGCGCGGCGAGCTCGAGGTGATGCGCGACGCGGAGGTGCGCGGGGCTGCCGCTCCAGTGACTGGCTTCTTGAAGGAGCCCGACGCCGAGCCTGGCGATGACGTCGGCGTAGCGCAGCCCTCGGCGGCTGACGGCGGCCCCCGCCTCGCCACGGCGGCGGCCCTGGCAGCGGTGGCGGCAGCTGGCGCCTCCAGCTCGCGGCCTTCGCCCGCGAGGCGCCGCCCCGCCTCGGCCGAGTCGCCCGCGGAGGTGCTGCGCCGCGTAGCCCAGCGCAGGGCGCAGGAGCATCCGAGGCGCCGCGAGGCCTCGGCGCCCGCGCCCAGCCCGCGCCTGGCGGCGGCGGAGGCGACGAGCAGCGGCCCAGCCCCTGCGGAGGCGGCAGATGCGACCCGTCCAGCGGGATGGAGGGTCAACGGCCACCTCCTCATGGAGTCGCGCGTCGAGGGCGACGTTTCCGAGCCCTTCCTGGTCTGCGCGGCCTGCTGGATGTACTGCCGCCTCCCCAGGTACGCGCACCGCGGCCTGGGCAAGCCGTGCGGGGCCAGCGCGGCGGCGGGGCAGCCCAAAAGCAAGAAGGGATCCAGAGCCCAGGCGCGGTCGGACTTCGCACGTGGGATCCTGCCAGCGTCGAAGGAGCCGATCGCGCCGCTGGCCTCGCCAACGGCAAGCACGCGCCTGCGCTGGGCGGCGGCACTCCAGGCCAGGCAGGGCCACGGCTCGGAGGTGCAGGCGACCGGGGCGGCGCCCGAGCCAGCGCTGCGGCAGCCTGCTGCAGCCCCGCCCACGCCGCCTGCGGCTGGCGCTGGTAGCCTGATGGCTGCGCCGCCGAGCGCCACGGCGCCGCGGCGCCTGGCAGCGGCGGCCCCGCGGGCGGAGGCAGCCGAGCCGCGGCGGATCCGCCCAGGGCTCGAGGGCGTCCTCCGAGCCCACGGCTTCGCGGACGCTGCGGCGGCCCGCGAACGCGGGCGAGCCGCGAGGGCGGCGGCCGTCCCGCCTGCTTGAATTTGTTTGCATGAAACCGTGGACCTTTGTCCGCGCCCACAGAGATAAAACACATTCCCTTAGCGTAGGGGGAGGTGGGAAGGGCTCTTAGAATCACCCTTGCCTCTTAGAAGGCGCGGGCCTCATCTGTGGGTGTAAGGCCGGCGCCTTTCAGATGCAGGCTCCTTCTGAGAAGCCCCCCCCTCCCCCCACCTGTCCTCGTGCGCGCCACCATCTGGAGTGTTGGAGAGTGCCAAAGGCCGTGTGCAAACAGCACGATCGACATGGGTACGGAAAAAATGAGCACCTTCAGATCCTGGCGCCGAAGTCTTTTTCGCAACGGGCGCCTTCGCCCAATCTCGGGCCCCTGGACCCTCACAAGAATGGGTGCCTTCAGATCCTGGTGTTGCAGTTTTTGCACAATGGGCGTTTTCGCTCAGTTTCGGGCCCCGGGACCCTCACAGGTCGATCCGGCTCGAAAAATGACCGGGATGGATGGGGTCTAGGGTTTTGGTAGTTTTTTTTGTTTTCCCCCCTCGATGTTCCAATATTCTGTTGAAATGTCGGATGTGAGGGTCTGTCTATCTTGAGTTTTGAGCAGGACTCGCTGTCGGTGTCGCCGCGGACGTTGTCGATTCTAGACAGGAGGCCGACTGCCAAACAGCGGCCACACTGTCGCTTTTGGACAACAGTTATAATTGGGTATCGTATCCGTTTTTTCCGCAACAGTTTTGGGCGTTGAAAGAGGGAAAGAGGGCCGCCAGAGGCCGTTCAAGGAAGGGACAGAGACCGGATCATGAGAGCTGGGCGTGACCGTGTGGGGGGGGATGGGGACCATCACGTTTCGATTCGCGCTGGCGCCGTCTGGGAATGCTTAGGGCCTATGGATGGTTCATTCCTAGACGGCGCCGTCGCGAATCGTGACGTGAACGGGGGGGTGTCAGGGCCAGTCACAGGCGCTATCGCGAATGATAAGGGTTCCATGCAGACGCCCCAGTCTGTTGGTTGGCTTGTCCTGTGACGAGGGAGGCTTACGAAGCTGGCCTGGGCCACAAACAAGTGCCCCCTCTACTTCTTTTATGCCTTCGAGTGGAGCTGTGATCGACGCGCCCCCAGAGGAGTGACGCCTGTCTCGCGTGCTGCCCCACCTTTTTCATCGCAGCGTGACGGAGGCGATCCGCACGCGCGCGCCAGTGAGCTGGGCTCGGTTACGTATTAATTGTCCGGCGGCAGAGAGCGGGAAGAGGAGGGAAGCCTTCACAGCGCGAAGAAGTTCGATTGGAATGGCCAGGGCGGCCAGCCTGTTCTGAAGCAGCCTGGCAGTGGACGCGGGGCGGCATCGCGGCAACACCCGGGGGCTGAGTCGCAAGCAGCAGGCGCAGCAAGCGAAAACCAAGTCGTACCAGTGCTTGAGGGAAAGCGGCGAGCAAGCCCAAACAGGCGGGCGGCATCCAGCTGTTCGTCAGAAGGCCCGGGACGGCGGGCTCTGCTGCAAAGGGGCGGGCCGGCGGATGCGGGAAGGCCCAGGCCGAAGTGGGGCAGGGCCGCGGGCAACACGCGGCGACAAGGTGCTGCAGGAATCCTGCAGAGCTGCTGAGATCCGGGCTGGCGGTCTGCGGCTGCGTTGCTGGGGGCAGCGAAGCACCGCCTGCCAGGGACTGCTGACCTACCGACGCCACCAGCGGGGACGCGGAGGAGGAGGAGGAGGAGGAGGAGGAGGAGGAGGAGGAGGAGGAGGAGGAGGAGGACGCGGCACGACGCCGCAGCTGGCGGCGTCACTGCGGCATCTGGCGGGGCTGCTGGGGGCCAGGGCGGCTGTGCCTGCGGGGGCGGCGGCTGGGGCCGCGCGTGAGGCGGAGGCGCCAAGGAGGCGGCCAGCAAGGCTGCGGGGAACCATGGCTGCAGCGCAGGACGCCGCCAGCCCGCGGCGCGGTGCCGCGAGTCGGGCGGAGCCCCGGCGAGGCGGGCGTGGTATGGAGGGGAGTGGCGAACCCAGGTGGAACACGCAACCACAGCTCGGCGCGGCCAGACCGTCTCGCCACAGTGCTGGCGAGGCGGGGCGCCCCAGAGCAGGAGCGGCGGGGCGGGGCAGAAGGAGGCGTTTATTTGGTGCCTCGTTGGAAGGGCCGAAGACCATGCCGTTGCATGGCGCTGGAAATAATGACGCCAGCGCTGCAGCGGGAGCGCGATCCGGAACGGGCGGAAGCGCGGAAATGAGGCAGCGCTGCAGCGAGAGCACGATTCGGAACAAGCGGTAGCCTGAAAATGAGGCCAGCGCTTCAGCGAGAGCAGCACTTGGAAACAAATCCCAAGCGAAAACCCGTTTCCCGGGAATCGTGTGTGTAAAGAACCGCCACCTGGATGGGGGGCCGGACATTCACTGGACGCCACCAGGGGAGAGAGGAGAGTAGTGTTCGTTTCGTGTAGCTGTAGAGCGACGGGGGAGGGGGAGAGCGAGGGGGGGGGACGAGGGGGAGGTGGGGGGGGGAGCGAGGAGGTAAAAGGCCCAGATCTCCGACGCCGTCGCTCTTGGGGGGAGGGGGAGGACCTGGCCGCGGGTATACTTCGGGTGCTGGCGCAGGCGACGTGGGGGCCTTTGGCGGTGTGGCGTGTCTGTCGGTGGCGTGCTCGTGTGGGTCAGGCCCGGAGATCCTGGCTCTGCAGTTTCTTCACGACAGGCGCTTTCGCCTTCCTCTTCCTTCTCCTCCTCCTTCCCCTATTGGCCTTTTGGTCCGCGGCGGCTCTGTCCTCCCTCCTCCTCTTCCTCTTCCTCTTCCTTGCATGAATTCTACAGGCTTACGCCACATCCGCCGACCCGTTCTGCGACTGTTGCGAGGCCAGGAGTTTCTTTCCAGCGGCGTCTTGTGTGAGGGTGCGGTGTCGCGCGCGGGTGGTGGCAGATACGTAGGGCGTCCAAATGTTTGCGTGATGCCGGTGGTCTGGGGCGTGTTTTGCAAGCGCCTTGCGTGCTGTGTACCCGGGTGCGGGGTGTCCTTCTGGGAGGTCGGCCTTTCGACCCGCAACCAAGTGGAGGACCACCGGAAGACGAAAGGAGCAAGAGTAGCGTGCGGAAATTGTGATCAGCGAAGCATCACCGCGAAAGATGTGGCAGATGAGTCGAAACGGGTGAAGAGGCTGTTGACGTTCGCAGCGCGCACGAAACAGTTCGCGTGGCAGCAGCACGTTAGCGCCGAGCAAGATTGTGCACGTCGCGAGGAAGAGCAAGGCTGCATGCGCGGAGTGCATTGCAGTTGGCTTGGCGGCTCGCAATGCGGAAGCGTCTGGGGGTCTTTTGGAGGCCTCCTGGGGGCCTCTTGGGGGCTCCTTGGGGCGTCTTGGCGGCCTCTTGGGGGCCTCTGGCGGCCTCTTGGGGCACTCTTGGGGCCCCCTGGGGCTCGTGGGGGCGGAAAGCTAGATTTTTGAATTTTTGGTTGCCCTCTTGGGCCCCTCTTGGTGCCGTCTTGGAGCCTTCTCGGGCCGTCTTGGGGACCTCCTGGGCCGTCTTGGGGCCATCTTGGGCCGTCGTGGGGCCGTCTTGGGGGCCTTTTGGGCCGTCTTGGGGCGGTCTTCGGGGCCTCTTGGGCCGCCTTGGAGCGTCGGAAAACCCACGAGGCGAATTTGTGAAAACTATACGTTGTACGAAGGACATGAACATTTTTTTGCGTCTAGGGACCCTGTTGGGACGCATCTTGGAGGCCCTTTGCCGGCGTCTTGGGCCAGCTGGAGGCCATCTCGGGTGTCTTCGATCGCTCTCGGACCGTGTGGGACCATGTTGAGCTTTCTTGGAAGCCACTTGGAGCGCTCCTGGAGCGCTCTTGGGGCCGTCTTCGGGGCTCTCTTGGGCCGTCTTCGGCGCCTCTTGAGCCGTCTTGGCGCCCTCTTGGGCTGTCTTGGGGCCCTCTTGGAGGCTTCTTGGACCGTCTTGGTGCCGTCTTGGGGGGCTCGTGGGCCGTCTGGGAGCGTCGGAAAACCCCAAAGGCGAATTTGTGAAAAGCACACGTTTACAAAGGGAACGGGCCAATTTATTGCGTCTAGAGGCCCTCTTGGGGCGCATCTTGGATGCCTCTTGGGGCCTCTTGGGGGCATCTTGGGCCGTCTGGAGGCCGTCTTCGGTGTCTTTGATCGCTCTTGGACCGTCTGGGACCATATTGAGCTCTCTCGGAGGCCACTCGGAGCGCTCCTGGAGCGCTCTTGGGGCCGTTTTCGGGGCCCTCTTGGGCCGTCTTGGACGCCTGTTGGCCCGTATTGGGGCCCTCTTGGGCTATTTTGGGACCCTCTTGGGGGCTTTTTGGGCCGTGTTGGGGCGGTCTTGGGGGCCTCTTGGGCCGTCTGGGAGCATCGGAAAACCCAGAAGGCGAACTTGTGAAACATGTACGTTTAACGGAAGGAATGGGCAAATTTTTGCGTCTAGGGGCCCTCTTAGGACGCATCTTGGAGGCCTCTTGGGGCCTCTCGGGGACCTCTTGTGCCGTCTAGGAGGCCTTGTAGCCCGTCTTTGGGCCACCTTGGGCGTCTTGGAGCGCTCGTTTGGCGTCCGGGGGCCATTTCGAGGCCACCGGAGGAGTCCTTGCAGGATTTTCGGGGGCGGATGACCCCCCCGGGGGGAATCGGGGAATTTGGCCGGACCCCCCCCGGGGGAATCGGGGAATTTGGCCGGACCCCCCCCCTTCAAATCGACCGGACCGGGCTCCCGGGGAAGGGGTTTGGGGAGGGGGAAGATCTCACACGCCGATGAATCCCCAAGGGGTCGGCGGATTCTACAGCATTCTATGCTCTGCCGGTGCGCCGTCAGGGCGCGGCTCTTGCGTGCGTGCGCGCGGGCATTTTCGCCTGGTTTCGGGCCCCGGGGCCCTCACAGATCGATCTGGCTCAAAAAATGACGCAGAAAGATCGGGTCTGTAGGGCTCCGGTCGTGATGTTTCACGATGTTGCATTTTTTCCCCAACGTCGGATCTAGGGGGAGGCCAGCGGCTCGGCGGGGCTCCTCGGTCGGAGGCTCGTCGGTCTGCGTGTCCTGGGTGGCGTGGGCCGCAGGTGTCAGTGAGCCTCAACAGACGAGGACGCTGGTCGGCGGGCAGCTGGAGGGAGCTGGCCCGTGCTCAGCAGGCGGAGGGCGTCGGTCGGCGGCTGGAGGGAGCTGGGCCCTGCAGTGCCCCAGGGCGTCGCGCATCAGGTGGTCGGGGAGCACGTCCTGGTGGTACGGCCTGACGTCGCCGCGTGCCCGCAGGTCAGCTGTGTCATGAGGTGGGGGCCACCACTCCCCTGTCCACTGCGTGTGCAGTGGGCGCCTCAAGTCAGAACTCGGCTGGCCGACTGGCCGACTCCCCGACGGGCCGACTCCCTGACTCCCCGCTCTCCGACTGGCCGACTGGCCGACTCCCCGACTGGCCAGAAGGTGCCCCACCGGAATCTCTTGGCCCCGAGGGCCCACAGTCTGGGGCACCTGCGGACCCTCAGAGATGGAAAAAGAACGCGTCCTGATGTTTCGTTTTGCAAGAGATCTCTTGTCGTATGTCTGCCCAGGGCATGGTAGGGGCAGTCAGGCTCAGGGGGGAACGCATCGATCCCCAATCTTCCATTCATCACCGACATGGACCCGACAGCCCACCCCGCCCAGGGCTCGTGCGGAGTCGCTGTCGGGGGGCCCATCGCCGACGTGTCGGCGAAGCATTCCGGGTCGATGCCTTTCCCCCCGACTCGGTTCCATCATCCGCTGCATGGAGGGGCCCCCACCCTCCTCCTCCTCCTCCTCCTCCTCCTCCTCCTCTCCCTCCTCTCTCCTCCTACCTTCCCCCTCTCCCCCTCCTCCCCATCCATCTCCGCCTCCTCTTTTCCACCCCCTTTCCGCCTCCACCTACCAACCCCACCACCCTACACACTCTCCTCCTCTCTCCTCGTCCTCCTCCTCTCCTCTCTCCTACTCCCCCATGTCACCTCCTCTTTTTTTTTTATTTTTCTTTTTTTTTTTTTCTTTCCCCCCCTCCCCCTCCCCCTTTATCCTCCTCCTCCTCCTCCTCATTGGGTCGCCCCCTTGCGTTTTTCGCGCTCGGGCTCTCCACCCTGGAGTACTTCTCGTCTTGGGGACAGCCTCGACAGGGGCCATGGGCCATGGACGCCCTCGGCGAGCGGGCTCGTGCTCCTGGCCAACGTCCTGGTGGGCACGTCTCGACCTTGTCCTCCCAGATCTCGACGTTGAAGGAAAAATAATAGTAACACTACGAATAATCATAAGTATAATGGTGCTAGTAATAAGGAGAAAGATATTGATCAGAAGACGCGCTACGCACACTATAATCTTTCGGAGATCGGCGCGGATTCCTTGGATCGGCGCTGGACCCCCCCCGCGCCGAACGGGCTCATGCTCTTTGCTCACGTCCTGGTGGGCGTGTCTCGACTGCACCCTCCAAGATCTCGAAGAAGAACGACGACATACATTATTAGCTTTCGGAGGTCGGCGCAGATCCCCAGCATCGGTGCTGGAAACTGGCGCGCGCAGCGTGCTGGGTGCTGCGCCAGAGGCGCCGCCAGTGGGTCCAGCGCCGATCGAAGACATCCGCGTGGACTTTCGAAAGTTCATGCTGACATTTTGTTTCTCCAAGGCTTCGCTGACGCTGACGACGACGACCCTGACGACGGCATTGGCGACAACGACGACCTTGACGACGCTGACGACGACGACGACGGATCAGGAGGTTCAGGTTCAGGTTTAGGCGTTAGGAGGACGAGCCGATCAACTGCTGCAAGGAGGAGGAGGAGGAGGAGGAGGGCGACGACGACGATGAGCTGGCCACGACGACGACGGCGGCGCCGTTGATGACGACGACGACGACGACGACGACGACGACGACGACGACGACGACGACGACGACCGCCTGGAGCTCGCATCAGGGGCAAATTTAGCGGGTGATTGGCTCAGGAGGGAATGAATCGACACCCAATCGACCATTCATCGGCGACATGGGTCAGATAGCCCCAACATGTCCAGGAGCGTACGGACTCGCTATCGAGGGCCTGCCGCCGATCTACCGGTGATGTACCGCCGACTCCAGGTGGATGTTTCCACCCCTGAGCCAGTCCCCCCCTACAGTGCCGTTTTTAATACATGCTCCGCGTGCGGATCATGTGTTACAATTGCATACATTTATGCATACATTAATCATGCATTCAAAATCCTATTAAAAAAATCCAATGTCTTAAAAACTGCCCTGGAACATTCCCCCTCACGACGACGCTGAGAAGACCACGACCACGACGGCGGTGCCGGTCGCGACGACGACGACGACGACGGCAGCAGCGCTGGCGACGACGACGACCCCAGAGATCCGATGTTTTGATTCGTTCAGAGCGGGGTCTCCCGACGTCTCGACCCGTTCCCCATGGACGGTTTCTTATCCCGAGCCCGTTTTGAACAGTGGTGGGGCCCGGCGGGGGCCCGCCCGAGGCTGAACACGGCGACAAGCCCTTGGAGGATGAGGAGGAGGAGGAGGAGGAGGAGGAGGAGGAGGAGGAGGAGGAGGAGAGGGAAGAATGAGGAGGGGGAGGAGGAGGATGGATGAGATGATGATGAGGAGAGCAGGAGGGGAGGAGGAGGAGGAGGCAGGAGGAGGAGGAGGAGGAGGAGGAGGAGCCTCACGTTGATGCGCCCCCCTCACGCTGGACACGTCACTCTTGGAGCGTCGTGTTCTCGCAGTGCGCGGGATGCGTCCCCCCCGCCGGCGCGGGGCGCGCAGGACGTCGCCGACTTCCAGCCCCGCGAGCCCCTCGAGCCCCGGAGCCTGCTCGGCGGGCCCGCGAGCCGGGCGTCGCTGGGCGCGCCGAGCGAGCCAGGCGGGGGGGGGGGTCGGGGGGGGGCTCGGGAGGGGTATTCGGGCAGTGGCGAAGTGTCCAGGCTTGCCTCCAGGCCCACCAAGGCATCTTCCAAGAGCCTCCTGTGGCCTGCACGAGACGTTCTCAGAACATTCCTGGCTGAGACAGGTCTTGTTTGAACACATCGGGCTCATGTTCTAAGAGCAGGATTTGGGTTCTTAGACTTTTTTGGGTTATTAGAAGAAATCGTGGTAGGTTATAGGAATGCCGGGACGGTCGGTCCCTGAGAAAGGTTGTAAAATTCTGGGGCCCAGGGAGGCATTCATAAAGATACACATGTTCCAGGACTCCCAATACAGTCGGGGCCCTGAAGAAGGAACCCTTTTCGTTGGGGAGGGGCTCCGCGTTCCTTAAGTGTTTCACAGCTTGCCTCAGGCTTTCCTTATGTTTTCGATCGGAAATCGAAGTTCAACTTATGGACAAAAGGGGCCTCGTTCCTTATTCAGGGTTCCTTAGGTCAAGGCCCCGACTGTATGTGTGTCAATCTTTTTTTCTGGATCTTCGTCTTCCCCTCCACTTACTGTAGTTGCCAATCTTGTGCTCGGAATCGGCATTTATTTGTGTCTGTATGTTATCATCATGAGGGTCGGAGGGGGAAGGGCCCTGACATCCTCGCGTCTTGAAACAAATATCCTGGCGAAGGACCCAACCATGTGCAAATGTGAGGACCGCAGGGCAGGTGGAACGAAGCAAGGGGAATTCCACTGCGGCCACGAACCGTGTGAGGGATGCGCCAAAATGGGGCGGGGCCGCCATGCGAACCCTGCCACTGGGGCCTTCGGTGGAGCTCTCTTTGGGGCCACGAACCGTGTGAGGGGTGCGCCAAAATGGGGCGGGGCCGCCATGCGAACCTTGCCACTGGGACCTTAGTTGGAGCTCCCTATGGGGCCGCGAAACGCGTGAGGGGTGCGCCAGGATGGGGCGGGGATGCCATGCGGGCTGCGCCACCGGGACCTTCGTTGGAGCTCCCTATGGGGCCACGAAACGTGTGAGGGGTGTGCCAGAATGGGGCGGGGATGCCATGCGGGCTGCGCCACTGGGACCCTAGTTGGAGCTCCCTATGGGGCTACGAAGCGTGTGAGGGGTGTGCCGAAACAGAGACATGCGGAGGGCAGAGGCAAGGAGGAAGAGGAGGAGGAGGAGGAGGAGGAGGAGGAGAGGAGGAAGGAGACGCGCGGCACCGTCTGTTCATAACAAGGACCCAACACCACAGGATGGCTGGGAATTGCGACCGCATGTTATTCAGGCTCCCGGGGCCTTCTCACCCGCCTTGTGGACTGTCAAAAAAGACTCGGGATGAAAAACCGGTCCAGGGCAAGGGTTCGGCGTTTTCCTCGATTTCGGCCTCCGGGGCCTGTTATCGAAATTAACCGAGGGAACAGGGGCGGGACGTCTTGGGGCCGCGGGTGGAAAACATCATATCGGCGGATGTTAGAAGGGAGATGGAGTAGGTGGAGGAGGGGGAGGAGGAGGGAGGAGGTTGATTGTAGTTTAGCGCTGATGCCCTGAAGGGTAGGCGTAACCCTTTATGTGTCGGGCGGGGCACTTCGGCTCTCCCACCCTTGTAATCGGTGCTGGTGAAGGTTGGGAAGCCTCACTTTATCGGAGACGCCTACGGCGAGTCACCGCCGCCCCCTGCCTTCTTGGAATCGCCTGCGTGGCCGAAAGTTGGGTTTGAGCTTGGCCAAGCTATCGGGCCACGCGTTCCCCGAGTGGGTTTCGCAAGCGTTCGGGGAACACGGAGTCGGGCGAGCTATCGGACCAGGTGGTTTCCGAGCTTTCGGGTTTCCTGGAGGACGTCCTGGAGGGCTCTTGGGCCGTCTTGGAGGCCTCTGGCGGGCCTTTTGGGCAGTCTAAGGCTATCTTCAGGCCATTTGGGGCCGTCTTGGGTGCATCTTGGGGTCATCGTCGCCGTCTTGGAGGCCTTCTTGGCCGTCTTGGAGGCATCTGGGAGGCCATCTAGTCCGTCTTGGATGCCATCTTGGGCGTCTTGGGGGCCTTCTGGGCCGTCTTGGGGTCTTGTGGGGGCCCTGTCGGGGGTCTTTTGGGCTGTCATGAGGCCATCTTGGAGGCCTCTTGTGCGCTCTTGGGGCAATGTTGGAGGCCTCTTGGGCCGTCTTCGGCCGTCGGAGAGCTGAAAAGACGAAAATGCCCAAATCCTTCAAAAACCGAAGGACATCAATGAATTTCGTCCTTTCTGGTCTTCCTGGTGGAGCTCTTGGAGGGCTCTTGGGGCTCTCTTGGGCAGTCTTAGGGCAATTTCGGAGCCATCTTGGGCCGTCTTGGAGGCTTCTTGGACGAACTTGAAGGCATCTTGGACTCTCTTGGGCCGTCTCTGGGACATCTTGAACCATCTTGGGCGGACTTGAAGAGGCCATCTTGGGCCATCTTGACCATCTTGGAGGCCATTTTGGAGCCGCCCGGAGCCGAAAAACCCTGTTACGCATTTCAGGCGGGACGGGCCGAACCCCCAGGAGGAGTTCTTGTGGAAAAGAACGAAAACCAGAAGCGAAAGGGCCTAGCTTCTTGGGCCGTCTTGGGACCACCGTGGGCCATCTTGGAATGCCTTTGGCCTGAGTCCGTGGGGCGTGCCACCCTTGGGCGCCTCGTGGGGGCGCTCGGGAGGCCCCCGAGGCCGCGCCCGGGAGTTCCGGCATCTCCGGCCCGACCTCGCCGGGATCTCCTGGCGGGACCTTGCCGGGACCTTTCGGGTCGGGCGGAAAGGGGGGGATTTGGGAAAGGGGGGGGTACGAAATTTGCTGCATGCAGCTGAGTTCGGCCTCACCGAGGGGCCCCTTCCTCGATGCATAGCCGCCTCCGGCGCCGGGAGGCGCCGGGAAAATTAGCTACGTGAGCTGATTCTCACCCCCCCCCCCTTGGCTATCCCCCCCTTTCGCCCGACCCGAACCTTGCCGGGACTTTGCCGGGGTATTCTTCGTCCAGGGATGTTTTTTTGGTGGAGGGGTCGCCTGCCAGCCGGTTGGCCGCTCCAGGGGTGCGCGTGCCGCCCGCGGCGAAGATCGACGAGGAAAGCTGCGATTGCGCTTGGGCGGCGTTCTCTGAAATGCCGCTTCTCACCACTCACCAAACCACTCCAACCCAACCCGAAGGCTCCAAATTGCCCTCCATTTCCAGTGGGGGGGGCGTCGGGGAACTTAAAAACACACATATGAAGCCCGAAATTCGGGTCTTCGGATTGGGTTGGGGTGGTCTGGTAGTTAGGTAGTCAGGTTCGGCGGAGATGGGCACTGGAGTCAGTGTGTAACCGATCCCCATCCCCATCCGCATCCCCATCCCGATCCCCACCATCCCACCACCCCAGTGGGGGATGTGCCCCTCGAAACTCGAAGGGAACAGCCGACATCCCAGTGTAGGGGGGTAAATCGCCCAGTGGGGCCCAGGCCACGCCCGTGGGGATATCGGCGGAGGGCAACGTGAGACAACGGCCGTGAGACAACGGTGGCCAAATCGGCTCAAAATCGGTCCCTGGACCCCTCCCGGGGTCCAAACGCACCGATTTTTCACGCTGCGTTCAGCCGTGGCGACGAGGAGGCCCCTCGGAGGCGAAAAAGGCAAAAACGTCACCCTTGTCTCACCCTGCCCTCCTCTGAGGATAGGGATCGGTTTAACGATGCTCATGGGAGGTCGATTCCACAGCCAGGTTTGCCGACCTCTGTCGCCCTCTCCCTCCAGGCGTGCCGCCACCTGTGTCGCCCTCGCCCTCCCGGCCCCCCGCCCCAGGCAGCACCGCCGGACACAGCGTCGCGCGCTCCAACTCGACGTGGGCGGCGCAGCCACGCCCGCCTTCTGAGGCCCCGGCGCTGCGCCAGAGGAGGAGGAGGAGGAGGAGGAGGAGGAGGAGGAGGAGGAGGAGGAGGAGGAGGAGGAGGAGGAGGAGGAGGAGGAGGAGGAGGAAGAGGAGGAGGAGGAGGAGGAGGAGGGGGAGGGGGAGGAGGAGGAGGAGAGGATGAGGAGGAGGAGGGAGGAGGAGGAGGAGGAGGAGGAGGAGGAGGAGGAGGAGGAGGAGGAGGAGGAGGAGGAGGAGGAGGAGGAGGAGGAGGAGGAGGAGGAGCGGGAGGAGGAGGAGGAGGAGGAGGACGAGGAGGAGGAGGAGGACGAGGACCAGTGTAAACCGAAGACCCTCAATAATGTCGAAATACACCCTCCCTCCAAGATCCCTCTTCATAGGCCCCTTACAGGGGGCCATTTCCACTGAGGGAATTGTCCCCTTGGGGGGCAACCGTGTATACATTTTGAAGCGTGCCAAAACACCATGCTCAGGACTTCAACGCCACGAGTTAACCTGAATGTTACGTCTCGGCGATCCTGAATCGTGTCACAACACCGTTCCTGCCTGGTATTTCAACACCGCGAATCAACGTGACTGTTGTGCCCTGACAATACTGCATCATTCCAAAACATCATTTCTGGTATGCTACCCATGAGAAGCAGCGAAATTCTTCTTTATAATCAAGCGAATGTACGCGGCGCTAAGTCGAGAACCACACTTTGAAAAGGAGCCGCTTTCAATCCGAGAAGCTCGTGCAATTTTTTTGAATCGAGTGTGCGCGGCGTTAAGGGAGAATCGCAATTTGAAGATCACCCGCCCTCGATCCGTGAAGCTCCTGGAATGTGCGCGGTGATTTGGCGAGAGACACATTTTGACAACGGCCCGGCCTCCACCCGTGAAGCTGTTGCAAACTTCAACGCATGTGCGTGGTGCTGCGGCGAGAGCCACATTTTGAAAACTACGCGCCCTCCATCCGTGAAGTTCTGGCAAATGTCCAAACCTTCCCTCCAAGTTCAATCTTCAAATATCTTCACAGGGATTGTTTTTTTCCCACTGAGGGGAGTGCCGCGCCGCTGGAAAACAGCCATCTGAAAATCTTACTCCGTGCCAGCGCAACGCGTCATTCCTCGGACTTCAACGCCGCGAATCAATCAACATGGCTGTTGTGTCCTGGCAGAATCGTGTGAGAACGCGACTTCGGCACCGCGAATCAACGTGACTGCTGCGCCCTGATAGTCCTACATCGTGCCAACACACCACGGCGGGGACGCCAGCCACAAGAGTCCTTGAAACTCTTTTGTAGACTCTTATGACGACTGTGCGTGGCGCCAGCGCGACAGCCATATGTTGAGAAGGAATCGCCCTCCACCCGTGAAGCTCCTTCAAACGTCTGCGGCGAGTGTGCGCGCTGCCCAGACGAGAGACACGTCTTGACCACGGCCCGCCCTCCGCCCGTGGAGCCGTGGCAAACGTCAAGGACGAGTGTGCGCGGTGCTGCGGCGAGAGCAACGGTTTGAACACGCCCCGCCCTCCATCCGTGAAGCTCCTGCAGAGTGAAGACGAATGCACGCGGCGCTAAGGCGAGACCCGCATCACGGTTTGAGAAGGGCTCGCCCTCCATCAGTGAACCTGTTGCATATGTTTAGTTTTAGAGATCTCGCACGGCGAGGAAGGCCCAGGCGACACGCCGGGCCCGCCCTACCGACACGTCTCGGGGTGCGACGGGAAGGAGCTGCTTATAAGGAGAAGGGATGGAGGAGGAGGAGGAGGAGGAGGAGGAGGAGGAGGAGGAGGAGGAGGAGGAGGAGGAGGAGGAGGAGGAGGAGCAGGAGCAGGAGCAGGAGCAGGAGCAGGAGCAGGAGCAGAAGTCGAGGAGTCGAGGGGTGAAGGCAGCTGCTGCCGCTGCGCTCCGTGGGGCGAGCCCCAGCTCTGGTGTGTGGATGGCCGGCTTCGCCCAGCACGTCGATGACGCCTTTTACTGGGGATGAGGGGGGGGGAGGAGGAGCGCGGGAGGGGGAGGGGGAGGATGATGATGAGGATGAGGAGGGAGGGTCCTCCTGCCTCCCTCCCTCCTTGCCCCTCCCCCGCTCCCTCACTCTCACCTCCTCCATCCGTGTACCTCGTCTCTTCTGCTCCCTTCCCCTCTCGCCCGCCATAGGCCCCGGATCGTTCCACGAGCACCGCGGTGACGCGGATCTCCTCCCTGAGAGACCCCGTTGGAGAGCCTCTGCCTGGCCACAAGAGCCTACGTGTTTAGTCGCCGGGGGTGCGAATGCCGCAAGGAGGCCACTCGCACAGTTGTTACCTGACAGCTCTTGCTGATAGGTTTCTAGTGGTCTCAAAAGAGAGCATCATGACTCCTCAGGGGGGTCTGGGCGTGACCCGGAACGGCTGCCGCCGCGGCTGCCGCCGAAGCCGAAATCGCTTGGGACATCCTCGCAAAATCGCTCTTGGTGCTCCCAGAACTCCATTCCCGGGCCACATTTTGGATGCCCGGAGCCAACTGTAGGCCACTTCGTGCTCTTCGACTTCCCAGAACTCCATTCCCGGGCCACATTTTGGATGCCCGGAGCCAACTGTAGGCCACTTCGTGCTCTTCGATTTCCCAGAACTCCATTCCCGGGCCACATTTTGGATGCCCGGAGCCAACTGTAGGCCACTTCGTGCTCTTCAAGTTCCCAGAACTCCATTCCTGGGCATGATTTTGAATGCCCGGAGCCAACTGTAGGCCACTTCGTGTTCTTCTAGTTCCCAGAACTCCATTCCTGGGCCACATTTTGAATGCTGAGGCAGGTTGATGCTGCGGCCGAGGCAGGCTGAGGCTGAGGCAGGCTGAGGCTGAGGCCGAGGCTGAAGGCAGACTGAGGCTGAGGCTGAAGCAGACTGAGGCTGAGGCTGAGGCAGGCTGAGGCTGAGGCTGAAGCAGGCTGATGCTGAGGCAGGCTGAGGCTGAGGCTGAGGCTGATGCAGGCTGAGGCTGAGGCAGGCTGAGGCTGAGGCCGAGGCTGAAGGCAGACTGAGGCTGAGGCTGAAGCAGGCTGAGGCTGAGGCTGAGGCAGGCTGAGGCTGAGGCAGGCTGAGGCTGAGGCTGAGGCAGGCTGAGGCTGAGGCTGTGACTGCGACTGCCGTTGCCGCTGCGACTGTCATCGCGAATGCGACTACGACTGCGAGAACAGCAGAATTCTACAGCTGGATTTTCATCTGAATCTTAAGGGGAATGCTTTCAGATATGCTTCTACACATCGCTGTTAGGTTGCTTTGCCGGGATAATTTTTGTCTGGGCAGCATTGGTGGGCTGGCGCGACGAATCTTTTCGCAGATTTCTTGGCTTTCTGCTTTCGGTCACGAGGTTCAGCCTCTTGGGGGCCTCTTGGGGCCTCCTGGGCACCTCTTTGAGCCGTCTTGGGGCACCCTTGGGAGCTTCGGGGGCCATTTTAGGGCCATTTCGCAGGAGATCGATCAAAGGAGGGGGAATCCTGAATTAGAGTTGCCCCCCAGAAGGCCAACATGTGGCCGCCAACATCTTGATTCAATCAATGATTTTGGAAATTCTCGCCGAGGCCGTTTGGGACACTCCAGCCCCTCGCGAAACTCGCCCTCCAGGTCCAGGGGGATGGGGGTAGGGGGATGGGTCAAGTTACCCCCTCCCCGCCCGCAAGCCGCCTCGCTCACTCCCACCCGCCCTCCCAACACATACGTTGCACCCGAGTCTGGCCCGAGCCTGAGCATATTCAGCAGTCGTCTTGGGATGGACAGCTACTGGGGCCCAATCTGGCGCCGCCGCCGCCGCCGCCGCCTCCGCCGCCGCCGCCGCCGCCACCCCCCACTGCCAAACCGCCGCCGCAGCCGCAGCCACTGCCGCCACCGCTACCGCCGCCGCCGCCGCCGCCGCCGCCGCCGCCGCCTCCGCCGCCTCCGCCGCCGCCGCCGCAGCAATCGCAGCCGCCGCCGCCGTCGCCGCCGCTCCCCGCTGCCAAACCGCCGTCGCCGCCGCAGCCGCTGCCGCGCCGCTGCCGCCACCGCCGCCGCCGCCGCCGCCGCCGCGCCGCCGCCGCCGCCGCCCCGCCGCCGCCGCCGCCGCAGCCGCCGCAGCCGCCGCCGCCGCCGCAGCCGCCGCAGCCGCCGCCGCCGCCGCCGCCAAGTGTACTCTGTATTGGTTTTTGACAGGGATGGTGGTGGGGGCGCATCGGGTTGGCTGCGCATGTTCCGAATTTGGAGGCAGAGTGTGTTTTGTATTGTTTTTTATAAGGGATGGTGTGGGGGGGGGTGTCGGCATGGACCCTGGTTGGCCCTTAGTCGCCTGGGGGAGGGGGTGCTTATTAATAGGGAACAGTGGTTCAGGCACCCGCCCCGCCTGCAAGCCCTCTTACTTACTTCCACCCGCCCTCCCAACACATTGGTAGCACCCGAGCTGCAGCATGTTCAGCGGTCGTCTTTGGATGGACAGCTAATGGGGACCAAAACAGATCCTATGTACTACGCAACGCTGGGGCGAGGTGCGTCACGCGTGCCAGGCGCGCCCCGCGCGCCAGGTGCGCCCCGCGCGCCAGGTGCGCCAGGCACCCTTGTGGCCCAAGCGTGCCGTGCACGCCTGGTGCGCCAGATGCGCTACGTGATCCACGTGCGCCATGTGTGCCGCATGTCCCAGCCGCGCCAGGTGCTCCACGTTCGGGTCACGCGCAGGGTGTTCCAGGAGCGCCTGCGCACGTTGCAGTACACATCGGGAAACGTGTCGGCCCCCCACCACCCTTGTCGAAAACGAGTGCGCAATCGCGGCGGTGTGGCCATCACAGTGCCTGGTGGGCCTGCACACAGCAGGCAATATGCCAGCACCATCGTTTTCCCAGTCACAAATCGATGCACAGTGATCGCGGGGTGCCCGCGCATGATCCAGATTTTGCCTCGAAGTGCATTTAGCATTGTTGTTACATTGTTTTTTGACAGGGATATGGGGGGGTGTCCTCATTGGTCCCCTCTGAAGAAGAAGGATAGTGTTGGAAGAGGACACGCTCTAAACCGCCCACGCCCTAAAGGGCTGGTGGGATTAGCAGCACGATTGTTGCGGTCAGGAACGTTCGCTTGGCGTGTCACGCTGCCGATTCTGGCTCACCACGCTTCGGCGCGATACGCAAAGCACGTCGAGTCCCCAAGCAACAGCGTCCCGAGCTTCTCTCGACCTCCCGTCCCGCGAAGGAGAGCGACATGCCATCAGCTCGCATAGCGCCTCGCAGAGGCCGCCGCCGCGACACTCTGAGCAAGCGTTATTGACTGCCTGCTTTCCACTTTCCATCGGGTCGGGTCGTGAGAGGCTTCCGCATCTCATCGTGCGGAATCCGAACAGAACTCGCGTTTACATCGTGCAGAAGCCTGGTATTGGATAGCATGGGCGCCCGATGCGGGAGTGCGACTCTTTTACCAGCGGATGGAAGTTCACCCGCAGGCGAACTTGCTCCGGGTAAGTATTATTCCCGATGTAAGCGTTCCCCGGCGAAGCTACTCCGGGAAAACTAATCCGGGGAACGTGAACTATTCCGGGTAAGCTTGCACGCAGGTGAATTTCCCCTGGGGTAAGTTTCCCCGGGTGAATTTCCTGGGGTAAACAGCCAAGGATAGACTCGCCGATTTCATTGGCCAGTCGCGCCGTGTTGCGTCTTGACAATCCTAAATCATGCCAGACCGTCATTCCCTGGATGACAACACTGCGAATCAACATGAATCTTGTTTCCTGGCAATCGTAATCCGTACCAGAACGCCGTTCCTGGGAATTCGACCATATGAATCTTTGAAACGGGTGCAAACTTTTAAGACGAATGTGCGCGGCGCCAGGGCGAGAGCTACATTTTGACAATGAACCACCCTCCATCCAACCGTGAAGCTGCTGCAAATTTACGCGGCGCTCAGGGGAGAGCCACTTTGAAAAGGACTCGCCCTCCATCTGTGAAACTGCTGCGAACTGTCAAGACGAATGTGCGCGGGGCCAATCAGAGAGCTACATTTTGAAAAAGACCCGCCCTCCATCCGTGAAGCTGTTGCAATCTTGAAGCTCCAGGATCATACATGGTAATGAAATCTCTTGCGACACGCCCGGTCTGCCCTACCAGCACGTCTGGGGGTGCGACCGGGAAGAGGGATTGAGGATGAGGATGATCAGGATGAGGATGTTGTTGTAGATGATGATGGTGATGATGATCGCTGTCCATGATTATGGTGACGATGGTGATGATGATGCTGATGCTGACGATGACGACGATGATGCTGATGATGATGGTGATGATGATGATGATGATGATGATGATGATGATGATGATGATGATGATGAGGATGAGGATGATGATAGTGATGAAATTAGTGTAGTAGTCGCAGTAGTAGTAGTAGTAGAAGAAGTAGTAGTAGTAGGAGTAGTAGTAGTAGTAGTAGTAGTAGTAGTAGTAGTAGTGGTGGTGGTGGTGGTGGTAGTAGTATTAGGAGTAGTCGCCGTCGTCGTCGTCGTCGTAGTCGTAGTAGTAGTAGTAGTAGTCGTAGTAGTAGTAGTGGTAGTAGTAGTAGTAGTAGTCGTAGTCGTAGTAGTAGTAGTAGTAGTAGTAGTAGTAGTAATAGTAGTCGTCGTCGTAGTAGTAGTAGTCGTAGTCGTAGTAGTAGTAGTAGTAGTAGTAGTAGTAGTAAGTAGTCGTAGTAGTAGTATAGTAGTTAGTAGTAGTAGTAGTAGTAGTAGTAGTAGAGTCGTAGTTAGGAATAGGTAGTCGAAGTAGTAAGTAGTAGTGTAGTATTAGTGAGTCTAGTAGTAAGTAGCTAGTAGTAGTAGTAGTAGTAGGAGTAGTGGTATGTAGTTGGTAGTGGGTCGTTAGTAGGTTTTTATTATTAGTATTAGTTAGTAGTATAGTATAGTAGTAGCTGTAGTATTAGTAGTAGTATAGTAGTAGTAGTAGTTTTATCCAAGTAGTGACTACTTCACTCACAAGTAAAGCTAGTAATATATAATAAGCCGTAGTAGTAATAGTAGTATAAGCAGTAGTAGTAGTAGTCGTAGTAAGAGTCGTAGTAGTAGTAGTAGTGGCAGTCGGAGTAGTAGTAGTATCAGTAGTAGTAGTAGTAGTAGTAGTAGTAGTAGTAGTAGTAGTGGTAGTAGTAGTAGTAGTGGTGGTAGTTAGTCGTCTTCGTATTCGTAGCAGTAGTATTGGTAGTCGGAATAGAAGTATCTGTAGTAGTAGTAGTAGTAGTAGTAGT
>CAUYUJ010005970.1:0-12500 GCA_963575745.1 Prorocentrum cordatum
GGGGGGGAAAGCTTCGGACTCGAGGCTCGAGGAGGTTTAGAGGGTTTTCGCCGGTTCTTGGCGGTCTTCCAGCCTCGGGATGCTCTCCAGCGGCTGCGCCTCGCCGAGAGCGTTTCGGCGGTGCCCGGATCGTCCCGAACGGTCGCTGGATAGCCGAGTTGTGACCCGACAGTCAGAGGGCAATGCCAGCGAGGGATTTGTGATGGGCGTGTTTTCCACCGCCACCATAAGTTGGAGGGGGAGGGGGTCCTCCTCCTCCTCCTCCTCCTCCTCGCCCTCCTCCTCCCTCCCCCCTCCACCTTATGGTGGTGGTGGTGGACAACAGGCTCATCAATTTGGCTCAGGGGGGAATCAATCGGCCCTGGATCGCCAATCCATCGCCGACATGGGGCCTGACTACGGGGGGCCTCGCGCCGAACTATTGGCGATGTATTGCTGGCACCAGGTCGACGTCTCACCGCATGAGCAGTCCCCCCCGAACGTTGCCCATCAGGGTGTCGTCGGAACTCTTCCCGAAACCATCCTGAGCCGCAGTGCCCAGAGAGCGAAGCGACACGGGCGAGAGGTCAGAGGCAGCTTGGCAGTCTGGGGCTTCTTGGGCGCTCCCCCGCTGGAGCACCTCCGTCCTTGCCGAGCGGAGGTCAGCAGGGGAAGGCGGGCGGACGTGGGGAGGGGGGGGGATGACGTGCGGACGGGGAGGACGGAGGAGACGAGGAGCAGGGAGCGGAGTGGGTGGGCGGGACGAGGGGACGACGGGGAAGCTCAAGGGGGGAGGGATGTGCGCGAGGTATGAGCCGGAGGTCCACCACCCACCAAGCCCCCCCAACCCGACGCGAAGGCTCCCATTTGCCCTCCATTCCCAGTGGGGAGAGTCGTCGGGGAGCATAGAAAAAAACACGCGTGGAACCCTTACCCTCCTCCTCCTCCTCCTCCTCCTCCTCCTCCTCCTCCTCATCCTTCTCCCCCAGCCCGCATTCTGGGTCTGCGGGTTGGGCTGGGGTGTCTTGGTAGGTATAGTCAGAGTCAAGGCGGGCGCACGCGCTCTCTCTCTCTCTCTTCTCTATCTCTCTGCCTTCGCTGCCGCCGCGGGCAGGACGAGGCGGAGGCGGCGAGGCGGCGCCGGCGAGAGGAGAAGGAGGCCGCCGAGGCCGAGAGGAAGAGGCGGTCGGCCACGCGCAGAGCGGGGCAGGGGGAGGGGTGAAGGCTTTTTAGAAGCACCCCTGCTTCTTAGAAGGGGCGGGCCTAACTTTTAGATGTAAGTCCGACAGCTTCTAAGAAGAAGCCTCCTTCTAAGAAGCCTTCCCCCCCCTGCCTACCCCCTTGTGCGCGCCGCTAAGGCGGGAGGAGGCGCTCGAGCAGGAGGAAGAGGAGCTCCGCGCCTTCCCCGCGGGCCTCTCGGGCAGCCTTCGGGGGATCGGGGTTATCGCTGGGGGGTCGGGCTCAGAGAGGAAGTTTCGGACTCGAGGTTCGAGGAAGTTCAGAGGGCTTTCGTCGGTTCTCGGTGTGGCCCCCAGGGTGCTGGAGCTGGTGCCCCAGCAAGGTGTCCGATCTAGGTCGAAGAAGGAAAACGGCATAACCGTAAATTTTTGGCGCTCCGCGCGGATTTCTTGGACCAGCGCCTGGGCGCCCTTGGCGGCCCGCGCGCCAGGGAGGGGGGTTCAGCGCAGATCCAAGAAATCCAGGCGGAGCGCCACAAGTTTATTTAATCCCTTCGCTCATTCGCCGGCCCTGGAGCGCTATTCGGGGCCTCTTGGGGCCGTCTTGGGGGCCTCTTGGGGGCTTCTTGGGAGCGTCTTGGGGCTCCTTGGCGGCGTCTTGGGCTCCCCCGTGGCCTCTTAGGGGGCTCTTGGGGGCCCCTTGGGGCGGGAGGGGGGGTAGTAGTTCTGCCGTTCATTCTTGTTCTAATCCAGGGGGCCTGCCCTGCCAGATCCTGGAACCCGGAGGGTACTCGGTCGGATGCCCAGGCGCAGGGCCGACTCCGCCGCTTGGCCCAGGGCGGGTGCTGCCAGAGGTGCCCCTGGCCCAGGGGGGTCCCCCGGATTTCCCGGGAGGCTCCCACGGCCTCCAGGGCGCCCCTCACGAGGCTCACAGGGCCCTCGTGAGCTCCCACACGGTGCAAGACGCTGGGGGGACACCTTGGGCCAGGGACACCTGCGGCCCCCCCAGAACCGGAGGCGCGCGCCGCGGGATCTCTGGGGCCCGGGGGCGCAGGGGCGGCACCTTTTTGGGAAACGCTGCTGCCAGTGGCAGCTTTGAGGAGGGATGGGCTCAGGTGGGGAAGCTTCGGGCTCGAGGCTCGAGAAGGTCTGTAGGGCCCTCGTGCGCTCCATGGTGCAAGGCGCTGGGGGACACCTTTGGCCAGGACGACCTTCGGCAATCCCGAACGGGAGGCGGCGCCCCCCAGGATCTCTGGGACCCGGGTGCAGGGGCAGCACTTTTTTGGGAAACGCTGCTGCCAGGGGCAGCTTCGGGGAGGGATGGGCTCAGGGGGGGGGAAGCTTCGGACTCGAGGCTCGAGGAGGTTTAAAGAGGGTTTTCGTTGGTTCTCGGCGGTCTTCCAGCCTCGGGATGCTCTCCAGCGGCTGCGCCTCGCCGAGAGCGTTCTGGCGGTGCCCGGATCGTCTCGAACGGCCGCCAGAGAGCCGAGTTGTGACCCGACAGTCAGAGGGCAATGTCAGCGAGGGATTTGGTGCAGGGGGGAATGCATCGACCCCCAATTGCACACTGATCACCGATGGGGGCCCGATAGCCCACCCCGCCCAGGAACGTGGGGTTCTGCTGTCGGACGCCTACCGCCGATCTATCGGCAAGGTATCGCCGATTCCAGGTCGATGCTTGCCCCCCTGAGCAGGTTCCTCTCCTAACGTTGCCCCTCGTTATGGCTTTCCGAGACGGTCTCTGGAACCTCTAGGGTTTGGGACGAGAGCGGTGGGCGGGGAAGGGGAGGAGGGAAACGGGTTTTCGCCCCGTCACCATTCAGCTTGCTCGACACATGGCCGCCTCCAGCGCCAGGAGACGCGCTCAGACGGCGTGGTGACCACCCCGCGCGGCGAGTCCGTGGGGATCCGGGGCCACTGCGCGACTTTGGGGGCCTCGGGTCGTTCTCCGAGGACGTCTCCTTGGGGGGGGGGCGGGCGTGGACGTGCAGAGCGCGTCGTCCGCCCCCGAGTCCGCCACGTGACCTCCTCCAGGGCCCCCCCCCGAGTCCTCCTTCTGGTCCGCCTCCTCGCCCTCCCCCCCCCTCCTCCTGCCGGCCTGTCGGCCTGCCCCTGCCCCTCCTCCGCCGCCTCCTCCTCCCTCCTCTTCTTCCTCCTCCTCCTCCTCTTCCTCCTCCTCCTGCTTCTCCTCCTCCTCCTCCTCCTGCCCTCCTCCTCCTCCTGCTCCTCCTCCTCCCTCCTCCTCCTCCTCCTCCTCCCCCTCCCCCTCGCTCCTCCTCCTCCTCCTCCTCCTCCTCCTCCTCCTCCTCCTCCTCCTCCTCCTCCTCCCCTCCTCCTCCTCCTTCCTCCTCCTCCTCCTCACTCCTCCTCCTCCTCCTCCTCCTCCTCCTCCTCCTCCTCCTCCTCCCCCCCCGTGCCTCGGCCATGGGGGGGTGGTCCGCGGCCATCGCGGCCCGGCTTTAGGCTGGGGACGTTGGCCCTGGGCGCGCTGGCCTGCCAGGCAGCCATCTGGCGGGCAGGCAGCCACCTCTGGCGCCAGGACATTGGGGTGCTTTGGTACGGTAGGTTTGCGTCGTGTCGACCAGCGGCGACCCCCAGCGCGGGCGTTCAAGGTTGAACGCCGCCGGCGACCCAGAATCGATCGATGTTGAACGATCGGACGTTGCGGCAGCGGCCGATCGTTCAAGGTTGAACGATCCCTGCGGTGTCAAAAACCAACGCTGGGGTCGGCACGACACGAACCTGCCGTAGCAAATCATGGGAGCCTTGTGTACCCTCGTAATTCTGTCTTCAGCGCCGGCTAGCGTCTGGGCGTCGACGAGATGGCGCCGATTTAGCGTCGGCTCAGCGTCGATGAGCGTCGATTTAGCGTCGACTAGCGTCGGTTCAGCGTCGACTAGCGTCGATTCGCAAGAGCCGACAAGGTGGCAGGGGAGGCTCCCATGAGTTGCCACCGACACGTGCGGGGCGCACAGGGAGGCCCACCGCGCAGAGCAGGCAGCGCCAGCGGCGGGCTGCCCCTGCTCTATTTCGGAGGAGGGAGAGGTGCCCGTGCCTCTGCCCGTCCCTCGCTTTCCCTTTTTTGGGCCTCCTCTTCCCCCTCCTTCTCCTCCTCGTCCCCTCCCCTCTTCCTCCCCCAAGCGATCGCCATCGCTGCCCCTCCATCTCCCCTCCAACCTCCGAGCGACCGCTATCGCTATGCCAAGGCTGCCTCCATTCTCACTCTCATAGCGCGCGCGCACCGCGGCGGCCCGAGGTGCGGCCACGGCGCGCCCCGCGCGCGGGCGCCACCGCTGGATTCGCTTCGAAGTTCTGGTCAGACCGCACCGCGGGAGGGGGTCTGGGGAGTAGCGGTATTGGTGCCTTTTGGTTTCCCCGTGTATGCCCCCCCCCTCAGCCGCACCCCCTCTACCGGGGGTCCACTTCGACCCGATCGATCTGGTCCGATGCCGATTCCGGCCGGCCCGACCCGATTCGCTTCCGATGCCCCGACGGTCCGATGCGACTCGGTGCTTCCATGGTGCTGCTGTGCACCCTGGCGCAGCCGATCCGGTCTGATTTCGACTCCGTGCCGATGCCGCCCGACCCGATGCGCGTCGGTCCGATGTTGACGGATCCTGCCCCCTGGGGCCTCGCCGAGGAGCGCAAGAGGAGGGAGAAGCAGGAGAAGCTGGAGGCCAAGGACGCCGGGGCACCCCCCCTTCCCACCAGCGCGCGGCGCGCGCGAGCGCAGCGCCGAGGGTGGGCGCGGGCCGCCAGCGCCAGGCGAGGGAGCCCTCCCGCCCGCTCTCCCGCTCGCTATGTCTCTGCCGCCTCCTCGCCGCGCTCGGGGCTCTCCTGCGGCCTCCTCGGGGCCTGCGGAGCCGTCTAGAGGCCCTGCGGGACGGCCTGGAGCGCTCTGGGGGCCGCCTCGGGCCCCCCCCTCCCCTCCCGCATATACCTTCTTGGGTCTTGATCCCTCAATGGGGCTTTTTTTTAGGGCCTCTGGGGTAGTTGTTTTGACTTCTCGGGGGCCTCTTGGGGCCCTGTGGGGGCCTCTTGGGCGCCTCTTTTGGGCCCGCCGGGGGCCTCGTGGGGCCTGCTGGGCGCCTCTTGGTGCGGAAGGCACTTATCTTGGTTCATGTTGCCCTCTTGGACTGCTCTTGGGGCTGTCTTGGGGCGCTCTCGGGTCACCTTGAGCGCCTCTTGGGCCGTTTCGGAGCTCTCGGGCCGTCTTGGGGCCGTTTTGGGTCTTGTGGGGCCGTTTTGAGGCGGTCTTGGGGGCGTCTTGGGACGTCATGAAACGCTGGAAGCTCCAAAAGTCGAAAACCCCCAAAGCATTGAAAAAGCGAAGGCGCATTCAGGATTTTGGCCTCTCGGGGCCCTCTTGGGGAGGCTCTCGTGGCTCTTTTGGGGCGTCTCGAAAGCTTCCTGGGCCGTTTTGAGGCCATCTGGGGCGCCAGGGTACCGCCCTCTCACCCCGTCTTGGGGCCCTCCTGGCTCCGAAAGAGCCATGCGGGAACATTAGGGCGAACCCAGAGGGTGCGCCCAGATTCGTGATTTTGGGGTCCGGGCCCTAGGAGGAGGAGGAGGAGGAGGAGGAGGAGGTGGAGGAGGAGGAGGAGGAGGAGGAGGAGGATGAGGAGGAGGAGGAGGAGCCGATAGGGACAAACATGCGTGCGCCCTGCTCTTCCATTCAGCCTCAGTCGCCGCTGTCGCCTTTCACCTCCTCGCTTGGGTGCTCCATGTCTTCCTTGTTGCTTCCTCCCATTGCCCCCCTGGCTGGCCGCAGATTCCTCACGCTGTGCTGTCTTTCATCGCAAGTGATTGCACATCCAGCGTCGATTCGTTGAGTTTTTCCCAACCATCCTGTGGTGTTGGGTCCTCATTTTGAAGAGACGGTGCCCCGCGTCTCCTCTCCTTCCTCCTCCTCCGCCTCCTCCCCCCTCCCTCCTCCCTCCTCCCACTATCACGGCACACCCCTCACACGTTTCGTGGCCCCATAGGGAGCTCTACCGAAGGCCCCAGTGGCTGCGTTCGCATGGCGGCGCCGCACCCATTTCGGCACCCCTCACACGTTTCGTGGCACCATAGGGAGCTCCACCGAAGGCCCCAGTGACTGCGTTGGCATGGCGGCGCCGCACCCATTTCGGCACACCCCTCACACGTTTCGTGGCCCCATAGGGCGCTCCACCGAAGGCCCCAGTGGCTGCGTTGGCATGGCGGCGCCGCACCCATTTCGGCACACCCCTCACACGTTTCGTGGCCCCATGAGGGAGCTCCACCGAAGGCCCCAGTGGCTGCGTTGGCATGGCGGCGCCGCACCCAATTTGGCACACCCCTCACACGTTTCGTGGCCCCATAGGGAGCTCCACCGAAGGCCCCAGTGGCTGCGTTGGCATGGCGGCGCCGCGCCCATTTCGGCACACCCCTCACACGTTTCGTGGCCCCATAGGGAGCTCCACCGAAGGCCCCAGTGGCTGCGTTGGCATGGCGGCGCCGCGCCCATTTCGGCACACCCCTCACACGTTTCGTGGTCCCATAGGGAGCTCCACCGAAGGCCCCAGTGGCTGCGTTGGCATGGCGGCGCCGCACCCATTTCGGCACACCCCTCACACGTTTCGTGGCCCCATAGGGAGCTCCACCGAAGGCCCCAGTGGCTGCGTTGGCATGGCGGCGCCGCACCCATTTCGGCACACCCCTCACACGTTTCGTGGCCCCATAGGGAGCTCCACCGAAGGCCCCAGTGGCTGCGTTGGCATGGCGGCGCCGCACCCAATTTTGCACACCCCTCACACGTTTCGTGGCCCCATAGGGAGCTCCACCGAAGGCCCCAGTGGCTGCGTTGGCATGGCGGCGCCGCGCCCATGTCGGCACACCCCTCACACGTTTCGTGGCCCCATAGGGAGCTCCACCGAAGGCCCCAGTGCCGCCGCCCGCATGCGTCAGTTACACCCAATTCGGCACACCCCTCACACGTTTTCGTGGCCCCATAGGGAGCTCCACGAACACGGCCTCAGCGACTGCGTTGGCATGTGCGGCGCCGCACCCATTTCGAGCACACCCTCAACACGTTTCGGTTCGGTGGCCCCATGGGAGCTCCACCGAAGGCCCAGTGGCGGCGTGGCCATGGCGGCGCTACCGCACCTTTTCGGCACACCCCTCACCCGTTTCGTGGCCCAATAGGGGCTCCACGACGGGCCCGTGGCTGCGTTGGCATTGCGGCGCCGCGCCCATTTCGGCACACCCCTCACACGTTTCGTGGCCCCATAGGGTGCTCCACCGGGAAGGGGCCCCAGTGGGCTTTCGTTGCATGGCGGCGCCGCACCTATTTCGGCACGCCCCTCACACGTTTCGTGGCCCCATAGGGAGCTCCACCGAAGGCCCCAGTGGCTGCGTTGGCATGGCGGCGCCGCACCCATTTCGGCACACCCCTCACACGTTTCGTGGTCCCACAGGGAGCTCCACCGAAGGCCCCAGTGGCTGCGTTGGCATGGCGGTGCCGCACCCATTTCGGCACACCCCTCACACGTTTTTCTATTTTCCCCCCAGACTTTGGCCCCATAGGGAGCTCCACCGAAGGCCCCAGTGGCTGGTTCGCATGCCTCCCCACCACCCATTTCGGCACACCCCTCACACGTTTCGTGGCCCCATAGGGAGCTCCACCGAAGGCCCCAGTGCTACCGCCCTCATGCGTCCCGTACGCCCAGGACAGCGTTTCGTGGCACGCCTTTCGTGGCCCCATAAGGAGCCCCACCGAAAGCGGCACCCACAAAGCGTTGTTCACAATTGCATATGGTTGGGGCCTTCGCCAGGATAATTTGACCGCAGAAGGCCCCCCCCACTTCGGGGTGGCGTCGTGTGGAGGAAATGTTGAGCGGGAGCCCCGTTTCTGCTTTCAGAAGGCGATGTTGCAAGCATAGCCAGCGGGTGCTCTCCATCAGCCCCGCTTTGTGGTGAGCTTTTCGGGGAGCCCATGGAGTTAAACATGCAGCCGCGACTCCAGACAGGCCCAAGCCCTTCGGAGACGATCCACTTACCCTCCAAGGAACCCAGTGCCCTGCCATGACGTGCTGTCCAGTGTTCTGTTCTGCGCGGCTGCGCGATGCCGTGCTTTGCATTGCACTGCTTTGTGATGCAATGCTTCACTACGCAATGCCACGCTGCCATGCTATAACATTCTACGCTCTGCCATGCTCTTCTACGCTATGCCATGCCGTGCTCTACGATGCATCGCGCACCCTCTCGCGATCATTGCCCTGCTCGACATCCGACTGTGCGAATAGAGAGAAGATCTACGCCATGGTCAGGGATGGGAGGGAGTAGTGGGACGTCAGATCTGACGCGAGCGCGCCTAGCTTGCCCTCACCCCCTCTCCCCTTCCCCTTGCGACTGCTCCCCCGCGAATGTTGCTGTCCTTTCGCTAGAAACATCCTCGCAACTCTGGATTCCGAGATGCCTTGCCGCAGAGTAGTCCGCCACTTTCACCTGAGACATCCTCGCAATTTTGGATTCAGGGATGCCCTGAGCTCATGTGTTCAGGCCATTTTCGTTCGAGACATCCTCGCAATTCCGGGGCAGGGAATCCACGACAGAAGTGGTTGACACCAAACTTGAGCTGTGCATCGAATCCACGGGCAACGCGTGCAGTTTTTGCATGCGCGCGAACGTGCTATGCATGTGTTCGCAGATTCGACGAAGCAATTTTGGGGCAAGGTCATTCCGTGGACGTTCCCGCACTCGAGGGGGGTCCCGTCCCAGGGGCGGGCCTTTTCTCCCCGAGCCGGTCTGCGGGGTGGAGATCATCCCAAAAACCTTAGGGACCTCAATGATTTGGGCCTCTTCGGGCCCTCCTGGAAGACCTCCTGGAGGCCTCTTGGGCCGTCTTGGAGGCCTCGTGGGGGCCTCTTGGGTGCACCTTGGGCCGTCTAGAAGGCATCTTGGGGCCATCTTGGCCGTCTTGGAGGCCGTCTTGGGCGTCTTGGAGGCCTCTGGGGCCGTCTTGGGGTCCTCTTTGGGCCCTCTTGGGAGCCCTGGAAGGCTTCTTGGGGCCATCTTGAAGGCCATCGATCAACGGAGGAGCGGGGATAACGTTCAGCCCCCCCCCAAAGAGGCCAACATGGGGCCAGAACCTTAGTAAAACCAATGATTTTGGCGCCCAGAGGGCTGGTGGGATAACGTTCAGCCCCCCCCCCAACGAGGCCAGAATGGGGCCAACACCTTGGTAAAACCAATGATTTTGGCGCCCAGAGGGCTGGTGGACAATTTTTCAGCCCCCCCCCAAAGAAGCCAAAATGGGGCCCACAACCTTAGTAAAACTAATGATTTTGGCTTCCTCGCCGAGGCCGTCTTGGACGCCCTGACACCTCGCGGGGGGGCCCGGAAAAGTCCAGGGGAGGGGTAAGGGGAGGGGGGTAAACCTCTCCCCGTAGGGGAAGAGGGTGTTTTTTGGAAGAGGGAGGAGGAATCTCGTTACACCACCTGTCGCCAGGGCTGGTGGGATTCCTTCACGGCGCAAGCGGGCCTGGGTTCGCAGCAGGTCCCGGTCCTCCTGGCGGCCGCCCGTCCCTGCCGCGGGCTTGCCGGCGAGGAGCGCCGCAAGCGCGAGTACGAGGAGAGGCAGCAGCAGCTGCAGAAGAAGAAGGAGGCGCCGCCAGAGGCAGGGCGCCCCCCTGGGGCCCGCGGCCCCGGGACACTTAGCGGACGAGAAGCGGAACAGTTTACTTCATACCCGTCTTCGTCCCCGAAGATCTGTGTATATGAATGTGTGCATGCATTGTCTGTCTGTCTGTCTGTATGTGTATATGGATGCATGTGCGTATGCATGCTTGCATGCATGCATGTCTTTCTGTCTGTCTGTCTGTCAGTATGTACGTATGTCTGTCTGTCTGTCTGTCTGCCTGCCTGCCTGCCTGCCTGTCTGTATGTATGTATGTATGTATGTATGTATGTATGTATGTATGCATGCATGCATGCATGCATGCATGCATGCATGCATGTATGCATGTATGTATGTATGTATGTATGTATGTATGTATGTATGTATGTATGTGTGTCTGTATGTATGTATGTATGTATGTATGTATGTATGTATGCATGCATGCATGCATGCATGCATGTATGTATGTATGTATGTATGTATGTATGTATGTATGTATGTATGTATGTATGTATGTATATATGTATGTAATGTATGTACGTACGTATGCATGTATGCATGTATGCATGTATGCATGTATGCATGTATGCATGTATGCATGCATGCATGCATGCATGCATGTATGTATGTATGTATGTATGTATGTATGTATGTATGTATGTTTGTATACTATGTATGCATGCCATGTATGTGTGTATGTATGTATGCATGTATGTATGTATGTATGCATGTATATGTTTAGGTATGGTTGTATGCATGCATTTATGTATGTATATATGTATGCATGCATTCGTGCATGTATGTATGTATGTATGCATACATGCATGCATGCATGTATGCATGTACGTATGTATGTATGTTTGTAGGTATGTATGTATGTGTTTATGTATGCATGTATGTATGCATGCATGCATGCATGTATGCATGCATGTCATGCATGTATATGTATGTATATATGTATGTATGTTTGTTCGTTTGTTTGTTTGTCTGTCTCTCTGTCTGTCTGTCTGTCTGTCTGTCTGTCTGTCTGTCTGTCTGTCTGTCTGTCTGTCTGTCTGTCTGTCTGCATGCATGCATGCATGCATGTATGTATGCGTGTATGTATGTATGTATGTATGTATGTATGTATGTATGTATGTATGTATGTATGTATGTATGAATGAAAGAGCGCGTTCTGTGGTCGTCGCTTGGAGGGGGGGGGTTTGGAACCGGACCGCCCCCCCTGGATGGAGGGGGCGGAGGGGTTCGAAACCCCCCGCCTTCCCGTGACGGGGGGGGGGGTTCGAAACCCCCCCCCCCCCTACCCCCCCTTTTCCCTCCTCCCTCTCCTCTCTCCTCGGGCCGGCGCCTGCGTCGGCGGCGGCTGGCGGCGGCGGCGACGACGATTTCCTTTTCTGGGCCGGCGCCGGCGCCTGCGGCGGCGGGCTGCGGCGGCGGGGAGCGTCGACGAGGACAACGGTGGTGGTAGTGGGTTGTGGTGGTGGTGGTGGCGGTGGTGGTGGTTGTGGTGGTGGTGGTGTGGTGGTTTGTTGTGGTGGTGGTGGTGGTTGTGGTGGTGGGTGGTGGATGGTGGTGGTGGTGGTTTTGTGGTGGTGCGGTGGTGGATTGTGGTGGTGGTGGTGGGTTGTGGTGGTGGTGGTGGTGGTGATGGTTTGATGGTAGTGTGGTGGTGGTTTGTGGTGGTGGTGGTGGTGGGTTGTGGTGGTGGCTGTGGTTTGTGGAGGTGGAGTTGTGGTGGTGGTGGTGTGGTGGTTTGTGGTGCTGGGTTGTGCTTCTGGTAGTGGTGGTGGTTGTGGCGGTGGTGGTGGTGGTGGTGGTGGTGGTGTGGTAGAATGTGGTGATGGTGGTGGTAGTGGTGTTTTTCAAAGCGTGAATTACCTACCCCGCTTTCGCTTCCAGGCAAAACCAAGTCATACAACGCGCCTCCTCGTCAAGCGGCCTGACCAGTACAGGGCGTTGTTTGGCATCGCTTGGTATCTCTTGGAAGCGAGGGTGGTCAAAAACGAGGTAGGTCTGTTTGCCCCCTAGTTTTGTTTTTTTGGTGGTGGTGGTGATGGTGAGTTGTGGTGGTGGTGGTTGTGTGGTGGTGGTGGCTGTGGTGGTCGTGGTGGTTGTGTGGTGGGTTGGTGGTGGTGGTGGTGGGTTGAGGCGGTGGTGGTGGTGGTAGTGGTGGTGGTGGTGGTGGTAGTGGTGGTAATCGTCGCTGCGTCCCCGCCGTCGCCGGCGCGAGCGCCGGCGCTGCTGGCCGCCGCCAGCGACAGGAGGGGGGGGTGTTCAAGCCCCCACCCCCTTCGGCTGCCTCTGGTCATCGTCGTTGCGTCCCTGCCGTCGGCGCTGCTGGCGGCCGCCAGCCCTGGCGCTGGGGGGGCGGGCTTTGAACCCCCCCCCGTTTGGGAGAGGGGGGTGGGTTCGGGAGAGGGGGTTTGGGGGGGAGGGGGGTCCCCCTGGTTTTGATCGACGGCGCCGAGTGTTAGGGGGAGGCCCACCCCCCGGTTCGAAACACGCCGCCGAATGTTCCCAAGGCAAGCGCCCGTGAAACGCGCTCTCTCGTATGTATGTATGTATGATGGATGGATGGATGGATGTGCGTATGTACGTTTGCATGTATGTATGTACGTACGTACGTACGTATGTATGTATGCGTGCATGCATGCATGTATGCAAATCTATGTGCATACATATTTGTGCATATGTGTATACATCTA
>CAUYUJ010005970.1:18972-21472 GCA_963575745.1 Prorocentrum cordatum
TCGCATTCGCATTTGCATTTACATTTACATTTACATCTACATCTACATCTACACCTACAGCTACATCTACATCTACATCTACATCTACATCTACATCTACATCTACATCTACATCTACATCTACATCTACATCTACATCTACATCTACATTTTCATCTACATCGACATCTACACCTACATCTACGTATACATGTACACTTACAGCTACAGCTACAGCTACATCTACATCTACATCTACATCTACATCTACATCTACATCTACATCTACATATGCATATGCATATGCATCTACATCTACATCTGCATCTACATCTACATCTACATCTACATCTACATCTACATCTACATCTACATCTACATCTACATCTACATCTACATCTACATCTACATCTACATCTACATCTACATCTACATCTACATCTACATCTACATCTACATCTACATCTACAACTACATCTACATCTACATCTACATCTACATCTACATCTACATCTACATCTACATCTACATCTACATCTACATCTACATCTACATCTACATCTACATCTACATCTACATCTACATCTACATCTACATCTACATCTACATCTACATCTACTCTACATCTACATCTACACCTACATCTACAGCTACACCTACATCTACATCTACATCTACATCTACATCTACATCTACATCTACATCTACATCTACATCTACATCTACATCTACATCTACATCTACATCTACATCTACATCTACATCTACATCTACATCTACATCTACATCTACACCTACACCTACACCTACATCTACATCAACATCTACATCTACATCTACATCTACATCTACATCTACATCTACATCTACATCTACATCTACATCTACATCTACATCTACATCTACATCTACATCTACATCTACATCTACATCTACATCTACATCTACATCTACATCTACATCTACTTCTACATCTACATCTACTTCTACATCTACATCTACATCTACATCTACATCTACATCTACATCTACATCTACATCTACATCTACATCTACCTCTACTTCTACATCTACATCTACATCTACATCTACATCTACATCTACATCTACATCTACATCTACATCTACATCTACATCTACATCTACATCTACATCTACATCTACATCTACATCTACATCTACATCTACATCTACATCTACATTTACATCTACATCTACATTTACATCTACATCTACATCTACATCTACATCTACATCTACATCTACATCTACATCTACATCTACATCTACATCTACATCTACATCTACATCTACATCTACATCTACATCTACATATACATATACATCTACATCTACATCTACATCTACATCTACATCTACATCTACATCTACATCTACATCTACATCTACATCTACATCTACATCTACATGTACATCTACATCTACATCTACATCTACATCTACATCTACATCTACATCTACATCTACATCTACATCTACATCTACATCTACATCTACATCTACATCTACATCTACATCTACATCTACATCTACATCTACATCTACATCTACATCTGCATCTGCATCTGCATCTGCATCTGCATCTGCATCTGCATCTGCATCTGCATCTGCATCTGCATCTGCATCTTCATCTGCATCTGCATCTACAGCTACAGCTACATCTACATCTATATCTTCATCTACATCTACATCTACATCTACATCTACATCTACATCTACATCTACATCTACATCTACATCTACATCTACATCTACATCTACATCTACATCTACATCTACATCTACATCTACATCTACATCTACATCTACATCTACATCTAAATCTACATCAACATCTACATCTACATCTACATCTACATCTACATCTACATCTACATCTACATCTACATCTACATCTACATCTACATCTACATCTACATCTACGTCTACGTCTACGTCTACGTCTACATCTACATCTGCATCTACATCTACATCTACATCTACATCTACATCTACATCTACATCTACATCTACATCTACATCTACATCTACATCTACATCTACATCTACATCTACATCTACATCTACATCTACATCTCATCTACATCTACATCTACATCTACATCTACATCTACATCTACATCTACATCTACATCTACATCTACATCTACAACTACATCTACATCTACATCTACATCTACATCTACATCTACATCTACATCTACATCTACATCTACATCTACATCTACATCTACATCTACATCTACATCTACATCTACATCTACAACTACATCTACATCTACATCTACATCTATCTACATCTACATCTAAATCTACATCTACATCTAAATCTACATCTACATCTACATCTACATCTACATCTACATCTACATCTACATCTACATCTACACCTACACGCATCTACATCTACATCTACATCTACATCTACATCTACATCTGCATCTGCACCTGCACCTGCATCCGCATCTGCACCTACACCTACACCTGCATCTGCATCTGC
>CAUYUJ010005970.1:28972-48972 GCA_963575745.1 Prorocentrum cordatum
GTTCTGGCCCCTGCTCGGGCCTGGGGCCCCGGCGGCTCGACGCGCGGCTCGGGGACTCGGGCCTGGACGCGGGGGCGAGAGTTCGGGTCGTGATTCTATGGGCTGGCGCCAGTCCCCGGACCCACGAGGGCTGGCTACGGACCTGAAAGCATTTATCGAAGCAGAAGGTCTAGGTACATGCCTACGGTGCCAAGACGTCTGAATTCGGACTGCAACTAGCTTGGACTGGAAAACTATTCGCACTGAATTGCGTTCGAGATCTAGGCCAGCTCAGGAACTGATATGCACGGCAATGGGTGGGATGACGAGGAGGAGGATGAGGAAGAGGAGAAAGGTATCGAACAGGTGTGGGCCTATACTAATGACGCTTCGCGTATCTTCACCATCTTGTGCGAGCGGGGGGCGAGACGAGCAGCGCAACGTCGAGTAGTACGATCACGAGCTCAACGCAGTCGAGCAGCACCACGTCGGCCAGCACTACGGTGGGCAGCGGCACGACGCTGACGGATAGGGCAGGGTCCTCCCCTGGGACGTCCCGTGCATCGTTGTCTTGCAGTACGTCGCGGACGACCAGCGGAGCGTCCTCGAGCAAAACGGCCACGACCAGTACAGTCTCGTAGCCGCAGTACGAGCGGCCCCAGCAGCACGACGGCCAGCTCGAGCGTGACCAGCAGCACAACGGCAACGTCCACCACCCTGACTCACAGTGCATCGTTGGCTGCAGCACGCCTCTGATGACCAGTACGTTTTCGAGTGCGACACTGTCGAGCAGTACCACGGCGGCCAGCACTACGATGAGCAGCGGCGCGACGCTGACAGATACGACAAGGTCACCCACACCACGCTGACCGAGACGAGCTCTTCGGCTAGTCTGAGCGGCCCAGTACGGCCATGCGCAGGGCGACGTCCACGGCCACCTCCACGGTGAGCTCCACGACGACAGTGAGCAGCACCGCGAGCGTGGGCGTGGCGAGCGGCGCAACGTCGAGCAGTGCGGCACAGTCGAGCAGCACCACGCCGGCCAGCACTATCGTGTGCAGTGGCTCGACGCTGACGACTACGACAGAGTCATTCACTACCGCGCTGCTCGGGACGAGGTCGTCGACGGCCAGTACGAGCAGTTCCAACAGCACGACGGCCAGCTCGAGTGTGCCCCGCCGCGCAACCACAGTGTCCACCACCTCGACCTCCAGTGCATCGCTGTCTAGCAGTACGTCTCAGACGCTCTCCAGTGCTTCCTCGAGCAGCACGGTCATGGCCAGCACGGTCTCGATCATGCGACGTCTACAGCCACCTTCACGGTGAGCTCCATGACGACAGGGAGCAGCAGCTTGAACGAGGTCGAACTAAGCAGCACAATGTCGAGCAGCACCACGACGGCTAGTTCGAGCGCGACCAGCAGCACAGCTGCATTGCCAACACCTGGACTCCAGTGCACCGTTGGCTTGCAGTACGTCGCAGACGACCAGCAGTGAGACCTCGAGCAGCACGGCCTGGACCAGTACGGTCTCGAGCAGTGGACGTCCTCAGCTATTTCCACGGTGGGCCCCACGTTGGCACATAGCAGCAGCGTGGGCGGGGTCGAGACGTGCAGCGTAACGTCGAGCAGTACGAGTTCGAGTGCGACACGGTCGAGCAGCACCACGCTGGCCAGCACTACGGTGAGCAGCGACACGGCGCTGACGGAAACGACAGGGTCGCTCAATTCCACGCTGTGCGAGCTGTGTTTTCCACGGCCAGTACGAGCGGCACCAGCCGCGCGGCGGCTACGTCGAGCGCGTCCTGCAACACCTGCACTGTCCGCTGCATGACTCCACCGGTAGCCTGTCCTGCCAATCGCCCGCTCCACGCCGTTGCGGCTGTCTGCTGCGCTGGGGTGGAGCGGGTTGTGGTGCCCTACCCCTCCTTGCAGGTCGGGCACAACGGTCTTATCCTGGCCACTTCACCCTTCACGCGGCTGTTAGCCGCACCCAATTGTTCCTCAGCCTGGCCGTCCCTCCTTCGCTGGCTCCCTCGTCCTCATTGGCCCTGCCTTTTCCTGTCACTTCGCGGCTGTCTGCTGCACCCCACCAGGGCATCCACATGTCTCAGGCGGAGCCTACTCCCACTACCCCGTGGCTGTTAGGTGCACCCCATCCGAGCATCCGAGCATCGAAAGTCCTCACGCCTTACTATATTCCACCATCCCGCGGCCAGTAGCCGCACCCCAGCTGTGCATTCACAAGTCTCTGGCGGGACTTGTTCCCGCCCTCCCGTGGCTGCTAGCCGCTCCCCAGCTGTGCATCGGCGTGTCTCAGGCGGTACCATCCCAACTGCCCGCGGCTGTTAGCCGCGCCCCAGCTGTGCCTCGTCAGGTCTCGGGTTCCAGCCCCCGCCGTTCGCGGCTGTCAGCCGCACCCCTTCTTATGCTGCGGCAAGCCCAGGCGTCGCCCGTTCCCATCCTTTCGCAGCTGTCTGCTGCGCCCCACCCGCGCGTCGCCCCGCGGCTATTCGCCGCGCCCCATCCGACCGCGCAGGCGCGACTCGTACCCCTTCTACGGCTGTCTGTCGCACCCCAGCTAACTTTCGCATGTCCAGACGTAACTAGTCCACGCCTCCCGCGGCTGTTAGCCGCACCCCAGCTGGACCTCGGCTTGTCTCAGGCGGGTTCACTTCCCACCTTTCGCGGCTGTCAGCCGCACCCTGGCCGCGCATCGGCATGTCTCAGGCGAAACCATTTCCCTTTTGCCCGCGGCTGTTCGCCGCACTTCAGCTGTGCCCTGTCAGGTCTCATGCGGAACTGTTCCCTACCATTCCGCGGCTGTTAGCCGCGCTCCCCCACGTGCTGCGGCAGGTCCTGGCGTCGCCCTTTCCCATCTTACCGTGGCTGTTGGCTGCGCCCCACCTGTGCCTCGGACTGTCTCAGGCGGGCCCGTATCCTATCCTTCCGCGGTTGTTAGCTGCCCCCCCCCCACTGGGCATTGGCGTGTCTCAGGCACGTCTCAGGCGATGCTGGACCTTGGCATGTCTCAGGCGACCCCTTTCCCATCGCCCGCGGCTGTTAGCCGCGCCCCCGGGGCCGTTGGCTGGTCTCGGGCGGTATTGGACGTGCGTTGCCCACCTTCCAGCGGCTGTCAGCCGCCGCCCTCTGAAGATAACCGATTTTCCTGCGGCTGTCAGCCGCCCTCCTCTGCCGGGCGCCTCGGGCCCTCCGTGCTCCTCCCCGGGCGCGCGGGCTGGCAGATTCCCCTCGCGCCCGCGGTCTCGCGTCGGCCCTGGGGTACGGCCTGGGGTCGGTGCGGACGTTGCTCGAGCCTCCACGGACGCGGTCTCCGTTGTCGCAGACTGCATCTGGGCATCGCGGCTGCTTGGTTCTGACAGCTCGAGGCTACCGACGTCTGGCGGCTGGCGTGGTATTGAGTGCCCGTTCGCCCACTCGCGGCAAGTCTTCGAAGTGCAACGAGGCCATGGTGGTCACATACCTGGTCCTTCACCTCTGAGCTGCGCCGCGTGTGTTTCTCTTTCTCGCTCATTTTTCCTCCAGCCTCCTCGTTCTTCCGCCTTCTTCGCTTTCCTCTTCGCTCGTGTTGCTCTCTGCCGCTCCCCCTCGTTTTCGGCGCTCTTGCGCGTCCGCTTGCGCTGTGTGGTGGCCCCTTTTTCCCCGCGTCTGGCCGAAGACACTTGCGCTGTGACTCGTGGCGCGACCTTTCCGACGCCGCGCGGGTGCCCGCTCGCGGTCGCGACCAAAAACATATTTTCACCATCCCATCCAGAAGCAGTCCCAAGGCGAGTTGCCTAGATAATGGAAGTGGATGGGCAGGCGGTGGAGGGCGGGCAACCGCCAAATCGAAGTTCGGGGTCAGCCTGATCCGACTCACGAGTCAACAACGGAGGCCTTTGCATGTCTTCCGATTTCGGAACCCTGTTGGGGGTTTATTGGGGCCTTTATGGGGCGCTCTTGTTGCAACTTTGGGTGCCTCCGAGACACTCTCTCGGGGCTGCCTTGTGGGCCTTGAGGTGCCTGTTTGGGCAACATTTGCACATTGGACATGCATGCGTTAGCCAAGTGGCGCAGCTCTTGTTCAATGCAAACACACATATGTATGTGCGCATGTGTGCATGCATGCATGCGTGCATGCGCGGATGTTTCTATGTATGGCTTGCACATCTGTATGTACGCCTGCATGTATGCACGCAATTTAAAGTAATGTGATGCAATGTAATTCATTACATCGTAATGTCATGGATGTGTGTGTATGTGTATATGTATGTATGGATGCATGTATGTATCTATGTCTGTGTATATATATATATATGTGTACATGTATGTGTGCAGGTATGTTTGTACGTATGTATGTATGTATGCATATACGTACGTATTGTACTGTAGTGTAATGTAATGCAATGAAATGCGTGTATACTGTACGCATGTGTGTATGCATACATAAATGTATGTATGCATACACACCCATACATACACATTTTCTCTGTCTACATACATACATTACGAAGTATGCCTGTATACACATCTATACACAGATGCAGGTCATATCGGTACCCGCATGTCGCATTTTTTTGGGTGGAACGGAAATGACCCCAACCAGGAAATCGGTTTCGGTTTCAGTTTGTGTCGTGCGTGCGGGTGAATCGAAGCTGCGCGAACTCTATCTCTAGTAGAGGCCATCTATTGTCAAAAGGGCCGCCCCCCGATCGCCGGGCGTGGCCCCCAGTTGTCCCGGCGGTTGTCCTGGCGGTTGTCCCAATGGTTGTGGTTGTCCCAATGGTTGTCCCGATGGTTGTCCCGATGGTTGTTCCGATTCTTGTCCCGAAACTTGTCCCGATAGTTGTCCCGATGGTTGTCCCGACGGTTGCACCTGTGCTGCGGGGTGCCCTCGTGGCGTCCCAAAAACTCAGGCGGGTTGGCAGCCCGATCTTCACCACAGCTCGACGGGGCTGTGGGAGAAACTCTTGCCCTGTGGTTGGCCAGCCACAGCAGGTGCGGGCCCGCCGTGCCACCCTTGAGAGGCCCGATGGGGTTACTCGAAGGGGTCCTCCGACGTGGGGGGCGCGGGAACTGAAGTCCTTGGGCAGCGGGGTCTCCGGTGCTTGAGGCCGACGGCCAAGTGGGGGTGGTGCCTGTGGCCGTGTCTCGGGGTGGCATTTCGAGGCACTTCGCAACGGCGGCGCAGACGTAACGCCTGGGGCGGGTCTGTGCCGCCGTTCATGTTGCGAGGTCCGACAGCATGTGGATCCATGCAGGCACCTTGGGCACGTCCCTTCTGGTTGTGTCGTCCAGGTGTTCTGTCCGGGCACAAAAAAGTTGCCCTGATGGTTGTCCCGATGGGTTGTCCAGCTGGTTGTCCTGATGGTTTATAAACGTATACATATATACATACATGTATATATATATACACATACGCATGCATTTAGGTATATCTGTATGTGTATATATATAATTACACACGTACATACATCTATACATATATACATACACGCCGACATATATACACATATTTACCGATACATACACATATGTATGTATGTATGTATGTATGTATGTGTGTGTGTATGTATGTATGTATGTATGTATGTATGTATGTATGTATGTATGTATGTATATATGTATGTATGTATGTATGTATGTATGTATGTATGTATGTATGTATGTATGTATGTATGTATGTGTGTGTATATATATACATCTATATTGGGTATGCAACCCATCATATGTTGTTGGGGTTTCCTCGGGGGCTTCTCCAGGGCTTTTTTTTTGGAAACAGTTTGGATGCCTCTGTTTTTTTTTTTGTGTGTGTGTGTGTGTGTGTGTGTGGGGGGTCGTTTTCGGCCTCCTGGGTCCTGGGCGCCTCTTGGGGCCTCCTGTGTGCGCGCCTCTTGGGGCGGAAGGCTCGGATTATCGCTTCGTGCTTTCTCTTTCGGGTCTTTTTTGGCGCCGTCTTTGGGTCCCCTTGTGCCGTTTTCGACGCCTCTTGGGCCGTATATGGGCCATCGTGGGCCTTTTTGGGCCTCTCGGGGGCCTCTCGGGGGCCTCTTGGGGCCCCTGGGGGCCTCCTGGGGCCATGTTCGGGGTGTAAGGCTTGAGTTTTCGGATTCGTGGCCCCTCCGCGGGGCCCCTCTTGGGACCGCCTCGGGGCTCTCTGGGGCCGTTTTGGGCGGTTCTTGTGCCGTCTTGGGTCGTTCTTGGGCTGTCTTGGAGACGTCTTGGAGGCCTCTGCGGCCGTCTTGGGGCTGTCAGGGGGCTTCTTGGGCAGTCTTGGAGCGAACGTCGGGACGGCGAAGCGGCCAGAAGGCCAAACACCTGCACCAACCTCACGAAACTCAATTCAGTCTGCCCCCCGGGTCCCTCCTCGGAAGCCTCTCGGGAGCCTTCTGGGGCGTCTTGAGGACTTCTTGGGCAGTGTTGGGTCTACCTTGGGCGTCTTGGGGCGATCTGTAAGCGAGTCGGATCCCCCTGCGGCCGCCTTGGGGGCATCTTGGAGCTCTATTGGCCCGTCAGGGGGCTTCTGGGGCCCCAGCGCGTCACACGACAGACCACGCAGGAACCCAGGGGAAACACGCCACGCCCCATACGATTTGGATCGAAAAGCTCCGAACCATTTAAAGACTCTTCAGGAATGAGGGCTTCGGCCCAGGGGGGAACGGAACGACCTGAGGACACGCCCACTCCGTGTCTCGAGGCACGGTGGTGCACACAGACACACTCACATTCACATACACACTCATATTGTATAGCGGTGTGTATATATAATTACGCATGTATGTCTGTATATGTATATGTCTATACATATGGAGGTATACATACACATAAATCTATACACATATATCTGTCCATACATATCCATATTCATCGTTATATACATCTATGTATACACATGTATACATATGCATATACATCTATGTATGCATGTAAGTACATACATGCACATACATATATGTGTATGTATAGGTACATGCATTAATCTATATGTCTATCAATCAGTCGTACCTGTATATATCGTGACCTTCTTCTGTGCATCTCGCCACCATGCCTGGGTTGTAGGTCGCAGGCCCCTGGGATGCCCGTGGGGATCTCTTGGGAGGCCCTTCGGAAGCCTCCTGGATTTGGTTTTGTGGTGTCTTGGGGGCCCCTCGGGGGAGTCTCGGGGGCTCTTAGGGGCCTGATTTGGGCATCTTCGAGGCCTCCTGGAGCTTGCGGGGGGCCTCTTGGGGGCCTGTTGGCGGTCTCGGGGGCCATCTCGGGGTGACATTCTCGCAACGTTGGTTCGTGTTCCCCCTCAGGGGCCTCTCTTGGGCCTGTGTTTGGGCGTCGAAGGGCAGAACCGACAAGAACGCCAGGATCTTCCAAACACCAAGCGAACAACTGATTTGAGCATCTGCGGGCCCTCTTGGGAGGCCTCTTGGAGCCCTCTTGGGGCGTCTTGGGGGCCTCTTGGGGTCTCCCTGGGGTCTTCTGGAGCTCTCTTGGGGCGGGAGACTTGGATTTTCCGTTCGTGGTCCCCTCTTGTGCCCTTCTTGGGCTGTCTTTCGGCCCTCATGGGCCGTCTTGGGCGCCTCTGAAGCCGTCTTGGAGCTCTCTTGGGCTGTCTTGGCGCCTCTTGGGGGCATTTTCGGTCGTCTGGGGGCGGTCTTGAGGTCGGAAGCTTGAAACGTCGAGGACCCATAAATCATTGAAACACCACGGGGAACTCAATGATTTTGGCCTCTCGGGACCCTCTTGGGGAGGCTCTTGGGGCTCCCTTGGGGCGCCTCGAAGGCTCATGGGCCGTCTTGGGGCCATCTTGGGCGTCTTGGACGGATCGTGCGGCGATTCGTGGCCCCCGTGGACCGTCTAGACGGTCTTTCGGGGCCTTTGCGCCCGTCTGGGTGCCCTCTTGGGCCCGGAGAAGTCATGCGGGAAGATGCGACGCGCCCCAGAAGATTTGGCATTTTTGGGTCTTGGGCCCTTACAGATCCTCAGGACTGAGGGCTGAGGCTTAAGGGTCAAAGCTAAGAGCCTGAAGACACTCCAGCTTGTGCTTCAAGGGCACGTGGGCACGGTGGCTGATATATATTTATATTTATATTTATATATTTATATGTATGTATGTATGTATGTATGTATGTATGTATGTATGTATGTATGTATGTATGTATGTATGTATGTATGTATGTATGTATGTATGTATGTATGTATGTATGTATGTATGTATATATGTATGTATGTATGCGCATATATATATATGTATATATATAGAAACATGTGTGTATGTGTATATATGTATATATGCGTATTTACCTGTATATACACAGAGATATGTAAGTAATGGCCCTCGGCCCATCGCGCCACGGTGCCTGGGTTGGGTCAGAGTTCTCAGGGATGCTTCTCTGGGTCTCTTCGGGGCGCTCTAGGGGGCCTCTTGGGACCAGCTCTATGGCCTCTTGGGAGCCTCTTCGGGGCCTCATGGGAAGGATATTCTTCTGGCCTAGGCCCGACTGTATGTACATGGTCCAGGGTTTGGGCCCCCCCCACCCCCCCAATGCTGATGCCATTGGGCCCCCCCCCCCGCGCGATGGTCCCCCCCGCCCCCCCCTGTGGGCGTGGCGTGGTGCTGCGCTGCGGTTCCCCCCCCCCCCTGTGGATGTGGTGTGGTGCTGTGGTGGTTCAGAGGTGGGCGTGGCGTGGTGTTGCACTGCGGTGCCCCCCTCCCCCCCCTTGTGGATGTGGTGTGGTGCTGTGGTGGTTCAGAGGTCGTCGTCGTCGTCGTCGTCGTCGTCGTCCTCGTCGTCCTCGTCATCCTCGTCGTCCTCGTCGTCCTCGTCGTCGTCGTCGTCGTCATCGTCGTCGTCGTCATCGTCGTCGTCGTCGTCGTCATCGTCGTCGTCGCCGTCGTCATCGTCGTCATCGTCGTCGTCGCCGCCGCCGCCGGCGTCGTCGCCGCCGCAGCCGTCGTTGTCGTCGTCGTGGTCGTCGTCGTCGTCGTCGTTCGTCGCCGTCGTCGCCGTCGTCGCCGTCGTCGCAGCCGTCGTCGTCGTCGTCGTCGTCGTCGTCGTCGTCGTCGTCGTCGTCGTCGTCGTCGTCGTCGTCGTCGTCGTCGTCGTCGTCGTCGTCGTCTGGGATCTGGGGGGGGGGCCCGGATCCTGGGACCATCATCTGGACCATACCATCTGGGGGGGGGGGGGCCGTGGGCCCTCGACCCTGGATCATACATGCAGAAGGGAGGCGGCACTGACGAGCCTCGCCCCCCTCGGGGCCCGAAGCACCGCCTCTCTGGGCCCTCTCGCCGCGCGCTTGGGGCGCTCTTGGATGCCTTGGCGGCCGTGTCGGGCACTGCCTGGGCTCTCCTCGTGTCGCTCTTGGCCGATCGTGGAGCTTTCTTGATGCCTCAGAAGCCCTTCGGAAGCGGAAGAGTTAGACGCGGGGGGCGAAGAACGGTATAACATAGGGCATGTTGTTTCCGCCGTCGGGGACGCCTGCCCCCTCTGGGCGTCTGGAACGTTTATGCCCTTACGTGGCACCGTAGGGGTAGAACTTTTCCAGCCCCCGGGGGGGGGCGCGCGTCATTGACGGCGCAAGAGTTTATTTTATACCGTTCTTCGCCCCCTATGAAACTGCACAACTCACTGACAAACCTTGTTTTTCAGATGATGTCTGTCTCTGGGGACATCCTTGGCTCCTAGTCCATTCGGAGCCATCCCGGGGCGGTCTTGCGGCCTCTTGGATGCATGTTGGATGCCATCTCGGGCCAACCTGGACCATTTTGCGTCGTCTTGGAAGCCATCCTATGGCATCTGGAACCATCTTGGAGCCATTTTGGCCCAGACGCCTCCCACGGAGACACCCGAGTCACCAAAATCATTCAAACGCCTCGTTGATTTTGCAGGAGCTTCCCTCTTGGAGCCGGACACATTGCCTCTCACTGCCCTCTGGGCACGCACATAGGGCGCTCTTGGGGGGCCTTTAGGGCCGTCTTTGCGCTCTTCTGGGCCTCTCCTGCGGTTCACCAGGGCGATCCTAGAGCCATTTTAACGCCCCATAAGCCAAGCAGAAACACAATGGCGCGAAGGCCAAAGGCATTGTAACCCCGCATAGGTTCCCTGGGACTTTGTCGCGTCTCGGGGGGTTTCTTGGGAGGTTCAGTGTCCACTTGTGGCTGCCGTTGGGCGGTCTCGTGGCCTCTTGGAGGAATGCTGACGGCCATCTTGCGCTATCTTGGACTGGGCTACGCCATTCTGTTGGCAGTATCGGGCTATCAGGCGCCCTGTTGGAGTGATATAATGCCAGCGCGGCCTCTCTGACACAGCGCGGGTGAGAGGGGGCGTCCTGACTCCATGGGCGGGGGTAGGGGGAGGGGGTAAAGTCCTCCTCCAAGGGGAAGAACATGGGTCGGAAGCGAGGGCCCCTCAAACGACCTAGACCCAGAGTGCTGGAGGAGGAGGAGGAGGAGGAGGAGCAGGGGGAGGGGGAGGGGGAGGGGGAAGGGAAGGAGGATGGGGCAGTTTTTGTTGTTTGTTGTCTGTGGTGTGTGTGTGTGTGTGTGTGTGTGTGTGTGTGTGTGTGTGTGTGTGTTTGTTTGTTTGTGCGTGCGTGCGTGCGTGCGTGCGTGCGTGCGTGCGTGCGTGCGTGTGTGTGTGTGTGTGTGTGTGTGTGTTTGGGTGTGTTTGGGTGTGTGTGTGTGTGTGTGTGTGTGTGTGTGTGTGCGTGTGTGTGTGTGGATGTGTGGATGTGTGGATGTGTGGATGTGTGTGTGTGTGTGTGTGTGTGTGGAGGGGTGTGGGGGGTGTGGCGGGGAGGGGGTCGTCTTGGAACCCGTGGGGGCTTATTTGGGAAATTTCCAATGCTGCCTGGCGCGCCTTACGTATCTGTCTGTGGACGTCGACAGGCCGTCTCGGAGCGGTCTTGGGCCTGCTCAGAACCATTTTGAAGGCCACCTTGAGGCCTCTGGGGTGATGTCTCGGGGAGGTCCTGGGCCGTATGATGGCCTCGTGGCGGCCGCGAGGATCCTCCCGGCGGCCTCGTGTGGCCACCCTGAGCCTCAAAATGTTGAGTGCAACACGTACAGTGGAGACCCATGCCAAGAAACACCCTGCTTGCCTCCAGGGTGCCCTGGGTCTCTTGGGTTTCGATTGTTTTCCGATGGAGAGCGTGACGGCCCCGCACCAAACACCACTGGACGTCCTGAGGTCTCAGGGTTGGGTCTCTCGTGGGCGGTTTCTTGTGGACTGGCCTCCGCCGTAGGCAGCAACAGCATCGGCTTGCAGGTTGTGCCTTTGAGGGGCCCTCGGTGGGGCTATCTTTTACCAGCCTGGAACATATCCCTATCCCTATGCTGGGCACCTCCTCATCACGATGTCAATCTTAGGGGTTCCCTTATTTTTTGAGGGCGAATCCATAAGATTGTCATCGCCTGTTGGCGTGTCAATCTTAGGGACAGGGATACGTTCGAGGCTGGTTAATCTTGGAGCCTCGGGGTCTCGGAGCCACGCAGGGGGGCAGCGTGCAGCCCACCTCGGCCTGTCCTGGGCTGTCTCGGGGGCACCAGGATCGTCGCTGAGGGTTTCCAAGTCCCAGCGAGCAAAAAGTTCAGGAGGGGAAAAGCACACAGACACAATGAATCGTCGACTCCCAGGAACATATGGGAAAATATGGAAAGTGGGGGGGGGAAGACGAAAACCCGGAAAATATGGGAAGGTATGGGGAATCCTGTGATTTGTGTGTATTTATTATTTGTGTGTCCTCGGGCCCCTTCACAAGTCCCAGCGAGCAATGTGCAGGGGGGCGGCCACTTGTCTCGCACGCCTTTTGCGCCCCTGGCCAGCGAGGGTCGGCGGACCTGTTCACAACGCCTTAACTTTTCCCTTTGCGCCCAGTCGGCCTCGGAGCCCACACAGTCAACCCGCACAGCACGGATGGGCAACCTTCCCAAAGGGTGCCCCTGCATCCTTGCCTCCTCGGTCCATCCTTCGCCGCTTTCGCTGGCCGCGCCCCGCTCGAAAAGCTTCGACATGGGCGTCCAAGGCCCTTGCATCCTTATCGCGCATCCTTACTATACTGGTTGACTGTGTCCGGCCGCCAGGGGGACTCAGATCGAGCCCATTCGGCCGCCGAGCTGGCACAACTTCCACCGACTTCCTGCAACCGAGCCCATTCGGCTGCCCATTCGCGCGCCAGACGGGCCGAGACGCCGACTGGGCTCCAGAGGGAACGTTTGGTAAGGGCCCCCCCCAGGGAGAAAACAGTCACAATCAGATGGTTCTGGCTGACGTTGGATGGTTCTCTGGCCCGGGGATCGTGCGCCTTCCTGGGCCCACGCGATAAGGACAAAGAGAAGGATGCCGCGGAGGATGGCCGCGACAGGCGCCTCCGCCCCTCCCTCCTCCTCCTCCTCCTCCTCCTCCTCCTCCTCCTCCTCCTTCTCCTCTTCCTCTCTGCAGTCGAAGTTAGAATGCGTTTGATTTCCAGCCTGGGCGTTCGATTCGTCAGCGCGGTTGTCCCCAGGGCCTGTTTTTTGGCCTTGTGGGGCCTACCTTGGCCCCTCCCAGGGCCTTTCTGGATTTCTCCAGATTCGGCTGGCCGCCGAGTTTGAAATGAGTGTCGCTTTCAGCTTTGTCTTGTATCCATATCTGGAGACTGCTACGCAGTTTCGTTCCATAGTAGGCCGCTGCGCTTCCGTCCTCGCAAGAAGACAGCTGAAGTCGAGAACTCTGCGCGCCTCCACGCCGCGTTATTATATGATTCCTCCTGACCAGCAGCATGCAGATGAAGGTCACGCAGATCATGTTTTTGAGTGTCTTGCGGCCCGGCGGGAATCAACGCTTGCAGAGGGCTTGAGTCTGCTGTTGACAGGGTCCCAAAGTTTTAGCTCTGCTCAACTCGTAGTTGTCCTGCTCCATCCCATCATCCATCCAATCTTCTTGTTCTCATGCTGCTGGTTGTAACGCTCTCTTTATCTTGGCAGTGCCTCCACGGTATGGCAGGGTTGTGGTAGGACTCGGCGCAGCCCAACGCGGCGAGCGAGAAGGACGTGCACCGAGCGAGCGGACGATCGGTGTAACATCAGGCGACACCTTTGGGTGGCTTGCACAACCGGTACTTGCGAGACACCCACCGTGCCTCTTGACCAGTGCTGTGGCTGCAGCTTCTTCGTGAGGCTAGCCAGTGTGACGCTGGTCATGTTGTTCTGTTCAGGTTTCTCGAAGGACTCGCCCACCTTGCGGTGTGCGTGGGCAGCTTGCGTGGGCCCCTCCCTCGCTTGCACAGCCCTGGGCCAGGAGAGGAAAAGCATCCGCCACAGCCACGCCTCCCAGGACCAGCGTGGGCACAGACCTGGGTGGATGGATGCCAACTCCCGGCCAGGTCCTTTGGGGCCATGCCCACGAAGACTCGTCGAGGGTCCTCGAACGGAGCGGTGACCAGACCGCGAGGTCAGTCAGAAGGGATTTTGGGGTTGACCGCACGGCCTCGGGACCCGGGTCGTCCTCCGAGGATGCCTCGGGCCACTGGGGCCTCCTCGGTCCCAGAGCCGTGCGGTGACGCCACGGGCGGTGAGGTCACTGGGGAGGACCGCGCGGTCCGCCACCGCACCGTTTTGGGGCCCCCGAGCTTGTGGCCTGGGGCCCGGGCCCGTGGAGGCCCGGCGATGGCAGCGCACGCGCATTCTTTCTCCCCCGTGGGATGCCTGCGTCCTGAGCGGGCTGCCTCCTGCTCCTCCTCCTCCTCCTCCTCCTCCTCCTCCTCCTCCTCCTCCTCCTCCTCCCCCTCCTCCCTCCCTCCTCCTCCTCCTCCTCCTCCTCCTCCTCCTCCTCCTCCTTTCCCTCCTCCTCCTCTCCCTCCTCCTCCTCCTCTCTCCTCCTCCCTCCTCCAGTCGAAGAAGAAACAACGGCCTGAACAGCAATTTTCGGAGCTCATCGCAGATCTCTTGGATCGGCGCTGGGCTCCCCCTGGCGGCGCCTCCTGCGCCGCCCATGGCGCGCTCCGCGCGCCAGGGAGGGAGGCCCGGCGCGGATCCAAGGCATCCGCGCGGACCTCCAGCCGTTTATGGCTTGGACCTTCTTTCCCAACCATCCTGTGGTGTTGGGTCCTCGTTTTGAAGAGACGGTCCCCGCGTCTCTCCTTCCTCCTCTCCTCCTCCCCCTCCTCCCCCTCCTTGCCTATGCCCTCCGCATGTCTCTGTTTTTGCCTATGCCCTCCGCATGTGTCTGTTTCGGCGACCTCCTCACTTGTGTCGTGGCCCGATAGGGAGCTCCACCGAAGGCCCCAGTGCCACCGCCCGCATGCGTCCCCCACACCCATTTCGGTACCCCCCCTCACACGTTGCGTGGCCCCATAGGGAGCCCCACCGAAGGCCCCGGTGCCACCGTCCGCATGCGTCCGCCACACCCATTTCGGCACACCCCTCGCACGTTTCGTGGTCCCATGAGGAGCACCACCGAAGAAGGTATTCAGCATTGCGGTATTCACAACTGCATGTGGTTGGGTCCATCGCCAGGCTAATTTTTCGCTCCCCAGTCAGGCCGCGTCTCCGAAGGCCCCGCCCGCTCCACCGCGGAGGAGGGAGGAGGAGGAGGAGGAGGAAGGAGGAGGGGGAGGAGGAGGAGGAGGAGGGGGCGCGACTGCCCGCACGAGCCTCCCGCTCCGCCGCTTTTTCCGGGGGCCGCGCCCGCGGCCTTGCCCTCCAGCTCCTCTGTGGCCGAGCGAAGGGGGGGGGGACAGGGAAAGGGGGGCTGGCGAAATACAGTCGGGGCGCTGAAGAAGGAACCCTTTTTGTTGGGGAGGGGCTCGGTGTTCTTTGATTGTTTGATAGTTTGCCTTGGGTTTTCCTTAGGTTTTCCGCGGGAAATCGAAGTTACACTTATGGAAAAAAGGGGCCTCGTTCCTTATTTAGGGTTCCTTAGGTCAACGCTCCGAATGTACAGTGGAGTTTGGTTAGTAGGTCGACCCTGCCAAGTCAAGGGTACCCTTGTGCCCTGTGCTTCGCGACCCATGCCTTCTGCATTCCTGTGGCAAGGAGCCCTCGGAAGGGTCTGGTGTCCTCTCGCATATCCTCTCCAATCAAGCTCGACTGTATGCTAGATGCAGTTGGTTTCGACCCCGCCGCCGGGCCCATTCCTCGATACCTGTGCGCCTCCAGTGCCGGGAGGCGCCGGGGAAAGCAGCTACAGCGAGCTGATTCGCCAACCGCCCCTTTGCTATCTCCCCCCCCTTTCGCGCGACCCGATCCCCCGTCGCACCTACAGTGGAGGCCCATGCCAAGAAGCAGCCCGCTTGCCTCCAGGGTGCCCGGGGTTTCTTGGGTTTCGATGGTCTTGCGACGGAAAGCGTGACGTTCCCACAACAAAGATCAGTGGACGTCCTGGGGTCTCAGGGTCGGGTTTCTTGGGGGAGGTCTCTTGTGGCAGGTCTTCCACTGTATGCCAACGCGTTCTGGAAGGGGAGGGGGCGGTGGGGGGGAGGAGGGGGGGGGGCATGCGGGGGGGGGGAGGGCGCGAGCAGGAGCACGATCAGGACAGGGTGGGATAGAGGCAGACGGGGGCGTCTTGGGGCTGATCTCGGAGCCCTGCCTAGTGGGCTGTCCGTGGCCGTCTGGAGGCCATCTCAAGCCGACTTGGTTCCCTTCTGGACGTCTTGGGGGTCTTTGGGAACCCTCGTGGGGCTGAACCGGCGAGAACATGGGCATCCTTCAAGAACCAACGGGGAATCAATGATTCGAGTCTGGATGTCCGCTTTGGGAGTCCGTCTCAGAGCCTCAAACGCTCAGCTAGGCTTCCGCTTCAGACACCCGACGTCGTGACTTTTTCGCAACGTAGAACCCCAGAGATCTGGACCCATTCTCTGGGACTGGTCTTTCATCCAGAGTTGTGTTTTCACGGTCCTGGGGCCCAGAACGGGCCCCTGGAGGCCGAACATAGGAACAACCAGCCCGTCGTGTTTTTTTCCAGCGCGACTGCGCGAGGGGGTCGACGGTCTGGGGTCGAGGAGGAGGAGGAGGAGGAGGAGGAGGAGGAGGAGGAGGAGGAGGAGGAGGAGGAGGAGGAGGAGAGAGGGGAGGAGGAGCAGGAGGAGCAGGAGGGGGAGGGGGAGGAGGAGGAGGCGGAGGAAGCTCCCTCCTCATCCTTCCTCAGCCCTCCTCCTGCCCCTCCTCGTCGGCGGCACCTCAGCACCGACGCCGAGGACGGCCGACAGCGGCGTCGGCCGCCGCGGCCGCCGCCGCGCCGCCAGGCGTGAGAAGCCCGCCCCGGTGGCGCTCGCCGTCTCGGAGAACTCGTTCGCGGCGCGGGCGCGGGCGCGCCGCGCCCAGGCGGCCGAGGGCGCCCAGGAGGAGCCGACGGCCGCTCGCCCCGCGCTCTCCCCGCCACCGGGTGATGGCCGCAGTGCGGCCGCTGGCCGCCGACGGCGGCCAGCGGCGACTGCGTGGATGGCGGCTCACTCGCCGCCCGCCGACGGCGGCCATCGACGATGGTCGCCGAAGCCGCGGTGGCGCCCCCCCCCCCCCCGCCCGATGCTTCTTGTCGGGAAGAATCGACGGCGGGCTGTGTTGTTGCCGAGGAGGGCGATGACGAGGAGGAGGAGGAGGAGCAGGAGTACGAGGAGGAGGAGAAGAAGGAGGAGGAGGAGGAGGGAGGGCGAGGAGGAGGAGGAGGAGAAATAACAAACATAATAGTAGTAAGAAATGATTAATCATAGCAAAAATAATGATACTACGAACACGGATGCTAATGATAATGATCGTAGTGGTAGTAGTGGTAATAACACTACTGCTACAATTGACAAGAAGACACGACTAGTACCACTACTCCCAGCATGCAAACTTATAATAACACGATTCGTAATCGTAATGTCAGTATAATAACACGATTCGTAGTCGTAATGTTCGTATCGTAATGTCAGCATGTCGTAATGTTATAGTAACACGATTGTAATCGTAACTTGTAATAACACGATTGGTATTAATAATAATGAAACTGATCAGAAGCCCGATACAAGTACTATTAATAGTACTAATATTTGAGCATAAGGCTAAGACTACGTATTCTAGTAACCATAGTACTCATCCTATTCACGATAAGGATAAGCACAATAGTAATAAGTAAACCAGTAGTACTAACCAGAACAATGATACTAATCAGAAGAAGATGAGGAGGAGGTGGAGGAGGAGGAGGAGGAGGATGAGGAGGAGGGAGGACGAGGACGAGGAGGAGGGCTGTTTTTCGGTCGCTCGTGGGACCTCGCTAGGGCCCCTGGGGGAAATGTCGCGGCCGACGGCGGAGTCGAAGGCGACGGCCGTCGTCGTCGTCGTCGTCGTCGTCGTCGTCGTCGTCGTCGTCGTCGTCGGCGGTGTCGTCGTCGTCGTCGTCGTCGCTGCCGCGGCCGCCGTCGCGGAGGACCCCCTTCGTGGCGCGCTGGGTCTCCCCAGCGGGGCTGGGAGGCTCGAGGATCGAGGGCTCTCATGTGCGCCTGTGAGAGGGGCCACACTAGGGGGGGGGGGGCAGGATCAGGGGGGGATCGACCCGCGATCGCCCATTGATAGCCGTTGTCCGTCATGGGGCCCGATCGCCCACCCCCCCCAGGAACTTGCGGAGTCGCTTTCGGTCTATGCACATGTGATGCGTGATGGGGCGTGCGCGCGACGTGAGTGTGTGCGCGCTGCAGTTCCGATGCGGACGCTAGCCTGTTGGTGTGCAGCGGCAGAGAGGTCCCCTGTGGCGGGTTTTCTGACTGCTCTTGCACCCGGCCTAGGTCGACAGGCGCCTCTGCACGTTGAGACGCGCGCTGCAGCACCATGATTATGTGCTTGGTGTCGCGTGGCCTCAAGCAAGAGGGCGTGCAGCAATTGATGCATGGTCGATCGGGATCTGAGATTCACAGAGGGGTGCTGCGAGGACGAGACCACGATGGTGGAGCGCTCGCTCAAGAGTCTGCTAAACAAGCTGACGTTGGAGAAGTTCACCGACATCTCCACGCAGCTTCTCGCAGTTCCCATGAATTCCACACATCACGTCGAGATCCTGATCAAGGATCCGTGGCCTCTTGGTGTCGAGCTGGGCGCGCGTGGGGGCAGCGGGTGCAGCGGGTCCCCAGCCAACCTCTTCCAGTGTGACGTATTATTCGTAGAGGAGGAGAGGGGCGGATGAGAAAGAAGAGGCGTAGGGATGATGAGGATGATGAGGATGATGAGGATGATGAGGACGATGACGATGATGAGGATGATGAGGACGAGGGTGAGGATGAAGATGAGGACGAGGACGATGATGATGACGATGATGACAATGATGATGATGAGAATGCTGAGGACGATGAGTATGATAATGATGCTGAAGGTGAGGATGAGGATGAGGACGAGGACGACGATGATGATGCTGATGATGATGATGATGCAACTGATGATGAATATTCTTGATTAGGATGCTGATGCTGACGACGATTCTGGTGATGAGGATGATGATGCTGCTGCTGATGATGCTGATGATGATGCTGCTGCTCATCATGGTGACGATGAGGCTGCGGATAATGATGCTGACGACGATTCTGCTGATGATGATGCCGATGATGACTCTTGGTGATGATGATGATGCTGATGATGATGATGATGACGGCGACGACGACGCTGATGACGACGATGATGATGCTGATGATGATGCTGCTGCTGATGATGATGCTGATGACGATGCTGATGATACTAAGGATGCTCGTGATGTTGCTGTCGCTCCTGTCGTCGTTGTTATTGCTGGTGTTGCTGCTTATGATAATGGTGATGATGATGATGGTGGTGATGATGAAGATGATGATGCTAATGCTGCTGCTGCTGCTGTTTCTACTTTTGTTAATGATGATGATGCTGATAATGCTGCTGATGTTCATGATAATGCTGATGATTCTGATGGTGGTGGTGGTGGTGTCGGTGGTGGGAATGATGATGAGTCTGATTATGATGCTGCTGATGATGATGACGATGAAAATGAAGACGATGATGACGATGATGATGACGATGATGATGGTAATGAGGATGATGCTGATTATGATGATGTCGATGATGCTGATGGTGATGCTGATGATGATGACCATGATGATGCTGATGATGATGACGATGATGATGATGATGATGACGATGCTGATGCTGATTATGATGCTGTTGGTGATGATGACGCTGCTGCTGATGATGATGATGATTATGACGATGATGATTATGAGGATGACGGTGATGATGCTGCTGATGATGATGATGACGTCGATTATGATGATGTTGATGATGGTGGTGGTGGTGTTCTTGGTGGTGGTGGTGATGATGATGCTGATGATGATGCTGATGATGATGATGCTGATGATGATGATGATGATGATGATGATGATGCTGTTGATGATGACGATGACGATGACGATGACGATGACGATGATGATGATGATGATGATGATGATGATGATGCTGCTGCTGCTGCTGCTGCTTCTGCTGCTTCTGCTGATGATGATGATGATGATGATGATGATGATGATGATGATGATGATGATGATGATGATGATGATGATGATGCTGATGATGACTGTCATTCTGGCGACTTGTTCAGACGAGGATTTTTTCGTTGTTGATGAGTAGGTTGAAGACGGTGGTGGCAGTGAGGAGGAGGATAAGGAGGAGGAGGAGGAGGAGGAGGAGGAGGAGGAGGAGGAGGAGGAGGAGGAGGAGGAGGAGGAGCAGGAGAGGAGGAGGAGCAGGAGGAAGGAGAAGGAGGAGGAGGAGCAGGAGAAGGAGGAAGGAGGAGGAGGAGGAGGAGGAGGAGGAGGAGGAGGAGGAGGAGAGAGGAGGAGGAGGAGGAGAAGGGAGTAGGGGGCTCCCGCCAGCAGATCCGTCAAAGCAGAGTGTGTAGGGCAGTGGTACCAGCGAGGTGCCCTCCCGGCCGAGCGCTGCTGAGTCGGTGCGGAGGGAATCAGCTCTGCCCTCCTCGCTCCTTCGCTGCTCCCTCGCTGCCTGCCCCCTGCCTCCTCCGGCGCCCTTCTCCTCCCTCGCACCTTCCATTCCCACCCACCTGATGCT
>CAUYUJ010005970.1:51472-57113 GCA_963575745.1 Prorocentrum cordatum
GTAGGAGGAGGAGGCGAGGAGGGGAGGAGGAGGAGGATGCTGGAGGAAGAGGAGGAGGAGGAGGAGGAGGAGGAGGAGGAGGAGGAGGAGGAAGAGGAGGAAGAGGAGGAGGAGGAGGAGGAGGAGGAGGAGAAGGAGGATGGCGAGGAAAAAGGACAGAGGCCTCTTGGATGCTTCTCGGAGTCTCTTCGTATTTCTCTTGAGAGCTTCTCGGAGTCCTCTTGGGGCGTCTTCGGGGCCCTCTGGGCGGTCCCGCCCGAGGGCCTCTTGGAGCGTTTTGGGTGCTTCCGGGGAGCCTTTTGTGGCGTCCCGGGGGTCTCTTGGGGGCCTCATGGGGAACTTTTGGGGGGCTCCTCGGGGCTTTGGGGGCCTCTTGGGTTCCTCTGGGGGCACCCTTGGTGGCCTTGGGGTCCATCTTGGGGCCATCTTGGGAGGACATCGAACAAAGAAGGGGGGCCTCCCAATTAAATTAGCACTGCCTCCCCGAGGAGGCCAACATTGGCCCAAAACCGTCGGACTATCACAGATTTTTGCCTTCTCGCAGAGACCTCCTTGGACGCTCCAATGGGTCGCGATCCCCCCCGTCTAGGTCCAGGGGGAGGGGGTAGGGAGAGGGGTCACGCTACCCCAAGACGCAAGCCATGTAGCTCGCTCCCACCCGCCATCCCACTACGTGAGTAACACCCGAGTCTCAGCACGGGCATGGGCCGCCATCGACAACCGTCGGGAACCAATGCAGACGTCAGCCAGGTGCGCGATGCCCGCGAGGTGAGCCGCACGTGACAGTTGCGCCACGCGTACCGGGTGCGCCACATTGGGGCATACGCCGACCGCCCCGCAATCCCTCTCAAAACCAATGCGAATTGACGGCGGGTTTGCGAGCATTGTGACTTGTGTTTGCGTGTGCGCCCTTAGTGGGCCCTGGAAGCGGCAGGGCAGTTTTTCTCCGTTTTCGACACAGTGTCTCTTTAAAACGGAAGCGGCGGCAACAAAAACGGCGACCGGAAACGGCAGGAAAACGGCCCCAGGATTGGAGCCGGAGCCAGAGCCGGCAAAAAGACGGCGACGGAACCCGCCAAACAAAAGCGTCGGAACCGGCAGCCAAAACGGCAAAACGGAGCCGGTAACAAAAATTGCCCTGCGGTTGCCAGGGCCCACGAAGTGTGCACCCACGACCATTTTGCACGTGTTTGTTGCCAGGGATCGCAGGCCTGCGCACGGCAGGCGGTGTGTCGCCCACCCGCCGTCCCTGGCGAAGTGATTTTTTGTTGCTGCTGTTGTTGTTGTTGTTGTTGTTGTTGTTGTTGTTGCTGCTGCTGCTGCTGCTGTTGTTGTTGTTGTTGTTGTTGTTGTTGTTGTTGTTGTCATTGTTGTTGAATGTTATTGCTTCTAAAGAAATATTATTGTTGGGACCCCTGGTGCGCGACCCCCCCGTTTTATCTAGGCCGCAGCCTTGTTTTCATCATTTTCGAGCGAAAGCCCTTGACAAAACGATGTGATCCAGATCCGGTTGTTTTGTTCCCCCCCGCTTTCCCTTGCAACAAACAATATAAAATGACATTTCTTGTTCTAACATAACCACATTTCAAGAATCCATTGCAAAAAATGACACGAAGTGCACATCGCCGCGGCCGCCGCGCGCGCATGTCGAAATCCTTCCAAACACACTGTGATTTCAACAATTTCAAGATGCGATGTCAAGGAAACATATGAAAACACACCACTTTCTCATCAAAAATTCTGAAAATCTGCCCCCGCGCGCATGCTGAATCCTTCCAAAACCAATGGTTTTTCAACATTCCTATCAAACGGGGCTTCGAGGGCAACTTTCGCGCTCACCTCGAACTGCTTCAACAACGTCTGCGCGCCTGCGAGGGCCACCATCCCTTGCAAAAAATGACACGCGGGGCACATGCGCGCGGCCGCCGCGCGCGCACCTCGAAATCCTTCCAAACACACTGTGATTTCAACAATTTCAAGATGCGATGTCAAGAAAACATATGAAAACACACCACTTTCTCATCCAAAAATTCCGTAGCAGACGCTAGCGCCTCACCAACCATAGCAGTCAATATCATTGTAGGCCCGACAGACAGTACCGGCGTCGTACTGGTATACCGTGGTTTCCTATTCTAGCGTCAGAAACATGTTACCATCAAAAACCAGTACAGGTGTCGAGTGTTTGAAAAGTGGGAAAAGTCGTATACTAAGCTAGCGTCCAGAAAATGTTACCACAACAAGTCACTGTACCCATGCGCCAGTGTAGTAGCCACGGTCGTCCGCAGGCCACGAAGTGAAGTGTCCGAACGTCATAGGGCGGGAAGCTGGGTGTGGGTGGTGGCGAAGAGTCGTTTGGAAATTTGGAGAGCTTGAACCGGCCCCCCCACAAAGTGGGGGTATTGCCCGCCTCCTATGAAAACCCTGGCACTGGTGTCCCCACGTGCTAGTAATTGTTGTTGTTGTTGTTGTTGTTGTTGTTGTTGTTGTTGTTGAACATTATTAATTCTAAAGAATATTTATTGTTGGGGCCCCGGGTGCGCGCCCCCCCCGCCGCGCCTAGGCCGCAGCCACATTTTCATCATTTTCGTGAGGAAGTCTCAGGCAAAACGGGTTGGTCCAGATCCGGTTGCGTTGTTACGATCGGTTTTCCCTTGCAAGAAATAAGGCAAAGTGGACATTTCTTGTTCTAACATGACCAAACTTCGAGAATCCCTTGCAAAAAATGGCACGAAGTGCACATTCGCGCGCGCAAAACGAAATCCTTCCAAAACCTTAGTCTTTGCAGCGATTTTCACATAAAAACATGAAAAACCCAATGGTTTTTCAAAAAAAGGGTTTCAAAAATTCACCCCGCGCGCTCTTGCGGATTTCTTAGGAAACCCAATACTTTTTCAACATTTCTGTCAAACGGGCTCTTGCGAGCAACTTTTTCGAACTTCTGCAACAACGGTTGCGCACCTGCCAGGGCCATCATCCCTGTCAAATAATACCATGCGGGACACTTTCGTTTTTTCTTCGCGCGCGCACGCCGTCGTCGTCGGCCGCGGGGCCCTGAATAGTAGCCACGGTCGTCCGCATGCCACGAAGTGAAGTGTCCGAACGTCATAGGGCGGGAAGCTGGGTGTGGGTGGTGGCGAAGAGTCGTTTGGAAATTTGGTAGAGCTTGAACCAGCCCCCCCACAAAGTGGGGGTATTGCCCGCCTCCTATGAAAACCCAGGCACTGGTGAGAACGGAGTGTCCCCACGTGCTAGTAATTGTTGTTGTTGTTGAACATTATTTATTCTAAAGAATAATTATTGTTGGGCCCCCTGGTGCGCGCCCCCCCTGCGCCGCCTAGGCCGCAGCTACATTTTCATCATTTGCGTGAGGAAGCCTCAGAAAAGAGGGTGTGTACAGGATCCGGTTGTTTTGTTGTAATCCGCTTTCCCTTGCAAAAAACAATAGAAAATGACATTTCTTGTTCTAATATAATCAAATTTCAAGAATCCCTGGCAAAAAATAAGGTAAAGTGGACATTCGCGCGCGCAAGACGAAATCCTTCCAAAAGCTTAGTGTTCGGAGCGATTTTTACATAAAAACATCAAAAAACCAATGGTTTTTCAACAAAAAAATGTCAAAATCTCATCCCGCGCGCTCTTGCGGATTCGTAGGAAACCCAAGACTTTTTAAACATTCTGTCAAACGGGCTTTTGCGAGCAACTTTTTCGAACTTCTGCGACAACGGTTGCGCACCTGCCAGGGCCATCATCCCTGTCAAATAATACCATGCGGGACACATTCGTTTGTTCTTCGCGCGCGCACGCCGAAATCTCCAAAAACCATTGGGCTTCTTAAGAATTTTAGCACCGCGCATCATAAATCACACGAATCGCACCGTAGGTCCTCGAAAAACACCTGCACGACTTTTCAAAATTTCCACCCGCGCGCGCTGTCCCTAACAAACTTCTTGTGGGTGTGTACCCACTCCAGTGTATGTATCCACGGTCGTTCCGCAGGCCACGAAGTGAAGTGTCCGAACGTCATAGGGCGGGAAGCTGGGTGTGGGTGGTGGCGAAGAGTCGTGTGGATATTTGGTAGAGCTTGCACTGCCCCCCCACAAAGTGGGGGTATTGGCTGGCGTCGCATGAAAACCCTGGCACTGGTGAGAACACTGAGCGTTCGGGTAAAGTGATTGTTGTTGTTGTTGTTGTTGTTGTTGTTGTTGTTGTTGTTGTTGTTGTTGTTGTTGCTGCTGCTGCTGCTGCTGCTGCTGTTGTTGTTGTTGTTGCTGCTGCTGCTGTTGTTGTTGTTGTTGTTGTTGTTGTGGTTGTGGTTCGTGTTGTTGTTCGTAATGTGGTTCGTGTTGTGGTTCGTGTTGTGGTTGTTGTGGTCGTGGTTGTGGTCTTGGTTGTTGTTGTTGTTGTTGTTGTTGTTGTAGTGATTGTTGTTGTTGTTGTCGTTGTTGTTGTTGTTGTTGTTGTTGTTGTTGTTGTTGTTGATGATTTTGTTGTTGTTGTTGTTGTTGCTGTTGTTGTTGTTGTTGTTGTTGTTGCTGCTGCTGCTGCTACTGCTGCTGCTGCTGTTGTTGTTGTTGTTGTTGTTGTTGTTGTTGTTGTTGTTGCTGGTGTTGTTGTTGTTGTTGTTGTTGTTGTTGTTGTTGTTGTTGTTGTTGTGGTTGTTGTTGTTGTTGTTGTTGTTGTTGTTGTTGTTGTTGTTGTTGAGAGGGTGGTGGGCCTGCACGCAGCAGGCCATATGCCGCCCCCCCTCGCCGCCTCCCCTGTCAAAACACCACTGCGAAGTGATCGCGGGGCGTCCGCGCAGGGTCCAAGATTCTGGTGCAGCGTGCTTCCTGTATTGTTCGGGTATAGCCAGGACCCCAGGTAAGGGGACCCGGTTAGTGGCAGGGCCCTGGAGCCCCTAACTTGGCCAGAATCACTAAACCAGGTCCGCCGCAGCCGGCGTTTTTTCGGGTGACGGCAGTTCCGGTTAGTGGAACGGGGCGAGCGGGGCGTCCCCCAGTACACATCATTAAACCAGGTCCCACTAAACCCAGTTCTGCCAACGCCCGAAGCAGGGGATGGTGGGGGTTTGTTGGCACGGCGAGCAGCAGGCCATATGCCCGCACCCCCCGCCTTCCCTGTCAGAAACCAATGCAAAGTGATCGTGGGGCGTCCGCGCATGGTCCAAGATCATGGTGCACATTGTATTTTGTATGGTTTTTGCAGGGGACGGTGGGTGTGTGTCGGCACAGCGCGCAGCAGGCAGTATGCCCGCACCCCCGCCTTTCCTGTCAAACACCAGTGCGAAGTGACCGTGGGGTGTCCGCGCATGATTCAGACTTTGGTGCAACGTGCTGTTTGTATTTTCTTGGTAAAGGATGGTGGGGGTATGTTGGCATTGCGCGCAGCAGGCAATATGCCCGCACCCCCGCCTTCCTTGTCAAAAACCAATGCAAAGTTATCGCGGGGCGTCCGTGCATGATTCAGATTTTGGTGCAACGTGCTTTTTGTCTTTGTCAGGGATGGTGCGGAGGGGGGTCGGCATGGGGCCAGGTTCGTCGCCAGTCGGGTGGGGGAGGGGTGTGTGTATATATATATATATATATATTGTTAAGGAACGGTGATCCCCCCTCCCCGAATTGGAAAACAGAGGTTGGAAGAG
>CAUYUJ010005971.1:0-57109 GCA_963575745.1 Prorocentrum cordatum
GAGGAGGAGGAGGGGACTGGGGTAAAACGGTTTTTGTTTTTGTACCCATACTTCTGGCTTATGTGCCGTTCGGAGTTCTTCTCTGCTGGCCCGCACTTGGGCCTCTGGGCTGAAGCTTATGTGCCTTGCCTCCCTGGTAGCCTTTTCACGAGAAGCTTTCGAGGAACTGCTGGCGTGACCTGACCTCCTCGTCCTGCCTCCTCGTCTTCTCTTCTATCACCTCCCCCCTCCTCTCAGAAAGCCGGTGTCAGGTTGAGCTGGGCCCGGGGCTCTGTCCCCGCGGCCTGCGGGTTGATCCCGTCCCCTGCTTCTCTCTTGGGCTGTGGCGTTCCTTCGAGTTTCGAGCTTCAGACCTTCGTCTCCCGGAGGCTGCGGCCCTCGAGCCCCTCCCGCCGGCAGCGCCGGCGGGAGGGGTAACATGACCAGGGGGGAAGCGAGAAAGAGAAGGAGCGACCGAACGGCGGGTCGGCGCCAGAATGTAGGCACCTTGGCCTACGCCTCCTCCTCCCTTCCTCTTTCTCCTCCTCGTCATTCTCCTCCTCCTCCTCCTCCTCCTCCTCCCGCGCGTCCTCCTCCTCCTCCTCCTCCTCCTCCTCTTCTCCTCCTCCTCCTTCTCCTCCTCCTCCCCCTCCTCCTCCTCCTCCTCTTCCTCCTCCTCCTCCTCCTCCTCCTCCTCCATTCCTTGTCCTTGTGAACAACTCCTCCCTGTCGCACCCCGAGGCCAGTCGTAATGGCGGGCCGGGGTGTCGCCTGAGACTTGCTTGCCATTTACGGTCCTGGAGCTGAAGAAGTGGGAGTAGTTTCGCCAATGGAGGGCGGGCGCCGCGCCCATTTGTTTAAACATATTGCAAGAGCTTAGCGGATTGAGGGCGGGTTATTTTTTAAATGCGGCTCTCGACTGAGTGCCGCGCACATTCGTCTTTAAACGTTGCGAGAATTTCGCGGATTGAGGGCGGGTTCGTTTCAAGATGTGGCTCTCGTTTTAGCGCCGCGCACATGCGTCTTAATCATTGCAAGCGTTTCACGGAGTCCCATGGTCAACGTACAAGACATGGTGTTTTCGAGCGGTTCAGGATTATCAGGGTCAACAGTTACGTTGAGTCGCGTGGTTGACGTCCCAAGAATTGTTTGCTGGCACGATCCAGGATCGTCCATACGCAACAGTCAGGTTGATTTGTGGCGTTGGGGTCCTGAGAAAAGGTGTTGTGGCACGCTTCAGGATCTTTATACGGTTGTCTCCCAATGGGGTGCTCTCCTCAGTGGGAATGAATCCTTACATGGGGCCTTTGAAGAGAGAGCTTGGAGAGAGGGTTATTTCCAACATCGTTGGTGAATCTTGGAGTTACACTTGTCCTCCTCCCCCCCTGTATCTGGGCGTTGCATTTTTTTCGCGCTGGGCGTTTTCGCCCGGCCGCCTCAAGGACTTCACGCTCTGAGCGTGCTCCCCTCCCTCTCCGCGCGCCTCCTCTCTTTCCGTCGCCTGCTGTGCCCAATCCGGCCCCTTTGCATCTCGCGGCTGCCCCCGAACGCGGTGAGGACTCGCTTCTGCGACGACAAAGTGGCCAGGCCACCTTGGTCGGCCCTGGCGCGATGCGCATTCGAACAGCTTTCTGGGCTAGGCCTGCGCATTCCATCTCGGGTTGTCTCTGGTTGCGTTCCGATGTCGCTCCAGTTGCGCTCCCATTGCGTTCCGATTGCGCTCCGGCTGCGTTCCGATTGCGCTCCGAATGCGCTAGGGTTACGCCCCGAAGGCGCTCCAGTTGTGCTCCGATCGCGCTCCGGTAATATGCTCCGATTGCGCTCCGATTGCGCTCCGATTGCGCCGTGGGGGTGTCCCGTCGCATCATGCGCCACATTCGGCACTGCGTGCGCCCTTGCGCGACCTGTCGCCTCCGAGGCACCACGACCAGCGGCGGGCTGGGCTGGGCATTGGGCAGGTGGTAGCACGCAGCCTTGCGGGGCCCCGCCTTGCCCGTTCCATCTCGGGAGCCTCGCACGACATGATCTTCGGCTTCTGGGCCGTGATTGGGACTAAGCGCTCGACAACCTTGGGCTTGGGAGGGTTTCTTTTTTTTGGTGCGGGCGGGGGGGGGCTAGAGGGAGGGTCCACGAGACGTCACTTGCTTTTTGCATCATCTTCTGAACCATGTTGTTGGGGGGGGGCGCGAAGACAGTCTTCCGCCATTTCGCTGCAGGTCGACTCTGGGGGATCCCCCGGGGGGCATTGGACAGTCCACATGGTGGGCCAGACATTCGGCTCCTGGCCACCGGGCTCTCCAGTGGGCTGTCCAGTAGAGCGGGCCCGATTGTCCAGCACCGCCCAGTGGGCTGTCCACTGGCCCTCAGGCTGTCTCCGAGTGTAACTACTCCAGCGCCCTCACTAGATCGTGTGGATCATGGAACATGCATTGACCTGCCTCCATGGAGGCAGGTCCCATAAGAGAAGGGGTGAAACGCAAATGCAGAATTCAAGGAGCGAGGGAGGGAAGCCCAAGTGGTCATCTTCGCGAGGGTGTGGGGTACGCCTCTGAGCACCCCGTACCGAATCGAGCGGCCCGAGCAATCTTCACATCCGACGTCGAGATTTTTCATGTCGTGGCTTCCCAGAGGTCTAGACCCCTTCCCTGGGGCCGCTTCTTCATCCCGCGCCGTTTTTCGACGGTCCACAAGGCCATTGAGGGCCCCAGGAGGCCGAAAGTGACCAAAAATCTCCAGTCGAGTTTTTTCACGCCGCATGTCAGGGGCGTCGAGGTGTCAACGGCAGCACGTTTGACAGATCGTGCAACAAGCGCGCCAAAGGAGCCAGGGACCCAGGGCTAACAGGTGGACGCACGCTGGGGCTCGATGTCCCTCAGGGGCAACGTTGGGATGGGATGGGCGCAGGGGGACAGGACACGCATTGGCCCTTGGCATCGCTCGGACGTGTGCATTTTTCCTTCGGCGGCGACCGTCGAGAAACATCGTGGATCATCCTGCGAAACAGCATACGCACGAAATCGGAAATTGCACGGGGAATGGACGTCCGAGCGATGGCGAGGGCCCCCCAGTCGCCAATTCATCGCCGATAGGGGCACGATGCCCCTACCCCCCTCAGTGCGGACTCCTCATCGGGGTCCCGTCGCCGGGCCGGTCTCCTGGTGATTCTTGGGTCATACCCCGGGCCTCCTGCAGCCGTTCGGGACGATCCGGAAAGCCCCAGAACCCTTTCGGCGAGGCGCAGCTGCTGGAAGGCACCTTGAGGCTGGAAAGCAGCCCAGAACCGACGAGAGCGTCAGAAAAAAGCCTCGAACCTCGAAATTTCTTCGTCGTCGTCGTCGCCGTCGAGGTCGTCGTCGTGCCTTTGTCCTTCTCGTTGTCGTCGTTGTCGTCGCGGTCGCCGTCGATGTCGTCGTCAACGCTGTCGTCGTCGTCGTCGTCGTCGCCTTTGTCTTTCTCGTGGTCGTCGTCGTCGTCGTCGTCGTCGTCGTCGTCGTCCGTCACTCTCCCCCCCTGGGCTAGTCCCCCCTAACGTTGCCCTTCAGCCCCCGCGGAGTGCGCGGGAGGCGCCGCCCGGCGAGGCAGAGAGAGCGACGGGCCCGGGCGCACCAGCCCGCCGCGCGGCGCAGGCGGGTGAGTCTTCGAATGTGTTCGGGCCCGTGCTGGCTTCGTCGGATCTTCGTCGGGTCTTCGTCTGTCCTCCTCCTCCTCTTCCTCCTCCTCCTCCTCCTCCTTCTCCTCCTCCTCCATCCCTCTTTCCCCACCGTGTTACGGTCCTGAGGCTTACAGGTTGAAGCAGTGTCACGGATGGAGGGCGGGTCGCTGTTGAGAAGCGCTGGTTCAGTCCCTCGTCCTCGTTCCTCCTCCTCCTCGTCCTCCTCCTCCGTTCTTTTCCTTTAAAGTAATTTCTCCCTGTCGCACCCCGAGGCCAGTTTTTAGGGCGAGCCGGGCGTTTCGCTTGAGGCTTCCTCAGCATTTATAATTCTGAAGCTTAAATATTGGCAACAGTTTCGCAGATGGAGGGTGGGCCGCTTTCAAGATGTGGTTCTCGCTTCAGTGCCGCGCAATTTCGTCTTTAACAAATGCAAGGGCTTCTCGGATGGAGGGCGGGTCGTCGTAACGCCGCGCGCATGCGGCGTCTGAAACTCCTGCAAGAGTGCAACGGATTGAGAGCGGGCCGTTTGCAATATGTGGCCCTCGCCTCAGCGCCGCGCACACACGTCTTCAAACAATGAAGCGAATTTCACGGATGGAGGGCTTTTCTATATATATATATATATATATGTATAACGCTTGATTTAAACGTGTGCACGAGTATCACTGATGGAGGGCGATTCTTTTTTAAATTGAGGTTTTCGCCTTAGCGCCACCCACCATCGTCTTAAGAGTTTGCAGCAGTTTCATCGTTTTCTTTTGGGGGCGTGCCAGGCATGGATCGTCAAGATGCGACAGTAACGGTGATTCGCGTCGCTGAAGTCCGAGAAATTATGTTCTGGCACAGCTCTGGGTTTTCAAAGGGTTGTCTTCCAACGGGGCACTTCCTTCAATGAAAATGAGTTTTGTACGGGGCCTACGAATAGGGAATTTGGAGGGAGGGTTTGTTGCAAAACTGTTGATGATGTTTGGGTTTTCACTGGCCCTCCTCCTCCTCCTCTTCCTCACTCATGCGCTCGATTTTCGATTCGATCGCACAAGAAGGAGGAGGAGGAGGAGGAGGAGGAGGAGGAGGAGGAGGAGGAGGATGAGGATCGCAAATCCTTGGGCGTCTGGTGTTCGGCGGCATTTCCGGGGCGTTTGCTCGTGGTCGTTGGGCGCGGGCTCTTCCGTGCCAGCTGCTGATCGGGCTCGTGCGTGCAAAGAAGTGCTTCGTCGGTAACGCCCATAGATAATCATTGTACTATCTGTGCTTCGGCCTTGCAGGGGCGGGCGACGCACGCGCTCAGGAATCTCATATCAGCAGCTCAGTGGCAGGCCTCTTCGGACCACGCCGTCCCTCCAGGGCAACCAACGCTATTCTAGAATTTTGGTGTGCTACATTTTCGATCCGGACGTCCCCGCTTCGGACTGCATGCGGCCCTCGTCCTGCCGCCTTCTCTCTCCTCTCCCCTTCTCCTTGCTGCGCCACAGTTCGTCATCGGCGCGTCTCGCCCGTAGCCCGACCGGCATCTGACCGCTTTCGCACCTCTGCGCGCCCGCTGACCTACCACATGTTCGATTCGCACGCCCGTCTCCGACGGAACCACTCAGGAGCACCCACTTCTGCGTCCCGTTTCCGTTCCTGGGCTCCCCCCGCTGCCTCCTCGTGACCTGGCCGGCTGCCTCCTGGACGTGGCTTGATGGGATTGTTGGCCACCACCACCACCATAAGTTGGAGGGGTAGGGGGTGCTCCTCCTTCTCCTCCCCCTCCTCCTCCTCCTCCTCCTCCTCCTCCTCCTCCTCCTCTTCGTCCTCCTCCTCCTCCTCGTCCTCCACCTCCTTCCCCCCTCCAACTTATGGTGGTGGTGGTGGTGGAAGACAGGCCCATCATGGCTCCGGCGCAGGAGCTGTCGATCGCCCTGTGGGCCGTGGCCTCGCTGGGGGAGCCCCTGGACGCCTCCGCGGGGGAGGCGCTGCAAGGCCGCCGCCCCCCCGCGGCGGCCGCTGGGGATCCGGGCCACGCTCAAGTCGGGCCTGTTCCTCTACAGGAGGAGTATTCAATTATTCACTGCGTGGAGCTCCCCATATGTACATCTATTCGCATGGACCTGTCCACCGTGAATGTCTAGGCGCAAGAGCTTTCGAATATAAACGGGCTTCACTTGTGACGGTCTGGTCATGAATCTAACTGAGAATGAATTGGAGTGTGAATGAGCCTCAGTAGTACGAGCGCGTCTCTGCGCATGAGCCCGGGTCCTCCTGGGGCCTCCTGGGGCCTCCTGAAACCTACTGGGGCTTCCTGGGGTGAGGAAAAACGAGCCCTCCGGATTGGATCTGTCCCGTGCTCTCGGCTTCAAGCCCGTTATATACTCTTTTCTTCTGCCCTTTCTCCCTCTTATCTCTCTCCCATTGCTGCCGGCTCGGTTCGAGCCGGCTTGAGGCGATTTGGTTCCTGGCAGCAGGACTGGATAAAGGGGCTCGCTCCACCTCGAGCCCTGCGGGCTCCGCCGCCGACCACCGCTGCGGGATCGGGAGGTCAAGAGAGAGCCCAACCCGGTTCCGCAGTGGTAGCGGAGCCCGCCGCCGCGCGGGCGCCATCTGCAGGAGGCACAGACAGATCTACGTGGAGAGTTTGGTACAGAGGCGTGCTGGACTGAGAACGTGAACTACCAGGACGTGCACACGGAGTGCGACGACGACGGGCGATGCGGCAGACAACGGCCCCAGAGCGCTATCCGGCGATGGGCGGCGGCACGCTCTCGCCAGATGCGCTCCCTCCACGGCCGAGTGGAGGACGAGGAGCTTCATGGGCGCAGCGCTCCTCGACAAGTTGGATGACAGCGCCAGCGTGGACAAGCCGCGACCTCGAGGGCATACCCAGTTGGGACGGCAGCCCGTCGCGGTGGAGGAGATACAAGAAGGACGTGGCGCTGTGGATTGAAGGCATCAACCTAGACGTGAGTTGGAGCTGGGCGGCACGGATGGTGCGTTGCCTGACTGGCCCAGCAAAGACGCTCGGCGAGTCCATCCCGATGGTGGAGCTGCGGCCCAAGCAGTGGATGTGGATCCCCGAGGAGGGGAGCACCGAGGCGGCCGCTGAGGCGACCGAGAGCGGGGATCACGACGAAGAAGAAGAGCGAGGCCACTGGCAGGAGCCCGACCTGATGGCGGGCATCAATCGCTTGATGGAAGTGCGCAGGGGCCAGGTGATGAACTACTTCTACAAGCAGTTGCATAGGAGGGCCGGCGAGGATCTGAATTCGTGGATGATCAGGTTCGGAGAGGCTCGCAGCCAGTTAGATGAGGAAGACGTGGCCCTACCAGCGAGGACGGCGGGCTGGTGGCTGATCGAGAAGACCGGGCTGAATGAGACGCAGAAGAGCATGCTGATGACCTCGACCGGCGGAAGCATGGAGATACGCGGGGTGGTCCCAGCCATGATGCGGGTGTTTCCCAACCTGCACGTCACGGAGCGAAGGCCCCTTGCGTTCGACCGCAGCAGGAGACCGATCACCTTCAACCGCCCAGGGACGCAGCTCTTGAAGAAGAAGGTGATTCGGAAGTTCAGAGAGGCACACGTGACGGAGGGCCTTGATGGGATCAGCCAGCTGGACGAGGGTGAACTCGAGGCGCTGAATGCGGAGCTTGGCAGCTTCGACGGAAACGCCGACGACGAGACGGTCGACGAGGCCCTGGCGACGGAGCAGGACCACGACATAGAGGGCATCCTCGCCGCTGAGCTGGAGGCGCTCTCGACGGTGCTCGAGGAGGCGGAGAACGACCCAGAGCTGGCCCAGGAGATCGGGAACTTAGAGAGCGGCGTGGAATCAAAGATGGAGGGCCTCATCAGGGTGCGTGAGAGCAAGAAGCGCGTGAAGGAGCTTCGGAAGGACCCCAAGTTTGGCGGCAAGGGCGGTGGCAGAGGTTCAGGCTCAAGCTCGAGCAGCGGCAAGAAGTTCATGTCGAGCTTCGGCAAGAGCAGTCCCGACAAGAAGAACTCGGACTGCCACACCTGCGGCGAGAAGGGGCACTGGGCTGGTGATGCTTGCTGCCCGAAGCTCAAGGAGTGGAAGGCTGAGCAGGCCAAGAAGAAGCTGCAGCAGCGGTTCAAGCCGAAGGACGCGATGGTGGTGGACCTGCTGCAGACGCCGGAGATTTGGCTGGACGCACAGATGATAGAGATTCAGAAGGACGTGTTCGAGGTGCTGATGACTAGCAATTGCGAGCGCGAGCAGGATAAGACGCCTGTGTTCGGGGTGACGGCGACAAGGGAGACGGGCGACAAGCGCAGTCACCTGGACTGCCCGCCCTTCTGCCCGGACTGCGTCTACGAAGGAGACGACCGCGATGTCCGGTGCTCGATGTGTGGGCGGGACTACGCGGAGATCTACGAGGGCGCCGGCCAGCAGGCCGCAGAGGACGACGTCTTGGCGAGCACGACTCGTTCGTATGAAGTCCTGATGGCGACGCAAGTCCTTGGCATGGGGAGTGGTGCCCCCTCTTCTTCCGTTGGCGGAAGGCCGGCAGATGGGCCAGTTCCTGGGATGGGGAGTGATGCCCCCTCTTCTTCCGTCGACCATGGCGCAGAGTCGGCGGATGGCCCAGGTCTTGGTGCTGGGCTGCGCCCCCATTCTCCTGCCGGTCCGATGCCCTCGGATGGGTCAAGGGGCGAGCGAGCCATTCAGGAGGTGCTGCTCTCGTCAGCGTCCATCGGGGGTCAGGGAGACGACGGCGCGCTCGACTCCGCCTGCAACATCACGGTGTCGGGCGACTCGTACGCCAATGGACTCGAGGATCGGTGCAAGGAGCTGGGCATCGAGAACTACATCAAGAAGGAGCCGCAGCTCGCGATCTTCCGCTTCGGGAACGGCCAGAAGCATATCTCCAACGAGCGCTGGACGGTGCCGGTGTCGGTCTTCGGCGTGGACGCATCTCTGACCTTTTCGGTTATTGAGGACTCGGTGCTGCAGTTGCTCATCGGGAAGGACGCAACTTCGCGGAGGATTCGTTCAAGTCGGACCGGCTCGGAATTACGCCGAAGCGGCTGAACGAGACCGACGGTGGGCACTACTCGATGCCGATCTTCCCGCGTGGGAGCTGGAAGCCCCCCTCGGGGATCCCGACGGCGGAGGCGGTCTTCCGCGTCAAGTCCAAGGTGCGAGAAGCGCTGATGACGGTGAAGTCTGAGTTGGCTGCCCGTGCGGCAGACCGACGGGCCGCCGAAGTTGAGGACGTGGTACCTGTGCCCGACGATGAGGGCGACTGGAGCATGCCCGACGGCGAGGTTGACGTTTCCGGCCTTGAGATGTGGGGGCGTCAGGACTACAACGCGAGGGCGCTCAAGCCCTCGAATCGCGACGGGCCGAACTGGGCGTTGGTGAGGGCCCGAGAGACGTTCTGCATGGACACGGGCGATATCATCGAGGACCTGCGGTGGATCGAGGGGCTGTCTAACGAGGAGATGTTCGAACAGCTCGACCCGCCGAGGAACACGATCACTCGGTTCTACTGGGAGCCGGAACCTGAGAGGCCAAGGCCGACCGCATCTGAAGGCCGGCCGCTACTCTGCGATCGAGATCAGCTCCTACGAGTCCCCCGGGACGTGCTGGGGGACATGGCGACAGTGCTGGAGATTCCGCGGGCGGAGCATTTGAGCGTCAAGGTGCTGATTGACCGACTGATGGAGTACGGCGCGAAGCAGAGGAGGAGGACCCCATCAGGAGGAAGGCGAGGCGCTCGTGAGCGTGGGCGTGTCGCCTGGAGCCTCAGGCTCCGCTGGGCCAGCGGGCAGCTCGGCCCCTGGGACACCGAGCTCGACACTATCCAATGGGGCCAGGAGGCGCATGCGGGCGCTTCCATCTCTAGGACTCAAGAACAAGGCCGAGCTGGTGGACTACGTGCGTCATCACGAGGTACCGACGGACGGCAACCCGGAGCTGATGACGATGCCTGCGCTGAAGGACGCGGCCTACGCGTGCGACGACGTGCTATTCGTGCGGGCTCGCATGGGTCCGAGAGGCCCAGCGGTTGGCAGCGCGGGGGTTCGCCCGCCGCCTTTCGACCCTCGTGCTCGACCCGCCGCTCGGGGACCTTCGGCACTATCGAGGTGGCTGTTCGGCGCGGCGATGCTGGGCATGTGTATGCCGGTAAAGGTCACAAAGGAGGTGAACTTCACGGACCGGGTTGACCTGAACCCGAAGGTGGAGACGATGAAGCACGGCATCAGGACCCTGGTCAAGGACCAGTTGTACTCCCTGCAGCGCGATCTGGCGACGGTGGACGTCAAGCTAGACGCCTGCCTGAAGGAGTTCGGGCCCCCTTTCGGTTCATGGGGGGCCGAGTGCGAGGCGGCCATCAGTGAGAGGACCAAGACGCAGCCGTGGATCACCGAGGTGTTCACGACGAAGGAGGCGGTGCGCAAGGAGGCGGCCAGGATGGGACTCCCGACGATGCGGACTTACTCGCTGGAGTTCGGCGATGACCTCAGGTCGCCAAAGAAGCGTCGGGAAGTGCTGCAGGACATCAAGACAAGGAGGCCTAAGATGGTGCTCATGGCCTTTCCTTGTGGACCTTGGAGCAACCTGACGTATTTCCAGCAGGATCAGGCCAAGGTTCGAGAGCGGCAAGAGCGAGACCGACCATGTCTGAGGTCTGTGAAGGAGGTGACGAAGGTCGCGGAGACCTACGGTGGAGCCTGGATGATTGAGAATCCGAGGTGGTCTCGAGTCTGGAGTGAACCAGAACTCCAGGGTCTCATTCGGGACGGCTACGCTGCAGAGGTGGACCAGTGCATGTACGGCCTCACCTCGGAGCGCGGGGTAGCGCATCGGAAGCCCACGAGGTTCCTAGCGTCACGCAAGGAGCTGCTTGGGGATCTCAATCGGCAGTGCGACCAGTCGCACGCACGCGACCTTGTCATGGGCGGCCCGAGCGTGACGGCGCGGACGGGCCACTATACTTCGGAGCTGGCGAGGAGCATCGTGAAGGGTATGCTGAAGCTGTTTGGCACGAAGGAGGTGCTCGCGGCTGAGGAGGACTCCGAGGAGGACCCAGAGGAGGTGGACGACCGGGGATTTGTGGATTTCCCGGCCCCGGAGGAACCCCAGGAGGATATGATGGCGCTGAAGGAGACGAAGGTCTCGAAGGAGGTGCGGAACACGGTGCTCAGGATTCACAAGAACCTTCGACATCCCTCGAAGGATCAGCTCGTGAGGGCGCTCCGCGCGTGCGGGGCTAGCGACGAGGCCGTCGCCGCCGCGATGCAGTTGCAGTGCCCAGTGTGCCGCGAGATGAATAGACCAGCGGTTGGACACACCAGGTTCCCCGCACGGCTGAAGAAGGTGAAGGAGTTCGGCGATCAGATTGCGATCGACCTGTTTACGGTGCATACGAACTCGGGCGTGGCGCTGGAGATGCTCAACATTGTGGACATCAAGACAGGCTTCCAGGTGGTCGCGCCCATTAAGAGTAAGCATCCCGGCATTGTGGCCCAGGCGCTGGAGCTGGTCTGGTTCAGCTGGGCCGGTGCACCTCACTCGCTGGTGTGCGACAACGGCGGCGAGTTCTACAAAGAGGTGTTCCGCTTGCTGGAGGGCTGCGGGGTGCAAGTGTGGTTCACGGCGGTGGAGACGCCGTGGCAGAACGGTATGTGTGAACGTGCTGGAGGCGAGTGGAAGGTGCTCTGGAAGGCCAGTACCACTGAGAAGGATATTGAGACCGGGCTGGAGGTGACTGCTGCCGCAGTGATGATCACCTGGGCCAAGAACCAGCGGATCAACGAGTCCGGGTTCTCACCAGCGCAGCTCGTGCTAGGACGGTCCCAGACATTGCCGTGGGGACTACTCAGTGAGCGCGGTCGATCCCAGATCGCGGCGCACGAGGCGGTGGACAACGACCCGTGCATGACGAAGCGGCTGCAGCTCTACGGCGCGGCGAAGGTGGCCTTGGAGAAGCTGGGCACCAGCGAGCGACTGCGACGTGCTCTAGTTGCTCGCAGCCGCCAGATGCCTCCCAGCACGAATGTGAAGCTCGCCGATGTTGTCTATTTCTACCGCGAGGGCAAGCGGAAGAACCGGCGGAAGAGGGACCCGTCCTTCATCTTCAAGGCCTGGCATGGTCCGGCGGTCGTGATCGGTGTGGAGCCGGCAGCCATCTACGTCTCGTACGAGGGGTTGTCGACCAAGTGCGATCCTGCGGCAGTCCGCCGCGCGTCGCCCGATGAGGCGCTGGGGATCAGCGCCAGAGAGCAGCTGGACATCATGGAGAAGGCTCTCCTCGACATGAAGACTGACGGGGAGCTCGACATGGAGGATGCGACCAAGGGGCATGAGGACGAGGTCGAGGTCGTCCCAGTTGACGAAGGTGAAGCGCCGGAAGATGAAGCTTGACCTTCTCAAGCTAACGGGGACGTCGAGGGGCAGGCCGAGCAGGAGCAGCAGGAGTCGACGGCAGGGATTCCACCATCAGCCGTCGTAGCTGCGATGGCCGGTACTTCGGCCAGTGGCGAGCTCGATCCCATTTCGAGCGCTGAGTTCTCGCGGAAGACGAGTTCTCGGGAGAGCGGGAAGACGGACTTCCTGCAGGGCGTGGCGCAGCGGCTGCGGGGCCAGGGGGAGGGTCCGATCCGGTCCAGGGCGCTGCGCGTGGCGAAGACCATCCAGAAGAAAGTTGGGGAAGTGCGTGAGCGGGCGAAGCCTTCGACCGCTGCGGTACCGGTGACGAACGTCGTTCCAGATGGACAGTTCGGGCCCTACGGCAACTTTGCGCCGAAGACGCCGCGCGTCGAGGACGACGAGGGCGAGGATCAAGCCTCAGGGCAGGAAGCGTGATGTGGTGGAAGCTGAGTTGCCTGCGGCGCCATCTCGTGGAGGACGTGACGGGCCACCGGAACCCAAGCGCCCCGACGAGGCGCTATGGGTCAAGGGTGTGAAGAAACGAGCTAAGGCATGGCTCCAGGGTGCTCCTGAAGCAGATCGACGACGCTTTCTGGATCACCTGGAGACGGCACCTGCGGTTGATCCACAGTTGGAGGCGATGCTCGTTCAGGGCCATGCCCGGAAGGAGAAGGTCTGGAGTCGGATGGGCCCACCTACGAAGGCGAGCTACGAAGAGGCAGCGGCGTCGCAGTGGGCCAAGTGGATCGTCACGGAGTCCGTGGAGGTGCTGCTGGAGAAGGACTCTGCTGAACTCGAAGAACAGATGAAGCGCGAAGGCAAGGGCGACTACATCATGAGTACGCGGTGGGTGCTGACTGACAAGAACGATCCGCTGAGGACGGAGGCGAATGACCTACCGCTGAAGGCGAACGCGAGCTGGTGGTCAACAGTGGCGACCCGGGGCGTTCGGACGAGAAGGCCAACGTGAGAGTGGACGCGCCCTGCGCGACCACCCAGTCGGAGATGATTTTGACGCAGGGAGCTGCGTCTCACCCGGAGTGGAAGTTTGGATCGAAGGACGTGAGTGGCGCGTTTCTCAAGGGCGAGGTGGGCGAGCGCGGCTTGGTGATCCGCGCTCCGATGCATGGTCCCTCGTTCGCAGATTTTCCTCGAGGTCGACTGGCGCGAGTTCGGAAGGGCGTGTTCGGACTGCCTACGGCGCCGAGGCTTTGGTACCTGAAGGTGGTCTCAGCAGCCCGCAAGTTTGGGCTCGAGGCCTCTCGCTCGGACCCCGCATTCTTGGTGCTCCACGACCCGAAAGGGAAGAAGCGCGGGCCGGACACGATGTGGGGCTGTGTCTGCGTGCATGTGGACGACTTCCTCTGGGCGGGGAACGAGAAAATGGCGGCTGTGATGGGCGCGCTGGGTAAGGAGTTCGGTTTCGGCAGTGAGGAGTACGACAACTTCGTGTTCTGTGGCAGGCGGTTTCAGCGGCAGCCTGGAGGAGCTATTACTATTGACATGATGGAATACGCAACTGGTCTGGAACCTGTGACTGTGCCCAGGTCACGACGAACAGCGGCGCACCTGCCCATGAACGCAATAGAGTGGAAGCAGTATCAGCAGGTGGTCGGCAAGATCAACTGGCTGGTGACCAAGCTACGCGTGGACTACTCGTGCGACCTGGCAGTGCTGCAGCGCGAGAAGGGGCGCAAGAAGGGCCTAGGATAGCGGCGCTGATCAAGGTGAACCAGTTACTGAGGGAGTTGAAGCGTAGCTCGACGTTCAAGATCACGATGCGACCGATTGACTTCCAGAGATTCGGCCTGGTGGTGGTATCCGACAGCTCGCTGGGCAATGTGATGAGCGACGGGGCGGCACTGCAGTCGGACCCAGCGACCGAGAAGATTGGTACTCAGGCTGGTTTTCTTATCCTGTTTGCGGACCGCGCGCTCGTGGACGGCGGAGTTGGCCGGTTCTCTTTGCTGGAGGGCAAGAGCCGCAAGCTGAAGCGTGCGGCAAGGAGTTCCTACGCTGCGGAGGTGATATCCGTGGGGGACGCAGTGGACGTTGCCCAAGGGATTCGCGACCAGATCGCGGAGATGATGTATGGCCCCGTGGCAAGGGGCGCTGGGATGAAGTTGTCGGGCTGGCAGGTACCGATGACAGTTGTGACGGATAGCAAGGATGGACATGATAGGCTCAATTCCGACGCCGGCGTGGGGAGCTCGGCCCAGAAGTCGGTGAATTTGGAGTTAGCAAGTATCAGAGAGATCTTAGACAGGCCACAGACGATGGTATGCTGGACGGATGGCACTAATATGTTGAGCGATGTGCTGACGAAGGACATGCCGGCGGACCACCTCAGGGAGACGCTGGAGCGTGGCACATGGAGTATTGAGTTTCGCGATGAAATGGTGAAGACGGCCCGGCGTGTCGCTCGAGAGCGCTGGGGATCCAGAGTGAGGGAGTTGGCCAAGGATGGCAGGTTTACACCCAGAGTCCTTGAGCCATAGTGAATGATCTGGACCTCTTTCCTCCTCCTCCAATTGTCTAAGCTCGTGTTGTGCCGAGGCTAGTGCAAGTTTGTACGATCGAGTGCGACGTGTTGCGAATTATCTGCCCTCTCTCCCTCCCCGCTCGGAGTATGTATGCCCGATTGGACCGACTGGTCCGTTTGCGTATCGTGAGAGTAATGACAGGATTTCTGGACAGAGTTTTCTGTGTTTTGATTTCATGAGCCCGGTAGCGTTGGTTCTGGGCTCGCTCCATATTGTAATTTCACCGCCATGGGTCGCGACCATGGCGACTTTGTCTTGGGTGACTGAATGGATGGTTTGCCCATCAGAGGTCGGCCATCGAACTGGGCACATATCCACAAATATTAAGAATCCGTGAGGAAAAACGAGCCCTCCGGATTGGATATGTCCCCTGCTCTCGGCTTTAAGCTCGTTATATACTCTTTTCCCCCGCCCTTTCTTCCTCTTATCTCTCTCCCATTGCTGCCGCCTCGGTTCGAGCCGGCTTGAGGCCATTTGGTTCCTGGCAGCAGGACTGGAAAAGGGGGCTCGCTCCACCTCGAGCCCTGCGGGCCCGCCGACCCCCGCTGCGGGATCGGGAGGTCAAGAGAGAGCCCAACCCGGTTCCGCATGGGGTCTCCAGGAGCCTCTTGGGGCCTTCTGGGGCCTCCTGGGACCTCCTAAGGAGGATTCGTGCCCCAGGAGAGGCCCAATCTATAACAACAGACATACATAAAACATTGCGGATTGGAGCCGCAGGAGAAGGGGGCAATCTATAGGAACACGCGTAAAACACCAAGGAGTCGTGCCCCAGGAGGGGCCCTATAGGAACATAAGTACAAAGGAGAAGGACAATCTATAGAAACATACGTTTAACATCAAGGATTCGTGCTCGAGGTGAGGCCCAATCTATAGGAGCATACGTAAAACACATGGGATTGGAGCCACTCCTGTTGCCTTCTGCGGCCTCCTGCTCCTGGGGCCTCTCGGGGCCTCCTGTTGCCTTCCGGGACCTCCTGGCGCTTCCTCTGGCTTCCTGGGGCCTCCTGTGGCTTCCTGAGGCCTTCTGGAGCTTCCTGGGGCCTCCTAGAGCCTCTTGAAACATCCTGTGGCCTCTTGAGTCTCTCTGTGGCCTCCTGATGCCTCATGGGACCTCATGTGGTCTCCTGGGGCCTCCTGGAGCCTGTTGGAGCCTCCTGTGGCATCCTGAGGAGAAGCTGTGCCCACGAGTCTGGCCACCGATCGAGACATATTCAAAAATGTCCCACCTGGGGGGTGAAAATGAGCGCCTCCCTCGGGACATCCTCCAAATCTGCTCCGAAAGCGAAGGATGTTGGGACAGAAAACAGGCAAACCGCTTGAGACATCCCCACAAAACGGCCGCGAACGGGACCGTGAGATAACCCTTGGCGGCTCCCCTTAGGGGGGTGAAAATGAGCGCCTCGCTCGAGACATCCTCCAAATCTGCTCCGAAAGCGAAGGATGTTGGGACAGAAAACAGGCAAGCCGCTTGAGACATCCCCACAAAACGGCCGCGAACGGGACCGTGAGATAACCCTTGGCGGCTCCCCTTAGGGGGGTGAAAATGAGCGCCTCGCTCGAGGCATCCTCCAAATCTGCTCCGAAAGCGAAGGATGTTGGGACAGAAAACAGGCAAGCCGCTTGAGGCATCCCCACAAAACTGCCGCGAACGGGGCGTGCGTGAGTCTCAGCATGAGTAAGTCTGAGTAGGAGTAGGTCTGAGTGTGAGTAGGTCTTAGTATGAGTAATTTTGTGTATGAGTAAGTCTGGGTATGAGGAGGAGAGGGGAGGAGAATGAGAAGAAGGAGGAAAAGTCGGCGGCGTCCAAGAAATAATTATTCACTGCGTGGAGCTCCCCATATGTGCATCTATTCGCATGGACCTGTCCGCCGTGAATGTCTAGGCGCAAGAGCTTTCGAAGATACACGGGCTTCAGTTGTGACGGTCTGGACATAAATCTAACTGCGAATGAATTGGAGTGTGAATGAGCCTCAGTAGTACGAGCGCGTCTTTGTGCATGAGCCTGGGGCCTCCTGGGGCCTCCTGAAACCTACTGGGGCTTCCTGGGGTCTCCAGGAGCCTCTTGGGGCCTCCTGGGACCTCCTAGGGAGGTTTCGTGCCCCAGGAGAGGCGCAATCTATAGCAACAGACGTACATAAAACATTGCGGATTAGAACCACAGGAGAAGGGCAATCTATAGGAACACGCGTAAAATACCAAGGACTCGTGCCCCAGGAGAGGCCCAATATATAGAAACATAAATAAAACATGTAGGATTGTGTACACAGGAGAAGGACAATCTATAGAAACATACGTATAACATCAAAGAATCGTGCTCCAGGTGAGGCCCAATCGATAGGAGCATACGTAAAACACATGGGATTGGAGCCACTCCTGTTGCCTTCTGAGGCCTCCTGCTCCTGGGGCCTCTCGGGGCCTCCTGTTGCCTTCCGAGGCCTCCTGGCGCTTCCTGTTGCCTCCTGGGGCCTCCTGTGGTTTCCTGAGGCCTTCTGGAGCTTCCTGGGGCCTCCTGGAGCCTCTTGGGACATCCTGTAGCCTCTTGAGTCTTTCTGTTGCCTCCTGATGCCTCCTGGGACCTCATGTGGTCTCCTGGGGCCTCCTGGAGCCTGTGGGAGCCTCCTGTGGCATCCTGAGAAGAATCTGCGCCCACGAGCCTGGCCACCAAAACAAGCAAACCGCTCGAGACATCCTCAAAATCTGGCCCACCTGGGAGGTCAAAATGAGCGCCTCGCTCGAGACATCCTCCAAATCTGCTCCGAAAACGAAAGATGCTGGCACAGAAAACAGGCAAACCGCTCGAGACATCCCCACAAAATTCCGCGAACGGGACCCCGTGAAATACCCCCCCGCCGCCCCCCTTAGAGTGCTGAGACGAGCGAATCGCCTGAGACATCCTCCAAATCTGCTCCGACAACGAAACATGTTGGATCAGAGAATGGCCAAACCGCTTGAGACATCCCCACAAATTTCCGCGAACGGGACCCCGTGAAATACCCCCCCCCGCCGCCCCCCTTAGATTGCTGAGACGAGCGAATCGCCTGAGTCTGAGTGATGACTGAGTCTGGGTGATGAGAGAGCATGAGTGAGTCTGAGTGATGAGTGAATCTGAGTGGTGAGTCTGAGTGATGAGTGGTGTGTCTGAGTGAGAACTGAGTCTGAGTGATGAGTGAGTCTTGATGAGTGAGTCTGAGTGATGAGTGTGGTGTTCTGTCCTGTTCTGTGTCCTTCCGGCGCGGTCCGCCAATAACAAGAACCCCATCTTTGGATATGGGGAACAAGAACCGCATCTTAGGTTATTGGGAAACTAGCCCAAAAATTGTGTGGGGACGATTTTATGTATTTTTGGACAATTCGGAAGTATTTTTTTGCATTTTAAATTCTTCGTCCAAAATCCGCCTGTAGGGGGACACGCCCGACCTGGGGCCACGCTGCTCGCCATGGGGGGCGTGGGTCCCGAGGGAAACAGGTCCTGATTTTTTGTTCGCCGCTCTCGGGCTTACGGGGCCCTCCACGGGTCCGGGGACTTCGGAAGCCCCAACATGTACATTGCCGGTGGCGGGCTGTTTTTGGATACCAGATTTTTTTGAGGGTCGGGGGCGACTTCGGGGTGGTGTGGTGTACATACATTTTTCCATTTCTCGGGGGGAAGCATCAAAACATGTATACACTAGGATCCCGTATACACCAGGATCCGCTCTCCTGTGCGCATTTCAGTGCGGGGTCGGCAAAATCGTCGCTGTATAGAATTTAGGACTGTCAGAAATCGATTCAGGATGAAGAGCTCGTCCTGGGGGAAGGCCCTCAGGGTCCAGGGCCCGTTTTCCTCAGGACCCGCTTCCCTTCCCCCCTGCCAAGCTGCCGGATGGGAGGCGCAGGTCCTCGGAGGTCTTCGGTGGCAGTCAGAGGTCTTCGCTGGTTTGCCTGGGGGGGGCGAGGACACTAGGAGAGGAGAGCTGCGGTGGGGGCGGTGGTTGAGGATTGTGCCCTGGGGGCTGGGCTCTGGGGCTTCCTTATCTGATGATGGCGGCGGTGATTTGCATGGCCACTTCTCCCCTGGTGCTCCACCGGCTTTCAGACCCTGGGCTCCTTATTCAAGTGTTCCTTTTCCAATGCGCTTACCGTGCGGCCTCTCCGCCAGACGTCCACTAGACGGCCGGCCTGCGCACGTGTGCCTGCAGGCTCACCAGTTCTTGTTTTTTTGGAGGGTCCGTCGGCGATTTTGTCCTGAGGTGCTCCGAGTTCTTCGGAGGGTTCCAGAGGTCCCCTTGAGGACATGCCATTCGTAATCGAGCGAGGGTCCAGAGAAGGTGAGGAGGAAAAGCTTGCCGCTTTCATTTGCCCGGGCAGCCCGCTCCCTCTCCCGTTCCTCCATTACATTTTTTTTCTTATGAATAACTCCTCCCTGTTGCACCCCGAGACCAGTCGGAAGGGCGGGCCGGGCATTTCGCCTGAGACTTCCGCGTCATGTATGGTCCTGAATATTAGATTGGCAGCAGTTTCAAGGATGCATGGCGGGTGGTCTCCAACATGTAGCTCTCGCTTCAGTGCCGCGCGCACTTGCCACACAAAATTGCGAGAGCTTCACGGATGGAGGGTGGTTCCTTTTCAAAATGTGGCTCTCGCCTCAGTGCCGCGCGCATTCGATTAAACAGCGGCACGAGTTTCAGAGATGGAGGGCGGTTCCTTCTCAAACTGTGACTCTCGCCTGAGCGCCGCGCGCATTCATCGGAACATTTTGCAATAATCTCACGGGTGGTGGGCGGTTCCTTATCAAACTGTGGCTCTCGCCGTAGCGCCGCGCGCATTCGCCAGAGCATGTTGCAATAGTCTCGCGGATGGAGGACGTTTCCTTTTCAAGCTGTGGCTTTCGCTTAAGCGCCGCGCACATTCGTTTTTAGAGGTTACACGAGTTTCACGACTTCTCAGAATTAACTTGCCAGAAGTGGTGTTTTGGCACGATATCGGATTTTCAGGGCGTAACAGTGACGTTGATTCGTGGTGTTGAAATCCCAGGAATGGTGTTCAGGCGCGCTTCAGGATTTGTCAAGACGCAATAGTGACGGTGGTTCGCGGCGTTGAAGTCCCAAGAATGGTGTTCTGGCACAGCTTAGGGTTTTCATACGGTTTTCTTCCAACGGGGCATCTCTTAAGAGGGAGCTTGGAGGGAGGGTTGATTGCAACATCGTTGATCAGTCTTGGGTTTACGGTTGTCCTCCTTCTCCTCCTTCTCCTCCTACTCCTTCTCATTTCCCTTTGGAATCTGTTCATGCACAGACGGGTTCCTGTGCACCGTTTCCGTGTCGGGTTGATACGGACAATTCGAAAGAACCCTGAGGCGATTGTGTTGGGACAAGGTTCGGAAGGACATGTTTTGGGGAGAAGCGGCGAGCATGGAAGGGAGGAGGTTGGACCATTCCGTTGTTGTGCACACGTGCGTTCCGCGTTCGGGCGATTGCCTGGACGGACTCGCAGAGCCGATCGCTGCATTGCACGTCCGCGCGGTCGCGGAGTCAAAGCGAGCGGCCCTGTCCAACTCTGCCCCCTGGCCGCGGCCCTGGTCGAGATCCAGTTAAGATCCGTAGACATTTTGGCTCAACGCTCGATTCGTGGCGGCGTTGGCGCTCAGGAGCCGACGGTTTGCACGCCCTGAGCGGAGTCGGTGGGCGATCGGAAACAATGGCCGCGCAGGCTGGCAGCAGCGTCGTCGAAGGCTCCGAGCGCGTGAACTGCCCTCGACGCTCAAGGGCGCCGTGATTGCGTCCCTCGAAATTCAATCGGTCACTGCTAAGGGAAGCCTTGAGTTCCCAGGCCAGCATGGCGACTTTTCGATTGTGGGCAATGCAGAACGCACCGCGACCGAACGCGCTTGCGCGCGTCCCGCGCTGACCCACTTGATGGACGTGTGATGAACAAATTGGGGGGTGGTGGGCGGAACGCATCCCTGCCAGCGTCCGCGCCTAGGAGGGCATGGCGCGCATGTCCGGCCCGAAGATGATCAGGGAGATCACCAATGCGGCTTTTGTGCTTTGAGTGGCGACGTGCCTCATCGGCCAGTTCGTGGAGGTCCTTCAGGATCTCGGCGTCGATTGCATCGACGACAACGAGGTCATGCCGGTGGCGGATCGTCAGCTCCAGGTGCCCTGCGTGTGCGGTTGCAGGAGACAGGGCGAGACGTTGCGGCGCATGGCCGAGGGTTGCAGAATGATCCGCACGAAATGCGAGGTGGGCACCGTCGAGGTCAACTCGGCCGTCCTCCACGTCTGCACACGGCACAAGGATATCCGGGCCGTCCACATGATGGAGGAAAACGAGCTGCTCGCTCACGCCAGGAAGATCGGCGCCGTGGTCGAGCTCCTGACGCAGGTGAAGAGGGACGGCGGGCTGCCCGTGGTCAATTTTGCGGCGGGCGGCGTGGCCACGCCGACGGGCGCCGCGCTGTGCATGCAGCTCGGCGTGGAGGGCGTCTTCGTGGGCAGCGGCATCTTCAATTCTACGGAGCCGGAAAAGCACGCCCTCGCCATCGTGCAGGCAACCACGCACTTTAACGACCCCAAGGTGTTCGCCGAAAACTCAGAGGACCTCGGGGACGCCATGACGGGGATCAACTGCGACGACCTTGCGGTGCGCTGGGCGGACCGCGAGGGCGGGAACATGGAGCCAACCGCCAAGAAGGCGCGAACCAGCTACGCCCAGCCCGCGGCGCCTGCGAACACCTGGTGTGCCGTCCCTCCGACGCACGCGGGGCGAGCCGCGCCCTGCGAGCGCCCATCGGCGCAACCTGCGCTATTCGCGGCGTCCCGACGGCTGTTCGCTACCCTACCATCGACAGGTCGGATGGACGGAATCCATGGTGCGACCAGTGGCCGCGGGCCACGAATATTTCGATTTTCTCGTGCCGCGCCTCCACAGAGCGTTTCGCTCCAGCGCGTGGTCGGTGTCCACTGAGGCGGCTTGGTAGCTCCTGGGGGCGCCAAACATGCACTGTCCCCAGGTCTCCGTCTTCCCCCCCACCCTCTGCTGCTCTTTCTGCTCCTCCTCCTCCTCCTCCTTTTCCTCTTCTTCCTTCCTCCTCCTCCTTCTCCTCCTCCTCCTCCTCCTCCTCCTCCTCCTCCTCCTTATGGCTCAGGGGCTCAAGGGCTGCGCCGCTGTCCTCGACATTCTTTCTTCCTCCTCTGGCCCCCTCCCTTTGGGCGCGGCATGTTTTGTGATGATGCTAACCTTGGGTTGCCTTCTACTGTGCAGCCATGTGACGGCACGCAAAGCAGGTCGATGAAGCGACGTCTATGGGACCAGCGAGCACACATTCTCCTGTCGCAGTCTCAGAGTAAATATGCTTTGGATTTGTTGAATGGTCAGTGTTCAGGACCCAGCACAAGGTACGTAAATGATGCTTTGCCAGAGGGTATCATTCTTTCACCTCTCTGTTGTCGATTGCAAACTATTGAATGTCTATTACAACATGTTGTGTGTACGTAATCCGGTTGTTCGCAGTTTTCTGCATCGGGCGTCGACGTACCTGATGTTGGTGGTCCTGAATAATCAGGTGAGTCTCAGTGTCACATTCTTCTTTGCATTCCTTCAGTCAGTTCGCGTGTCGAACGTCGTGGGCCTGAGAATGTCGTGGAGAGTATGGGATGTAAATCTTTATGGGGGCCAGTTTCGTCAGATCGATTCCCGTGCAATGCCAATTTGCACAATTCATCAAACTTATATCCTTCTTTAAACGGTTGTCCACGCCGTATGGGCCGTAACTAATCGGCTGGGGGGTGTGCTCAGCCCTCGGGTTCCGCCTCCCATTGGTTAGCTAAGCAGGACACTTGCACGTCGTTCTTTCCTTCTTCATCAAATGTGGGATTGTCTTCACTAGATGTGGGACTTTCTTCAGCATATGTGGGTTCTCCTTCAGCAGATGTGGGTTCTCCTTCAGCGTTCGTGGGTTCACCTTCAGCAGATGTAGGACTTTCTACATCATATGTGGGTTCTCCTTCAGCAGATGTGGGTTCTCCTTCAGCGTATATGGGTTCTCCTTCAGCAGATGTGGGACTTTCTTTAGCAGAGGAGGGAACGTTTTCGGCAAATGTGAGCATGCGAGTTCCTTCAGTAGAGGCGGGCACGGGAGTTTCTCCGGCACATATGGGGCTCTCTTTAGGAGATGTGGGACTGGCTTCAGCAGATGTGGGTTTGTCTTCAGCCGGTGTGGGGCTTTCTTCAGTCGGTGTGGGAGCGTCTTCAGCAGATGTGAGCATAGGACTTTTTTCAGCAGATGTGGGATTATCTTCAGCAATTTGGGACTTTCTTCACCAACTGTGATATTGTTTTCAGCAGACGTGGCACTTCCTTCAGCAGATGCTGGTATAGCATGAGCAAACGTGCGATTGTTTTCAGCAGATGTGGGACTTTCTTCCGCAAATGTGGGTTCTCCTTCAGCAGATGTGGGACCTTCTGCAGCAGATGTGGGTTCTCCTTCAGCGGATGTGAGAATGGAAGTTTCCCCAGCAAAGGTGGGCAAGGGAGTTTCTTCAGCAAGGGTGGGTTCTCCTTCAGCAGATGGGGGGCTGGCTTCAGCAGCTGTGGGTTCTCCTTCAGCATATGTGGGTTCTCCTTCAGCAGATGGGGCTTCTCCTTCAGCAGATGTGGGTTCTCATTTTGCTACCTTTTGTATCCGTTTCCAGCTCGTTTCCTGGAAGAAGTGAGTCTGGTGTCGAGGTTGCTCCTACGAGCGCTGTCAGATCTTCTAATGTGGAGGGGAGACGGGAGGATAAGGTGGAGGAGGAGGAGGAGTCCAATCATTCAGAGCAAAACGTGATTCAAAGGAATACAACAGATGTTTTGTCGAAGCCCAAGGCTTCGAGCTCCAAGCGGAGAAGAATAGACAGCAGAGACAGCAGGGTTTTGCTCCCTCGTCAAAGTTAAAGTTCCGGTACTGTTGGGTCTATAGAACTTCCCAAGCGTCAGAATGCATTCTCCGTAGGGGACGGCGTTCAAATACACAACCTCACGAGTATCACAGGGGTGGACCTGAACGGGCAGAGCGGGCGCATTTGTTGTCAAGATGTATCTTCTGGGAGGTGGGGAGTTCGAGTTCTGGGTTTTTCCGGATGTTAAGTTGATCAAAGAGAGCAAATTGCGCCCCTCCCAAGTCAAAAGAGTGTCCACGGCTGCTCCCGGCACGAATCATGATTCAGCCTGTTTTGGAGACATTATTGTAATCATTTGTGGGGAAAAGTGGGCACGTGATAGTTTCGGCAAACGAGGAAGGGCGCACTCCTTGACAACAGGAACGTCCATGCAAGAAGATGGTGATTTGAATGTATCCACCGACGGCACAAGCCGTCTCTCTTTGCTACGAAACTGCGATTACGAAGTTGTTCAGCGAACAACGGATGCCTAATCATGGTTGTTCCTTTTATTCATGCGCACGTGGCCCACATCTCTTGGGTTCTGCTGCTCGTACGTCGTCTGGGTTGTATGCTTCACATCTCAATTTCCAGTCCTTCTGGGGTTTTTCCTTTCACTCAACACGTGCTTCCATTTTTTCCAAGTTCTTTGGGCTTCACAAGCGGTGTGATTCATGTCCAGTCTGGCCAGACGCTTTGGGCGTCAGGCTGTCTTCCGAGCTCTGTGGATAGAGGACTCCCGGCTCGTAAGGGCGTGTCATCATCATCCTCCTCCTCCTTCTCCTCTTCCTCCCTGGCCCGCTGCGGCCGCCTCCGTCGGTGGCCGAGGCTCTGGCGCGCGCCGCCTCCCAGCGCGTCCGGGTGCCTTCGCTCCCAGCGCAGGACGGGCGCGAGTTGGCACGCATCCGCGGGCCCCAACCAAACACTTCTCCACCAGCAGGGCCAGGCGGCGACCGCGGCTGGCGCAGCGGCGGCTTCCTCCAGAGAGTCCCAAACACTACTCTTACTCTGAGCGGCCGGGCGCGCCGCCGCTGAGCTCGTGCACCGTCCGGTGGTACGGGCGCTCCTCCTCCTCCTCCTCCTCCTCCTCCTCTTCCTCCTTTTCCTCTCCCTATTCCTCTTCCTCTTCCTCCTCTCTCCGCAGAGAGGCTTGCTCTGTACGAATGTGCCTTTAGGAACGTAGTCGCAGCCGCCGTTTTTTTGAACTGGTGCATTCGCCAGGTTGGCCCTAGTTGCCGCCACGAGCAGGTGGCCGCTTTTTTTTTGCTACCCGCGTTTCCTATCTTGGCTCCTGTGTCGCCGCTGGAAGTTAGCTGCGCGTTAGTACCTTTGCCGAATGCAGCTCGTGTTTGCGTGCCGTTATTGTTCGTCGTGCGCACCATCTCTGCCATCATTGATCGTCTTGCTTGAAACAGTACACCCATCATACATCTGAAGAATAAGTATAAACTTTCATGGTCCCCAGATTTCGGTCAAGAAAGCAAGAATCTGGACTAGACCCTGTGCGTTTGCCAGAAGCTTGTTTCATTGTGCAGCATGTTAGTAGATCTGGACCTGGACTAATGTTTAAGAATGCGCTTGGGGTGAAATCCAATGTCTTAGCCTAGAGTTTTCGTAACCTTGAGCAGTGGTGTAGCAACTAGAGCACGTCGAGAGCGTTGTCTCCGCTCTGGCCCTCGCTTCTCTTTCCTTCGCCATACGGTGGCGCAGAGAGTGCACGTTGGTGAGTACGGTCAGCATTGCAGGCATTCGCCCGCTGGGTGATGCGAGCAAGCCTTCGATCTCCCGACCAGTCTCCGACTTCCGCCCCGACTAGCTCGCCGATTTCCGCACAGACCAGCTCACCGACTTCCGCGCCGTCCAGCTCGCCGACTCCGGCGCCGGCCAGCTCGCTGACTTCCGCGCCGTGCGGCTCGCGGACTCCCGGGCCGACCAGCTCGCCGACTCCGGCGCCGGCCAGCTTGGCGGCTCCCGCACCGATCAGCTCACCGACTCCCGCGCCGACCAGCTCGCCGACTCCTGCACCGACCAGCTCAACGACTCCCAGCCCGACCAGCCCACCGAATCTGGCACCGACCAGCTCGCCGACTCCCGCACCGACCAGCTCGCCGACTCCCGGGCAGAGGACGGCTGCCGATGCGGCAGAAGATGTTGTAGGAGGCCGGCGAGGCTCTGGAGGCCACAATCGGGGGCGCGCAGGGCGTGGCGGAGCAGTGACGCCCGTGAGGCCACCCCCCCTCTCCGCTTCCTTCCTCTTCCTCTCTCTCTCACCCCTGGTGCATGCCTGAGTGTTCAGAGCGTTTTGTTTCGTCTTGCTTCTGCGGGTCAGCCCGCACGTGCTAGGTCCAGCTCCGGGCGTGCATGTCTGCGGGGCCTTTGGGCCCTGCGCGACTTAACCATACATACTCCTCTTACTTCAGACCTTAGTGACTGTGGTAGGTGCGGTGCTGCACTCCTTGCAATACTTCGCCTTTTACTGTAGGTGGTTTTCCGACTTGTGGAGCCTCGTGCTGTGATCAAGTCGTGGCCAGTGCTGTTTTGATTTTCGCTCTCTCTCTCTCTCTCTTGTTCGCCCTCTCTCTCGCTCTCGTTCTGTTCTCTTGCGCCCTTTTCTCGCTCCCTTGTCTCTCCTTTTCACCTTAGGGCTGATAGGAATGTGGGCGTATTTTCTATCATTGTGCATGCCCTCGCCGCTGCGGCGTGTCGTTCCTTCCCTCCCTCTCCTCTCTCTTCCCCCTCCCAGCGTCTGTGTGTGTGTGTGTGTGTGTGTTGTTTGCTTTTCGGCTGAGCAGGCCAATTGGGGGTGTCCACGCAGCTTCTTTGTCCGCGCTCCTACGCCGTGCTGCTCTGCAGTTGTTCACCCAGGGTAGGCTCACCTGGGCGATCTTCTGGATCTGCTGATCAGTTGGGCACTAATGGCAGTCGTTTGAAGCAGTGGAGGAAGGAACAAAAAATGTTCAGCCGATATCTCTCGAGGGATTTTTCCTGTCTTCTGGGGGCTGCTTCATGATCATCGTCAGCATCCCACCCTCGCCGTAATCGTGTCGCCATAATGTACTGGTTCCGCCACACATGCATATTCATCGCTGTGCGAGTCCAGTGTTTTGCGTCGGGCCTGGCAGGCTGTGTGGGGTTGCGTGCGACAGGCAGCCGGACTGGAGAGATGTGGTGCTTTGCGAGTTCCCTGACCTTTCCTTTCCCCCCCTCTCCAAAATATTGCGTCGGAAAAAAGTAATCGTGTCGCCATCATCTTCATCATAATCGTCGTCACCATCATTGATGGTTGGCTTGGCACCCAACTGGTGGGGTCTGTCCGCCGAGTCGTCGGCCCTCCTTCTTGTCGTCGGGCCTCCTTTTGCAATCGACATTCTTCGCTTGCCACGCCAGCATCATCAAAGCTCCCTCCTTCCCGCATCCCGCCTCCCCTCCCATACGCTATGCCTCCCACCTTCCCCTTGCGCCTTCTTCTCTCCTGGTCTCAGCCAGAGTCTTCCCGCCCCTCCCATCCTTCTCTCCTGTTTTGCCAGGCCCTCCGCTCTCCTTTCTAGCCAGTGGCGCCCCTCCCGCCGGCCAAGGCGCCGCGCTGCAAGGCGTGACGTACTTCATGGCTCAGTCCGTGGCGAACGCCCCACGCTTAGTTCGGAGACGCTGGATGATTCACCACACCAGAAGCAGCAGAATGATCAAATCGGGTGGGTGTCTTCCTGCACGAGTCCGGAATCCAAGGAGCGTGACCATATGGCCGATTCCATAAGCCTTGGACACAAGCTGTTGGCGTCTCGCTTTACTTCCGCCGTCTTCCGCCGACCTTCGGCCAGCTTCAGCCACCGGACCCGCTGCCGTTTTGCTTCCGTCGGCCTTCCGCTGAGGGCGATACGAGCCTATTACGGGGCCCTTCCTGGAACGCGCCACATGCAAAAGTGGCGACTTGGTCTGGTCAGGACTCGTGTTCTTGTATGAAACCAAAGAGCTGTCATACTGCAAGTGCGCACTTTTTTTCCTAGCTCTGGGACGTGTCGAGGGATTTCTGATCGGAGAAGGAGGAGGGGGAGGAGGAGGAGGAGGTGGAGGAGGATAATGATGATGAAGAGGAGGAAGAGGGGGTGGAGAAGGAGGGGGATGAGGAGGAAGAGGGGGAGGAGGAGGAAGAGGAGGAGGTGGCAGAGGATAAGGATGATGATGCTGCTGCTGCTGATGATGATTCTGATGATGATGATTATGATGATGATGCTGATGATGGTGATAGTGATGATGATGATGATGATGATGATGCTGATGATGATGATGATGATGAGGAGGGGCAGGACGAGGAGAAGGAGGTTGGGGAGGAGGGAGATGATGACGATGATGCTGATGCTGATGCTGATGCTGATGATGATAATGATGATGATGATGACGATGATGATGATGATGCTGCTGATGATGATGATGATGATTGTGATGGTGATGGTGATGATGACGATGATGATGATGATGATGCTGATGACGATGGTGATGCGGATGATGCTCATTATGATGATGATTATGTTGTTGGTGATGATGCTGATGATGACGATGATGATGATGATGAACATGATGCTGATAATGGTGATGCTGATGCTGATGATGCTGATCATGCGGATGGCGATGACGATAATGAGGATTCTATTGATGATACTGATGCTGATTCTGATGATGATGCTGCTGATGATGATGCTGATGCGGATGATAACGATGATTATGCTGCTGATAATGCTTATGCTGATGCTGACGATGACGATGCTGATTATGGTGATGATGACGATGATGATGATTTGATGATTATGATGATGATCATGATGATGCTGATGACAGTAATGATTATGCTGCTGATGATGAGGATGATGGTGCTGCTGCTGATGATGGTGCTGATGATGCTGATGATGACGATGACGATGACGATGACGATGCTGATGACGATGATGATAATGATGCTGCTGATGATGATGATGCTGATGACCATGAAGAATAAGAAGAGGATAATAGTGATGCTGACGCTGGTGATGATTATGATGCTGCTGCTGATCATGATGATGATGATGATGATGATGATGATGATGATGATGATGATGAGTGTGCTGATGATGATGCTGCTGATGATGATGCTGATGCTGATGTTGCTGAGGAGGAGGAGGAGGAGACGGAGGATGAGGAGGAGGAGCAGCAGGGGGAGGAGGTGGAGGAGGAGGAGGAGGATGAGGAGGAGGAGGACCAGTGTAAACCCAAGAGTCATCAACGATGTTGGACCCTGAAGCATGCCCAAACATTGTTCTCGGGATTCCAACGTCACGGATCAACCTGACTGCTGCGTCTTGACAGTCCTGAATCGTGCCAGAATGCCATTCCTGGGACTTCAACCCTGCGAACTAGCATAACTGTTGCACCCGCATAGTCCTGAATCTTTTCAAGCCATAATTTCTGGCACGTTGATGGTGGGAATCCGTGAAACCCATGCAACGTTTTAAGACGAATGTGCGCCAAGCTGAAGCTCTTGCAGCTTTTTACAACGAATGTGCGCCTCGCTAAGGCGACAACAACATCCTGAAAACGGCCCGCCCTCAATCCGTGAAATTTTTCTGCGAATTTTTATTACGAATGTGCGCCGCGCTAATGCGAAAACCACATTTTGAAAACGACCCGCCCTCAATCCGTGAAGCTCTTGCAAGTTTTGTTGAGCGTATGTGCGCCGCGCTGAGGCGATAGCCACATTTAGAAAACCACCCGCCCTCAATCCGTGAAGCTCTTTCAAATGTTTAAGACGAATGTGCGCCGCGCTGAGGCGAGAGCCACATTTTGAAAACCACCCGCCCTCAATCTGGGAAGCTCTTGCAAATGTTTAAAACGAATGTGCGCCGTGCTAAGGCGAGAACCACATTTTGAAAACGACCTGCCCTCCTTCTGTGAAGCTGTTGTCAACTTTTAAGCTTCAGAGTCATACTTGGTGAGGAAGTCTCAGGCGAATCGCCCGACCTGGCCTAAAGATTTGCTTCGGGGTACGAATGGGAGAAGTTTTTTCCATAAGGAAAAGGAATGGGAGAGGAGGAGAGGGAGCAGGAGGAGGAGGTGGAGGAGGAGGTGGAGCAGGAGGAGGAGGCCGAGGACGAGTACCAGGATTATGGTTGGTTGGACCTTTCCAGATCTAGTTTGAGTCCGCGTCCATGGCCTTTTTAGCAAGACTGCCAGTCGGAAGGCGACCCAGAGAGGCTTTGTCCTGGCCCAGCCACGGCCACCGCCGGAAGGCCAGAGAGGGGAGGAAGAGCGTTCGAGAGCCTCCACGACGATCGGCCTCGCATCGACCCCACAGAGATCACCCTAGCACGGGATCCCAGGGCGGCTGCCGAAGATCGCGGACCCAGGCCGGCTCCCGGAGGACGCTTCGAGGACCCCCGACACAACCATCAGACCAGAAGGACGCCCCAGTCGGACCCATGGGCCCAGGCCAGCGCCCACCCCATAGAGGCAGGACCTGGAGGACCCCATGAGAACCCAGGCAGGAAACCTCCTGAGAGGGACCAGGGGCGCATCGACGGCTTCCTAGGGCATGCGTAGGCGACCGCAGCCGGAAACGCGAGGGGGCGGGAGGGTCCAAGCGGGAGCCCGCAGAAGTCGACGCCTGCCCACCAGTCCCCCGCCGATCATGACCCGCGCGACCGCTGCGGGGGCGCTGTCACGGGACGGACCTCGCATCGCCCAGCTTGCGCTAGGCGCCCTCTCGCTGATGGTCCGTGGGCTGACTCCCCGTGGACTCGCGAACACTTGGATTTTTTCCACCTGGGACTACAGGAAAAAATGGGCGGGGCGAACTCGCCGAGAAATGGCCCCGCGACAGGTCATGATCGACTTCCTGTGCTCCCTGCCAATGTGCGGGCGGCACACGGCTGGCATTCGCGCCCCGCCAACGTTGGCAGGCCGGACTGGGCCGGCCGAAGCAGACGAGGGCCCTGACTCGGCCAGGCACCTGGCTGGCTTGGCGGTTGCCTCCAAGGATCAGGATGTTCCAACCTACTTTTGCCCGAATCACCAACGAGAGTTTCGAGCACCGAACAAGTAGCGAATTTTGGCGGTTTTCACGTGTCGGACCTGGGAGGCGACACTCGTTCGACACTGCTTCGACACATTTCTGGGTGCTCGAAATTATTTCTGGGATGTGGTCCTTAAGTACGATGGGGGTAACACAATCTAAGGAACAGCTCGTGGCCCGCATCAAGTGGCTAGGGGGCCAGAGCGAGATAGCTTGGAGAGCTCGCTGCGCGCAGTGCGGCGGCAACGCGCTGGACCCATGGTTGCACGACGTGAGCTTCGTGTACGATTTCCTCGCAGCGCGTGTAGGGCACCGCGGTGAAGTTCCTGAGTTGGGCGGTCACGCATCGGACAAGCGCTGATCTGTCGCTGCTGGCTCTGTCACGCACCGATCAGTCGCTCGCGTCACGCGCCGACGCGTCGCCTGCTGTGCCCCGTTGCTCGGCGATGAGTCGCTCTGGGCGCGCGCCGCTCTGTCGCCCTTTGCTCCGCCGTGTTTCACTTGCCCTTGCTTTCGCCACTCCCGGCCTTGAGCCCCGTGGCGTTCTGTCTTCTGTCAGAGGTGGCGTGGCGTTCCTGTCGCCTTCGGCGGCGCTCCCCCCGTGGTGGCTCGTCGGCCCCCCCCCTCCTCCTCATGGGTCGCGGGGTTCGCTCGGTCGCCGTCGTCGTCGGTCGTGGGCTGAGCCGTGTCGCGGGGCCCCCCGCCGTCGTCTCTCAGGGCCCCCCATCCTGCCTCTGCCTTGCTTGTTGGCTTGCTCTCCCGGGTCGTCCCCGCCACAGGGGTTGAGTTTTTTTTGCTTGGGGCTCTCTCTCTCTCTCTCTTTTTTTTTTTTTTTTTTTTTTTTTTTTTTTTTTTTTTTTTTTTTTTTGTTTTTTTGTTTTTTTTTTCTCTCTCTCTCTCTCTCTCTCTCCTGGCGCCGCGGCTTGCGTGCCCCCCGTGCTGCTCGCGCTTGGTCGGGGTTCCTGGCTCCGTGTGGGGGGGCCTCCTGGGGTGGTCTTGAGTCGGGAGCCCCCAAACGGTGTGGTGACCACGCCGTGTGGTGAGTCGGTGTGGATTCGGGGTCACCGCACGGTTTTGGGACTCGAATCCCTCTCCGAGGATGTCTCGGGCGACAGGGGCCTCCAGTGTCCCATCACCGTGCGGTGACGGACCGTGCGGTGAGGTCTTGGGGGGTTTCGAGGTCACCGCACGGTCCGTCACCGCACCGTTTCGGGACTCCAAATTGAGTTGCCGCCGCCGATGTCTGTCGTGCACGTGGTGCTTTTCTTCATCGGTTTTTCCACTGGGCCTTCTGCGATCTTCGCGGCGCCTTCCGCGTCTTGTCTGAGACTTCCTGGGTTTGTTTGGTGGCGACCTAGACGGCGGTGTGTAAAGGGCACCTCGCGCTTCTACTTGCGTTGCTCGAGCTGCGCGGGCCGGTGCCTGATCGTAGCCTTTTTTCGGCCAGCCCGGGCGCGTCACTGACATTGGCCTTTCTTGGTGGCCCGGGCTTTCATTGGGATTCACGGCGTGGCTTCTTTGGATTGGTTTCGGCCTCGCTTGCACGCGTTTCCACATGTGCTATGCTCCGTCGGGTCTTAGCGTCGGGTCCGCTATTGTGTTGCTGCCGCGGCCTGTAGGTTTAGCGCTCCGCCCATGCCCCATGGAATTCATCTTGCGTCGCTGGTTCGCAATGAGGTGGCTCATTGATTGGTGTTGTGTGATGCCCGGTTATATGAATGGTCGTTCGGGTCATGGGGAAATGCACTCACACCGCTCCAATACTTGCTTCCCTTCTCCTCCCTCCCCTTCTTCCCCTCTCCTCCTCCCCTCTTCCTTTCCCTGTGGCTGTCATTGCTCATTTGGAGTGGGGGATTCCTGAGCATGGCCTAGGGTCGGTGCTGTCGCGTATCACCTCTGTTTTGGTGGTGGTGCTTCCGTAGAGTAGCCCGAATATCACTTTGGAGGGCATGCGAATTCCTGCGCTCATATTCCTGTATTTGCCTTTTGTCACTGTCGATTTCTGCCGCTGTAGAGCCTCGCAGCCGTACGATGTGAGTTGTGATAGCCCCCTTGAGGAGAAGCGGATTGTATACAGTTTCGGAGCAAGGGCAGAGGCTCGTGGGTGTTTGCTGGAGAAAAAAGTGCAGCACCCTACCCATCGTGTCGCCATGCCATAACTCTCAGCGTTGCCCCACCATTCGTCTGGACGTTCGATATGGCTACGAAACGAATTGGTACAATGCCCAACATCAGTTCCTGTTCATTTTGAACAGGACTCGCTGTCCGTGCCACCGCGGCCTGTGTCCATTTGAGAGAAGGCCGCCTACCCAACAACGACCGCTGTTGGTTTGGGACAACATTTGATGTTGGGCATTGTACCCATGGTTTCCGTACCCATTTCGGGCGTCCAGAATTCGGCTGGTTTGGCAGCTCTACAGGCTGTAATTTGTACCATCGTTTCAGGTCGCCTTGAGTCGAGCTATCGTGCTCCTCGGGTTTTGGCCGCTGCGTGGTTTTTCAATCATCATCTCTCGGTGTTTCTTGGTTCGACTGGCGGCAGCTTGATGTAAACTCCATGCGCTGCAATCCTTATTGCTTGAAAACGTGATGTTTCTGAGGTGCGGCGTCTCCGTCTCTTCGACGCCACGGTCACAAAGACTGCTTGATAGTGTTCGGAGACGTGAAGCCTGACAGTATCGCAGAAACGCCGGCTGCGCACGACGCAGAGAGCCATGCTACGAGAACTGGTTGCTCCCAGGAGATAGCCAGTCGAATATTATATCACATGGGTGAAGCGAGGAACCCGCGCATCGGAGCAAAAAACGGTGCACGCAGAAGTTTCTTGTTGGTTAAAAGCCAACTTGCGGGCAAAATGGAAATGGGCTGGCCGCCTCGCAAACATGCGCAACGAAAGATGGGCAAGAAGAGCCACGATGTGGAGGGACGCTGAATGGTGGAGCCACCAAGACAAACATTCACGTTCGCGGCAAGTGAGCCATCGGCGAGGAGGATTTCGCAGATGGGAAGACGAATTGGTCATGTTCGCAACTGTTCAACATTGAGGCCAATGGACCTATGCAGCCACGACCGCCGATTGGGACAAGCACGACGATGAGTTCGTGAACTTCTCATGGACATGAGTGGTGCGTGCACCGTGCTGATTTTTACAGGTCCTTTCCGAAGGGCCAGCGTGCTCGCGCACGCCTGTTGCCCATATCTGGGTCGCCCTCTGTGGCGATGACAGCTTGTTCGTTCGTTCGTCCCTTCAGCATGGCCACGAGTGGGCTTTTCCATCATGGCGCGATCGATTAGGTTCGTTCGCAACTGGCAGCTCCGCCAGCCGACCGCGCCTGAGACCGCGCCTGAGGTTACTCTGCGCCGCTGACTTGAACATTGTGCGTGCTTGCCTGCGTGCGTGCTTGCGTGCGTGCGTTCGTGCGAGTGTGTGTGTGTGTTTTCGATTCGTTGCCTCTTGTTTCTTATTGTGTATTGCGGCTATTTTTCGTTGTTGCCGTATCTCGTTTCGTTGGAAGGCTTCCATAGCTGTTGACAGAGGGGGCCACAGAAAACTCCCACGGGGGGGGGGGGGGGACGGGGAACCCGACTCCGCCCGGTCTGGAAACGGTCCAGCAGCCGTTAGGCTTGAGTTGTCCTTGCAACTTGCTCCCACTACTTTGGTCCAGACGACCACGATCCCAGGTAGAAAATGCACTAACATGCACATGGTCATGTTCTCACCCTTGTCTCGAGTCGCCGAGGCCCTGGGATCTTTAGGGGTACCTGGGTTTTTTTTGTTGGGTAAACAAAAACCTTAAACGAACCGACCTCTTACTCCTCGTGCCATTCACCATTGTTGCTATTCGGGTACGTTGCTCGGGTAGTACGTGTCTGTGTGTGTTCATCATTCTTTATTTCGTGTGTGTTGTCGCGTGTTGTTGCTGTTTTTGTTGGTGTTGTTGCGTGTGCTGCTGATGTCGACGCTGGAATGGGTGTCGCGACGATGATCGCGCTGCAGCACTGCGGCCCGGGTCAGAGAGGCGCCCTCCTCCAGGGCTGCGGCGCGGGGGCGCGGCAATAGGCCCGCCTCGCGCGTGGCCGGGCGCCACCCGCGAAGTTGGGTGATTCAGGGGTGGCTTGCCCACCAAGCGTCGATGGGGCGGCGTGCCCCCGCACGGTGACAGAGGTGGCGGGCGCAGAGCCCGCCGTGGGACGCCCGGCGTTCGCGCCTGGCGCGTGGGCTGGGCCCTGGGTGTCGGTGTCGGTGTCGCCGCGGCCCGCGAAGCTTTCCAGAGGCAGCTCGGGAGAACCATCGTTGGGCCGTCCTGGGTGGGTCTTTGGCCGTCCTGGGGCCTTTTTGTGGGGCATTGCGAGAACGTCCGCCCAAGACATGTCGACTGAGGAACACGGCGGTGCTTCACTCGACAGTGGCATCCGAGTGTGCCGGTGCAGTCCGCAGTCGGTGTCGGCAATCGACGTGCGTTTCGCGGGATACATTCGTTTTCATCCGACCTTGTGGAGGGGTTCCTGTATGTGTCTCCCCATTGGGGTGTGGGGGGGGTAGTCGCCGACGGATAGGCCTAGACCGTCGTAGATGGTCCGCAGACTGGCCAAGAAGCCCCCAAGACGCCCCTGGAGGTCTCCAAGAGGCCTTCCAAGAAAGCCCTAAGAGTCAAAATTCAAAGCCCGAATAGTCAACGCTCCAAGACGGCCCAAGAGGTCCCAAAGATCACCCGAAGACGGCCTACAAGGTCCCCAATAAGGTGCCCCGACGGCCTGAGCGGCCCCGCAGACGACCGAAGAGGCCTTTTTGGAAAAAGGCTCAAGGATCGTCCCACGAGACCCCCGACGACTCCTCAGGGCCCCAAGGAGAGCCCCACGAGCCCCCAAAACGACGCCAACAAGGCCCGAGAGGATCTCACGACAGCTGGAGAGAACCCACTCCGCGCTTCACCGCTTCGACAGAACCGGATAATCGACACCAGAGCCCAGACGAAAAGCTCCGAGGTCGCCCCCCTTTCCACGAGCGCGCCAAAACAACCGAAGAGATTCCCCGAGAGGCGCAGGGACCCTCCTCCATAGTATGATCCCATCAGACTCCGGAGGCTTTTCTCGCGCTTTCAGGAGGCTTCGCATTGCCCACTCCAAGTGTACGGTAGCTTCGCGTCGTGTCGACTGGCGGCGACCCCGCCGCCAGCGTTCAACGTTGAACGCCGCCGGCGACCCAGAATCGGTCGATGTTGAACGATCAGACGTTTCGGAAACGGCTAATCGTTCATGGTTGAACGATCCCCGCGGTGTCAGGAGCCAACGCCTTCGGCACGACACCAATCTGCTGTACGGACCCCGCGTCGCAAGCTCCATCTCCACAAAGTCTTCCAACAAGTATCCCGAGGACTTTCATCAAGCCCCCCATCCGCTCTCCTGCGAACCTTCCTGTGCGCCCCCTCCTCGCTCCTGCCGTTCCCTTCCTGCATCCTACTGCCTTCCAGCTCCTCCGTTCCTCGTCGTCTTAATCCGCCCCCCGTATCCTGGAGGAGCCCCGCCACGTCCTGAAACGGACAATCAGGGAACCCACACGGGCCGCACTGTTTCCCTCTCCTTTCTTGCCCTTGCAAGTCTCGCACATCATCCCTGTGGATGGGGCCTTGTGACACCCCCAGGACGCCTGACAAGGCCCCCATAAAGCTACCCCGTCTGCCCAAGAGGGACCCAAGATGGCCCCAGCATCACCCCAATACGCACCCGACGACGGCCGTCGAGACCCCCCGAGGCCATCCTTGACAGCTCAAGAAGACCCCCCAGAAGCCCCAAGACGACCTAGAGAGGCTTCTCAGACGGCCTTGGAACACGCTGGGCGGCCCATTCCCCCCCGGTGACAGCTCCCTGGGGGCCGCCGATCGGATCCGACCACCGCCGAAGAGCCCCCGCAGGCTCCCTGCCGGCTTCCGCGTCGCTGTGGAGCAACGCACACCCCCCTCGCTTGTGTTGCTCCTCTCTTCCTGGCTACTTCCGCTCCTCTCCATGCCTCCTCCTCTCTGTACTTTGGGTTTCTTAACAAGCGTCGGGGGGCTAACCCCCCGACGGGGGTCAACCTCGCCTCGTCGTCGCGCCGCGACGGGGGTCGGAGCGCCTTCGGCGCGCGGTGGCTGCCCGCGACTGGGGTCGACGTGGGGTTGTCGGCGGGGGTTACGCCACCCCGACGCTTATTAAGAAACTCGGAGTAGCCATTTTGGCTTAACTTCGGAGAGCCCGGTGTTTCCTCGGGCCCCTGCCCTTCTGCCACAGCTGGTCCGCTCAGCATCAAACACCACCCACACCGCGACCTGCCCCGCATGGTGGCGCCGAGCTCGTGGACGCCGGAGGAGCTGAAGATAACGCGCACGCTGGTCTCGTGGCGAAGGCGCTTCGTGGTCACCACGGAGAGGAAGGTCGACACGAAGAGCGAGACGGGGTACATGGTCGTGAAGAATTACCTCCGGTGCTTGATCACCGCTTTCCAGGTGTTCCAGGTGGAGCCCGCATCACGCCACTGCCGCCAGTCCTTCAGTCGAAAGTACCAGAGCAGATTGCCTGGGCTGTCCCAGGTGTTCTGGGTGGATGTTCTTGAGGCGAGCAACACGCAGATGATTTGGATGAACGGGTGCTGGTTCGAGCTCGGCCCGACGGCCGTGGACCTTGCGGGCCTCATGCGGCACGCGTGGGCGGAGCTCGGGAGGCTGTTGAAGCGCCTGCTCGTGGACCAGCTCGCCGCGAGGCCATGGAGCATGGACTCGAAAGCGGAGATGTGGTGCGCCCTGGAGGAGCTTGATGCTGCCTGGGCGAAGTTCGAGTGCGCGTACGTGATGCAAGCCATGGCCATCGAACAGGAGGCTCGAGTGCTGCTGGCGGAGGCGTGCGTCTGCGAGCGGGTCCTGTCGCAGGCGTCCGGGCGCCGCGGCCGTCGCGGCGGCACGGCGGCTTGCCAGAAGCAGCTCGGGGAGCTGATGAGGGCGATCAGCTTGCTCAGCGCCGCAGCCCGTGACGAGAGTGGGATGCGCGCTGCTGATCTGAGTCTCGTCACACCAGCCCTCTTGGAGGCCAAGTCCATTCTGGAGTCCGCTAGGCTGCGGAATCACCGCCAGAGACCCAACCTCGCACACGCCCTCGCGACCCGGGCGACAGACTCATTTGAGGCTGTCCGGGACTACCTACGCATCGCCTGGCACGACTTGGAGTCCGTGGACGGCCAGCTTGCGAACAATCCCGGCCTCGTCGCCAACCTCGCTCGCTTTCAGGAGAGCATGTCCGCCACGGCGCGCTACCTCGCAGACCCGAGGCTCATGCGCGGCCTGAACTGCGCCGCCGCCTTTGTGCGCGCGGCGTGCGCCACAGCGCCTGCACTGGCGACACTGGGCGCAGACTGCGACGCGGATTTCTTCGTGGCCCTTCCGAGGATTGTCTGGCTGGGCTTCCTCTCGGCGCCAGACCAGACCAGCCCTCTGATCGAGCACGCGCTGCCTGGGCTCTTCCCCGAGCCCCGGGTCCGCGGCCCCGAACTGCAGGCGCTCCTCGAGGCGTACGGCCAGACGGTGGAAAGACTCGCCACTGCAACGGGCAACGGGCCGCCGGCGCGGGAGGGGGGCGATTTGGAGGGCCACAGGCGCGCGATTGACATGCTGGTGCAGCTTGCAGCGGTCGGCATCGGCCAGGAGGGTTCCTGCGCCGAGGCAGAGGACTTTCTGCGCCACCTCGAGGGGTGGAGCATGCGCCTGCAGCGTCAGCAGCCGGAGGTCTGGAACGAGCTCGCCTCCATTCTCTTCTGGCATCTTCTCGGACACGCGGACGAGGGGTGCAGCGACTGCGACCGCGGATAGCCGCGCGGCTCCGCACACAGAGCATCTCAGAGCATATGAGAGTTGGCTGGGCGGAAGGGGTGGAGGGCTGTGGAGGAGGGAGGTTCCCCAGGCCAACAGAGAGGGTTGGAGGTGGGATGAATTCTTCTCTCTTTTTTCCTGTGACTGTATTACACTCCCGTCGTTGAAAGTAGATGTTTTTGGATGTCCAGGTCTCAATCTGCTTTAGTCTGCTCCGTACTTCAAGAGTCGAGCGGTGTTCACTCTTCCCTCCTTCAGGGGGCGGGCGGAAGCCCAATCTACCGTCAGCGCCTTCCTACTTCGTGCTTCTGCACACTTCTGTTGACCGACGGGTAAGTGTATCAGTCTTCCGCTGCCATTGTGGATCCCCCGATAGCTCACACAGTTTCTGGGCCAACAGCCCGACCACATGCAACCGATGGCTCTCACAGGCATCGCGTGCTCTTTTGCGTCGCTTTGGCGGAGTTGCTCCGACAAGTCTACACCTTAGGCGATGCTTAAGAAAACCTAAGTTTTCGTCCAGAGTCTCGATTATTCTTAACTTTTCAATGTAAATCCCAAGATTTTGATAGAAGTTCTGGGTTTTATTCAATTTCTGAGACTATGAATTTCTTAACCCATGATTTCTTAAGCATTTCGCAGGGTGTACTTCCGCCTCAGGTCGGTCTGCGATGCGAGAGCGCGACGATGTCTGTGCGTGCAACATTTGCGCCCGCCGAGGCTGCAAGATTAGGTGCAGGCACCGACGTGTCTGACCACCTCGAGGCATCAGTCCGCCCACCCTTCGGGCCCAAGCCCGCATGCGCTTTTTTGCATGTTTTTTTTTGCTTGCTTGTTCTTCAGAGCGCCCCGGCCTTGGCAGGGGAAAGCCGCCGCCCCTATTCCCGTCCGATGAACATCGCTCGGGGATCGGGGGCCCCGCCCATCCTGGCCGATAGAGCGGGGAGGCAGAAGAACCAGACGTGAGGAGGGGGACAACAGCTCCCCATGCCGAGCGGCTCGCAGCCGCGCATCTTGCGACACTGCACGTCCCAGCCCAGGATGACGGTGCCGTGCTCCCCACTGCGCTGCCAGACATCGCGCGGTGTTGATCAAGGCCGCACATGCGTCGGTCGATCTACCATGGGGCGACGGCGTAAAATACGAACAAGTGCAATCTCTCGTACACCAGAAACCCTGCCGCGGGCCCACCCCGGGCCGAAGACCGCCAGGGGCCATTGAAATACACTAAGTTCACCCCCTCCCCCCCCCCCCCCTTCGGGGCCTCCCCGGGCCTCCCTGGAGCCTCCCCCGAGCTTCCCTGGCCCCCCAGGAGCTTGCGGGTCGGTTCCAAATCGGTCAGAGACGGGCCAAGATCGCTTCTGGACGGCCCCAAGACGCACCAAGACGGCTTCAAGAGGACACCCATGAGGGCCCGAAGAGCCACACATCTTTTCATTCCCTGTTGGAAGACGCACATTTCTAGCACACCCGCTTTTTTGTTGATCTTGACAGCGTTCAATACGTCCCAAGAGGCTCCCACGAGAGCCCCAAGACGGCCCGAGATGTCCCCAAGACGGCCCAAGAGGGCTGCAAACCAGCCCAAGAGGCACCGAAAGGCGCCCCAAGAGCAGAGGCTTCTCCAGAGACCCGAACATGCATTCAAGAGGTCTCAGACCAACAACCCAGGCACGGTGGCAGGATGGGCAGACGCCACTTGGAGGGGCACCCTTCAGATGCCCAAGGCGGTCCCCAAACGGCACAAGACGATGTCAAGACAGCTGAAGAGGCCCCCAAGAGCCCGAAGACAGTCCAAGAGAGGCTCCAGAGGGCTCCAAAAGGCTCCCAAGGGAACCCCGAGGGCGCCACAGAAGGCCTCGAAGAGGGTTCCAGAAATCCCCCAGAACGCTCCAATACGGCCCCAGCCTCGAACACGCTTCAAGAGGTCCCCAGGCAGCCCAGACGAACCCGTGTCCCTTCTCGCCCTGCTTCATTTTGTTGTCTCTCTTCTCTTTGCCGTGCTTCCTTACCCTCTTCAGGGCTTCCTGCAGGAAGCAGACACTGCGGGGGAAAGACATACGACTTCTTGTTTCCAGTTCTGTCCTGACAACTCTCTTAGTTGTTTGCCTGAGCGTCTGGCCCTCGCACTCCGCAGGAGCCCCATACTGTGCTTCCCCTTCCTTGCTCTGCCTCTGCTGAGCTCTTCCCCCTCCTCTCCTCTTTCCCCATTGGGGGCTCAGGTGCCTTTTGGGTTCGAGCTGGGAGCCGGCCTGGGGGCCTGGGTGGTCGGGCCCGACCGCACTCAGCGCGGCATGCCGCGGCGCGCAGCGGGACCGGCCATGCATCGCGGCGCCGCACCACTGCTGCTCATGGCCAGCCTGGCTTTGCGCCTCCGGGCGCAGCTGGCCGGAACACGCGGCTCCTCGGCCTCTCGATGGCCGGCGCGGAGCCCACGGCGGAGCCGCTCCTCGACGTCCCCACGGACGAGGTCAGCGCCATCCGCTACTGCGCCGACGAGGACGTGGAGGAGGGCGAGGTCGGGGGGAGGCAGAGGCGCCAAGCGAGCGCGTGACGCCGCCGGCAGAGCACCACCCGCCGAGAACGCGCCCCACGCCGCAGGCTGGTCCATCCAGGTCCGCGCTCGGACCGGAGGATCTTTCGGTCAGAACTTCCCGCCGGCCCAGCCGGGGCCGACTTCGGTGATCAATCTGGGGACCCCTCGCCACCAGAGGGAACTTGGGCGCGGGAGTGGGGAGTCTAGGTCCTGCGGCTTGCGTCAGAAGCTGGAGCAGGCCGAGCCAAGGCAGCTGCGCCTCAGTCGGAGCCGCGCGTGCGAGGCGAAGGACGAGGAGCTCCATTGCAAGGGGTACTCCTCCATCGATGCCGAGGCCATCGTGAACCTGGGCGCCCGTGCCCGTTTCGCGGCCTGCCTTTGCCCGGCCCCTGTGGCGCGCGGTAATCTGGTACGTCGGGCGGGGCTGCTTGCAGATCGGCCTCTGCATCCTCTGCGTCCTGTTCTGCGGCCGCAGGTGCTGCCGCTGGCGACGCCACTGGCGCCAGGCGAAGCGAATGCCAGCTCGGCAGTGGCCGGGCCACTCGACCAGGAGTCGGAGTCCGAAGTCGAACAAGAGGATCGGCCCTGCGAAGCTATCAAGGTAGGCGCCGGGATCGAGGGGAGGATGAGGCCCCTCGCGCTGGACGGGTGTCGCGACGCAGCCCGCCCAGAGGCCGCCGCACTCCTACTGGATGACGCCAGGGCTTCAGACTTGCCAGCGCCTTCTGGTGGGCGGAATGCAGCGTCGCATGCGCGCGCTCATCGTGGCCATGTTTATCGAGCCACGCGCTACCGAGACAGGTGTTCCCAAGGTACCTGTTTCCGCCAGGCGGTGGGTACTGCCGCAGGCGCCCCACTGTGCTCGATTCATGTGGGTGGGGACGCGAGCAGGGCTGCGACCGCCGCCCAGACGCCCAGGCTCCGGGCCGGGCTGCGTCGCAGAGTCGCGCGCTCTCGCAGCCCAGGCCGGAGCAAGAGCCCGAGCTCCGCCGGCGAGGGGCAGGGAGCTGGGGCCTCGGCAGCAGAGCCCGTGAGGCGTGCGGCACCCGCGCCGCCGACGGCGGGCGCGCAGACGGCGCGCTTCGCGCCCGACAGCCTGACATCGTCGAGGAGCGGCTCGCCCGCCCGCCCGACGTCCGAGGTGGACGCGGATTCGCCTCAGATGGGCGTGCGCGTCTTGGCGCGTGCCCGCGTTCGCTGGGAGACCGGAGCGCAGTGGGCGATCTTCCTGGGCCGCATCGCGAGTTGCGACGAGAGCGGGCGGCCTGCGATGCAGACCCACAGCCCAGAGGATGACGTTCTCCCAGACATGCTCGCGTCGCAACAAAAAATCAGGTCGGCAAGTCTTTGGCCAATTTCGGCCTCAGGGGGCCCTCGCCAGGCCTCGGGACCGTCAAAAAACGACGCAGGATGAAAAGCGGGTCCTGGGGAACAGGTCGGGACTTTCAGGGACCCCGTTCTGAAAAAATCAGGACGTCGCATGTCTGGGCTCGTGTTCAAGGTCGCCGAGGACGGGGTGCTGCCCTCCCCGAAGCCGAGCAGCACTGGTCGCCTCCCCGTGAGCTTTCTGGAGTAGCTGCTCCACTGTCCCTCGCTGGGCGCGCAGGAGTTGGGCATCGCGGTGGTCGCCGCTGCCCTCCCGAACCCCGCCTGGGCCAAGCTCGAGACCTGGCAAGGCGCCCCCGTCGGAGGAAAGGCTGCGCCCATCGCGGCCGAAACAGTGGTGGCGCCTCTGCACTGGCGGGGAGCGACTCGGTCTACCGGGCCCTCCCCAGACTGCGTCGACGGCGAGGTCGACGCACTGGACCTGCAGTTCAAGAAGCACTGGGAACGCCTTGGCCGCAGCAGCACACCGAAGTCTCCTATCCGTCGGTTCGGGCAGCGGTCAAGCGAGAGGCGCTCCGCTTCGCCCGCGGGCCCCCCACCTCCGGACAGCCACGAGATGGGAGAGGCGATGTTGGGCGCCTGCTTGGAAGCACGGACAAGTGGGGCCAGCGATCAGTCTGCGACGCAGAACGAGGCGGCTGGCTTCGGTGAGGAGGTCTCGGAGGTGCTGGAACAGCTGATCAGTTGCGCCACCCACCTCGCCGCCGCCGCTGAGTCTTCGGACGAGCAGACAGCGCTCCAGGAGCACGTCGCGCGCTGGAAGGCCGCGGCCCACGAGCTCGCAGTCCCACCACTGGAGTCGGCTGTACCCAGCCTGCCCCCAGCTGCGCTCCACCTCTCAGGGCGCCGGCCGCGGCCGTCCTGCTGAAACTTAGTAATCCCCGCCTGGGCCCGGCGGCTCTCCGCGAGGGCTAGGAGTCGCGAGCCTGCCGGCTATGCCCAGGCTGGCCGAGCACCCAACCAGGGCTGCATAGGGCCCCGACGCTGGTGCCGGGAGGAGCGGGGCCCCCGCCCAGCCTCGCGCCAGGCCGAACCCGTCGCAGCTGTTCCATAGCCGGGGAGTTTATGGGCATGCAGGCTTGGTGAAGGCATCAGGTCAGCCAGCTCGACGGTGCGCCGCGGGGGTTCCAGAAGGCGCTGCAAGAGCAGCAACGTCTGGGCAACCAGCGGATGCTCCGCGCCACGCAGACCCAGCGCGTGGATGGCGACGGGAAGGTCGTTCAGAAATGGGCCCTGGCGTCAGTCCATCGCGCCGAGGAGCTGGGCGCGTATCTGGCCTGGACCTGCGATGCCCTGAGCGAGGAGGTGTGTAGCGAACTGCTTGGGCGTGAGCTCTTCCACGGGCTCTGCAGGACTTGCGAATGTATCGGGCACCTCGTGCAAGCCGCCAACTGGCCGACCGCGATCGCCAACCGCGTGGCCTACGTCATCGCTTCGTTCTCTTAGGGCGGCAAGGGCCACCTGGTCCTTCCGAGCTGGTCGCTGTCGGCGGCTGGTTTCCCGCGCTGCAAGGCGGAGGGCCTCGACGCCTGCGCCATGCCGGCCGACTTGAAGCTGGGGGCTCGCCGTCGCCATCCGTTGGCCCTCTCAATTTGGGCGTGGCAAATCGAGGACATCATCGCCATCGTCGGCCTCGTCTATGGGAGGGGGCGCGGGCCCGAACGGCGCGCGGCCCTCCGCCGGCTTCGGGCCGCCTGTGAGGGGGGTGAGGATGCTGTCCATATACTCGCTGCATCCACGGGCTCTGGGAATAACAAAACAGCCGCCTGGGCGGAGCAGCTCCGCGAGAAGCGCCGCGAGTTTCTGCGCATCTTGGGCGCCAGGATCCCAGAACCCCGCGGAGGAGGATGTCGAGATGATCGCGATGGCCGACGGAGGCCCGGATGGTCAGTATGCTTCCGCTTCCCGAACGTCTTCGACTTGGGCGCGCCAGCTGGGTGCTGCCAGACGGTCTGCGTTCCGCGCCGGGAACGGCGCGTCGCGCGTTGTTTGGGTCAGAAGATGCACGACAGCGGCCCGGGGCCTACTGGCGAGCCAGCTCGGCAGGCCGATAGGGGGGGGGCGCGTCGGAGGCCCGAAGTCCATGGCTACGGCCGAGGGTGAGCAGCCACCCGCGAAGCCCAAGGTGCCCGCGCGGGCCTACCCTGCAGGGAAGAGGCTATCGCCGAAGGAGAGCACTGCTGCTGTCAAGCATGCCCCCCGCGGCTAGGGCGGCAGAGTCATCTGCTGGGGCGCTTGCACCTGGGCCGGCTGTCCGAAAACCAGCGGATCTTTCGCCCGCAGCCGCGGACCGATCAAGGGGGCGGGTGCTCTGGGCGGTCGGGGCGCAGCTCAACAAGCGGGGGGGCTTAAAGTCAGGCGCTGAGGTCGACCCCGCTTCAGCAGACGGACGTGCGGCCCAGCGCAGGCGCAGGCCGAATAGGAAGGGGGGCGAGCTGCGGGGCCAGCACCAGCTGCGCAGCCTGCCGCGTTCACCGCAGCGGTGGCTGGCAGTCGGGGTGGCGGCCAGAGCGCAGGACCGCCCCTGGAATGGGCAACCCCGCAGGCTTGCGACGAGATCCAGTGCGCCGCCATGGAGGGGGACTTGAGTCGGGCTGTCCCAGGCCCTGACTACCTGGCTGTTGGATGCCAACGCCGACGAGCCGAGCGTCACATGCGCCAGTGTCAGCGTGCACCCAGCCGGCGTGGCGCGGGAGACCATCGCGGACCAGGTCTTGGAGAGCGGAGTGTTGAGTCGCCTCGCCGACGCCAGCGACTACTTGCGCCCGCATGAACTGGCCCGCTTCACGCAGGCGCACAGCGAAGGCTCAGATCTCATATGCTCCTCGAAGTCCGACCCTGGCCGAAGAAGGCGACCACGCACTAGACGAGCTGGGCGCGAAGGCAGGCAGCATCAGCAGACGCCCCAACGTCGTCGTCAGCCCGGCGAAGTAGGACAGCGGATCGTCCGAAGGGCGTGCCAGCTGGATCGGGCGCGTCGCCATCAGCGTGCTCGACCAGCGGCGGGGGCGCCTCGATTTTGAGGACAAGCTGGTGACCGCGGCCGAGCTGAGCGCCCGCCTCTGACTCCAACCGGAGGCTGACGAGGCTCGCCAGTGCTTGGCGCTACGCCTGGCAGCTGCGGTTCTCTTGGATAAGGCGGGGCCGAGAGTGGGTGCCGTGCAGGAGCTAGCTCGGCAGTTATGTCGGACCCTCTGGTGCGCGGCCTCCAGGGCGGCGGCCGTGGCGGGCGACCCACTTCCTTTCGCGGCGCCAAGAGGCAGAGATGCGCATGCGTTGCCACGACGCCCTTCGCCCACATATGAAACATATTGCAAGTGTATCTTACTTTTTCCCGCTAGGTGGGCGGGGGGGAACCGTGGTGCGCGTTTGGCGGGTCAACCACTGCAACCAGTTGGAGATCGACTCCGTCCTGTCGCCGTCGGCCAGCAAGATGGGGGTGTCACGCGAGGATGCATCGCGGCCACGTGAGGACCTTGCGCCCCCAGGCCGGCGACAGAAGCGGCAAGTCCTTCGGAGAGGTTATTTGGACCCAGGCCATGAGCGGTCGGCCTCTCAGTCTCAGAGAGTCACATATCATTGGGTGGGGGCTGTACATGAAGTTTGAAGAGGAGGCTCGGCCCGTCATTCCTAGCCGTCCACCGACTGCCAGAGGCGGGCCATCCAGCGGCCGACCCGGGACAAGGCTGTCGGCCAGACCGACCAGGCGGGAGTGCGAGTCGCAGTCAGCGGGGACGAGCATATCGAGTTCAGCACCGTGGAGCCGCCGCCCAAGCGGCCAGCCCTCGCGTGGTGGATCCTGACGATGGAGATTTTCGCTGGCACTGGGCGCTGGGCGGCAGCCGTGAGGGGCGCCAGTCTCGCGACTGCTGAGTCCGCGTGGAATATTACAACCAACCATTAGCTCAGACCGACCCGAGGTCATATCACAACATCCTCGACCCAGGCGCGCGCGACAGGCTTCTCCAAGAAGCTGGGGCGGCACCTGGGCCCGGCGAGGTGAACATCTACCAGGTCGCCCTGCCGCGCGTCACGCGCTCTGCCTGGGTGCTGAAGAGCGTGCGCCCAGCCAGCGTGGCCCGGGCAGCTGGAGAGCAACGTCTTCACTGACTTCTCCGGCGAGCTGCGCGAGCGCCATGGCGCCAACGGCTCGCGACGGACGGTATCCGAAGATCTGGGGTCGGAAGTCCATCGAGCGCCTGCAGGCCTGGGCAGGGGCCAAGATCATCTGCGTCGCCATGTGCGGGTGGGAGCTGGCGCCGCCAGACGAGCCGCAGAAACCATTCAGGAAGCTGGCCTTGTGGATGGTCCCCAAGGGGCTGCGTCGCTGGGCCCCCTCCTGGGCAAGGCGATGCTCGGGTCAACATGGGCGCGCCCCTCTCGGGGGGCCACTGCCCTGCCACCTCGCGGAGGAGCAGGTCTTCGAGTGCAGCGGGCGTGGGGCCAATTCACTAGCGGAGAGCAAGCAGCGGAAGCTGCTCGGGCTCTGGCGCAGGATCGCGTTCCCCGGCGCGACTGCGCAGGGCGCGCGCGACGCCAAAGACTGGTGCGAGCCCAGGCTGGATCCGGACCTCCCCAAGCAGTTCGACGACCTCATCGCCAAGCTGGGCCCCGACATCCTCAGCTCGGGCCTTATCGTGCTCGAGACGGACAGGCCGCCCGACGCTCGGCGAGGGGCAGCGAGCCCTCTACTTCGGAGCGACGCCGCCGGCGCCTCCCGGGCGACCCTGGCGAGCTGCGCGCCCGCGCGCCTCGTCGACGGGGGCGGCGCAGTCAGCGGTGCCCCCATCCACCCAACGAGACCTGGTCCGAATTGGCCGGCCTGGGCCTTGGGATCGGCAGGCGCGGCGTGCGGAGGGCGGCGTGCCGGGCGATGTGCCCCGCGCCTCCGCGCCGCGTGGGCCGAGGTATTCACGGCGGCAGGCCGCGTGGCCCCGCCCGCAGTGCCCGGCGGGGAGCTCGAGCGCAAGGGCGCAGAGGCCAAGGGGGCGGCGAGGGCCAGCGAAGCGCAGTCACTTCTCTGGGCTGAAGATGTGCAACCGCCGCATGACCCCGCCTTTTTTTCAGCGCCGTGCGCGAGCAGCCTGAGCGGCGCCCGCTCTTCTTGGCACCAGGCCAGCAGACGGCAGAGTGCGAGGGCAGGTATTTGCGTCGGGGCGACCGCGACGTCGGCGCGATCTGCGGCTGCGCGCAGCAGGCAGGGTCCAGCGCCCCCCCCCCAGGAGGCGACGGAGCTGGTGGAGGCCACCCCGGCACGCAAGGAGGCAACCCTCGAGGGTGACCCGCGCGCCGCGGGGGCCCCGCGGGCCCAGAGGAGCGGCCGCGGCATCGTCGCCTAAGGCCGTGGGGCACTTGAGCGCGGACGCGCGCGCGAGCGCCACCCTCGAGGGCGGAGTGGGTAGCTTCGACGCGAGCGACCTTGCTGGCATGGGCGCGGCAGGAGGGGCGGCGAGCGGGGGGCTGGAAAAGAGATGCGGCGCGGTGGCGCGAAGCGAGGGGGGGCCGCTCAAGGGGCTGGAGTCTGCCTGGCACCTGGCCCTGGGGGACGCGGAAGCGGCAGAGATGATTCCGACGAGGGCGGCGACGAGGGGCGGGGGGAGAGCCGCGGCGCCCGCGCAAGTCCAGCGAGAATGAGCAGGAGGGCAGTGCCGACGATCCTGCGAGAGTCTTCCCGCTCCAGCGGGGGGGGGCTCTGGGTTGACGTCCCGCGCGTTCTTGCGCTGGCCGCTGGGGTCAAGCGCCCCCTGCCTAACCCCCTCTGGCTGAGCGGCTCCGCCTTCCGCGAGTCCAAGGTGCACCTCTACTACTATGCCGAGGATGAGGGGGGGGCTGGATCAGAGGAGCCCCCCCTGGGAGATGAGGAGGAAATAAGGCCTGGGGAGCGGCTCCTGCCGCGGGCTTGCGAGGGCGACCCGAACGATTTGGTCTCCCCGTCGCCGCGCTGGGCGCGGGCGCCGACGGGGCAGCTGGGGAAGGGGCGCGCGGATCGCGCCGTCCTGAGGCGGATCGCTGATCGGGCGGCCGTTCGATCCGTCGGGCGCGAGTTCTTCGACGCTGGCGAAGCGGCCTCGCGGCGCCAGGTCCACCTCGGGCCCAGCTTCAGCGAGACGGGAGCTGCCCGGGAGGGCGATGATGCTGGCGCGCCGGGGCTCAGGCACTGGGTCGGGGAGCTGAGGGGGCCAGGCGAACCGCCGCAAGGGGCAGCGGCAGCGCGCCACCACCACTCGAGGCGGCAAACATCGCCCGGATCCGCGAGGGAGAGGATCTGTTCGATCGGGCGGGGCGCATGCTGGGCGAGCTCCTGGACAAAGACGCGGCGGGCCAGCTGGACTCGCCTGGCCGGGCTGGGGCCTGCAAGGCCAAGCTGCGAGGGCGGGCCGGCGATTTCTTTTCCGCGGGTCCGGCGAAGATGATGAGCGGTCTTCCCAACCCACCAGTTCCAGGGCATCGGGGGCAGGTCCGCATCATCAGCGATTGCGACGAGCTCTTCGACGTCGTGGGAATCAACCTGGGCATAAAGAGTCGCGGGGAATTTCGTGCACCGCTCGCGGTGCCAGGAGGCCGCCCCGCGCCCTGCCCTAGCGACGCTCAGGGCATCTCGTCTGCCAGCGAGGTCGCGGCACCGCGCTACTCAGGACAGCCTGGCGAGGCATCGTCGCCAGGCCAGCGGAGGCGCTCGCTAGAGCGCGTCCCGAGCGCCGAGCCCAGGCTGGGCGAGGCCCCCGGCTGGTGCCGCAAGCGCAGCCAGCGGCGTCAACTCCGCTGGGCCGAGCCGCCCAGGGGCCATCCCGCAGAGGGCCGCCCCTGGCGCCCGCCCTCGCAGGGGGGGCGGCGCGGCGGACCCCCCTCCCATGAGGGGCGCAGTCGCCGAGCCGCCAGCCCTGGAGGCCCCGGCGTGTTAGCGCGATGCGGAGGACTGCGTCGAGTGGCGCGCGGCCCACGGTGACTCCGCGACCGAGCTGGCCTCCTTTGGTTGTCGAGCGGGGCGGCGCGATTCTGTGAGCAGCGGGCGGCGTGGCCGAGGCCGCCAGAGCCTTGAAGGCTGCCCGAGAGGCTCGGCGCGGCAATCCATTGGTCGGCTTTGCGTCCCCTCGACCCCGACCGCGCAGCTTGCCTGCGGGAGATGGCCCAGGGGGGGGGGCGCGGACGCGCCGCCGCGTGCCGAGGGCGAGGGCGAACACAGCCAGCCACTGCTCAGCAGTGGACCATGCACTCGAGATGTACGAGAAGGCGTGCAAGGACTCCAGTCGAGGACGTGCTTCTTGAGTCGGCCGTCATCGAGGGGGCGGTGTCGACCGATCCGCGACATGCGCGACGTGAGCGCCTTCGACCCCAAGGAGCAGCAGCCCCTGGCGAAGCAGCCGCTGCGCGAGTGGCTGGCGAGGCTCAGCCTCGGGCTCGAGGCCCTCCATCCACGCGCGCCACAAGTCGCTGCGAAGCGAGATGTGGCGAGGGCGTTGACATGGCTTCGCGTCGAGCCGGAGTCGGCCCCCGAATTCGGGGCGACGCTGCCTGGCCCGCCTGTGGGGGTAGCCGGCAGAGTGGTGCTTATCCACTCGGCTCTCTGTTCGGCAACTCGGCCCTCTGATCGGATGGGCGCGATCCGCGGGATAAGCTGTGGCCTCCGCGTGGGCTGCGAAGAGCGAGCGCGGGCGACGACGCCCTCCGAATGCGCGTATCAACGATGCCGTTCGATGCGCTAGGAAGTGGCTCATAGACGACGGGGTGTTGCTGGGGCCATCAGTGGGGATCCAGCCGTGGCTCGGCGGGGAAACCGTGGACCTCGCCCTGGGGCGACGGCGCCGTGAACGTGGAGAAGCTGGCGGCGGAGGGGGAGGTCAACGCCGAGCAACTCGCATGGGGCTTGCACATGGACTTCGCCGCGAAGACGACGCGCCTCCCATGCGCCCAGTGCGTGGAGGGCAGCCACACCTGGCGATGCCCGAGCTGGCGCCCAGTGGGAGGCGCGTGTCGGTCAAGCTTGTGCAGGAGCTCAGAGGCTAGGCGCAGGTCTGGCGCGCGGCACGACTGGCTATCAAGCCCGAGCTCCCTGTGCTAGATCGGCTCCTCAGCCCGGCCGCCGGCGGTGGAGCCTGAGCGTGCCCCAAGGGCAACGCAGAGGAGATCGCAGCAGCGTGAGAGGAATGGGGCGCGACTCTCGAGCTCTTCCGCGTCGTGTTCGACACGCCGGAGACGTGGGGCACGATGTTCAAAGCGGGCTTCAGCCAGGCGCTCTCCTCGGGAGCTCGTGGCACTACCCTGGGCAGCACGTGCCGCGCGCTGGGCTGGCGGAGATTCCATGACGAGCGCGATCGGGGTGATCGACTGGGCCAGAGCCGCCCGTGGGGCCGCGCAGGAGTCCCCGGCCTCCGAGGCAGAGGGCCTCCTCGAGCAGCTGGGCGACGCGCTGGCGTGCCCCGACAGCGAGGACGACTGTGTCATCGCCGTGGTGGAGCTGCTTGCGCTGATAGCGCTGGCAGCCGCGCGCGGCAGCCAGTGGGAGGGCGATCTTGATTTATGTGACAGACAATCAGAACGTCAAGACGTGGCCGTCTAAGCGCCGACCCAGGAACGGCCTCGCAAGACACCCGATTCGCCTGATCGACAGGCTCGAGGCAGAGTGCGGCTTCGTCATCACGTCGCTGCGCGTGAGAATGTACCGCAACGATGTAGCCGACTGGCTCTCCAGGGAGGATCGGCAAGGTCCACGGCGAGTTGGCCAGGGCCGGGTGGGCGCGCCTCGAACCCCCGGCCGAGTGGGTGGCCGACGCGAAGGAGGAGCTCTTTCGGCTCCCGCGCGAGGAGGGGCCGTTGGCGCAAGCGGCCTTTCGTCGTCGTGCTCTGCGACGCGCCGCTTGCGTCCGTGCGCCGCCCACGTTGGCATGTCAGACGTGCCTGGAGATCAGGGGCCTCCTCGCCCCCGATGTGCAGGCTTTCTCGGGCCTCGGTGGAAGTGCTGGGAGTCTGGGGGCCGTGATCGACTGGCTGCATGCGCCCCCCATCCTGGGCCCGCGGGGTCAGGGGGCGGAGGCCGTCGTCATCGGTGTCGGCAAGAACCAGCACTGCGTGGTGCTGCTGGCTCTGCCGAGCGCGACCAACCCCGCGAAGCTGCTGAAGACCTTCGGGCAATTCGGCTAAGCCATCACCGAGCTGAGCCCGTGCGCCCAGCTTGGCGACGCCACGGCGCGGAACCGCCGCGTCCTGACAGCTGGTCGCGGCGCCGAAGGTCGGAGCCTGGCGAGCATTCAGCTGCCGCCAGCGAGGAGGACAGCCGCAGGCATCAAACAGTGCCTAGAGGACCGGAGCGACCACGTTTGGCTTGACGCGGCCGGAGAGGTGGTCCTAGGCGAAGCGCCTGGTGCGCAGCTCTCGAAAGGCCCGCTGCGCGGTCTGCTGGCCGGGAGAGCCCCCGCGCGGGCCGGGCGCCGCGCGCCGCTTTGGCGCGCGTGCCTGGCCAGGCTGAAGAGAAGATGCGGGCGCTGACCCCGGAGGGCTGGCGGATTCATGGCGGCAGCGACGCGGCCTTGGGCGAGTGTCTGACAGGGGGCAGCGAGCCGGCGAGCCTCCTGCAGGAGGCCGCCCGCGCTCTGCCGCCCGAGACCGCGCGCGCGCTACTCCAGGCGGCTTCGGAGAGGCAGCGAGCGGCCGCGCTGGCGTCTGCTGGGGCCCAGACGAGCAAGCTGCCTGGGCGGCCGCGCAGATGTGCTTCCGCGCCTGGGCCAAGTCGCCCTGCAACCCAGCGGCTGTGATCGAGGCCGAGTCCGTGCTGGAGGCGCCCCGGGAGGCGAGATTCACGGGGGCAGGCGCAAGAGCCAGCGGGTCCGCTTCAAGCCAATCGACGTCGACGTCATTCAAGGCCTGGAGAAGGCGCCCAGCGCGGCCGACGTCAAGCTGGACACCCCCGCTGGCAGCATGAAGCCGCCGAAGAAGCGTGGCAGCCGCAGGGCGGCCGCGTTGCCGGCCGCGTCTCTGGTCAAGCCTCCGGCGCTGGGGCAGGCCCGCGCCCAGATTGTGCTGCCCGCGAAGCCGGTGGCGGGAGGCAAGCGTTGCGGCGCCTGGCTGGAGCAGCAGGAGATCGAGGCGATGATGTCCAAGCTGAGCGAGGGGGCCCGCGTCGGCTGCTAGGGCGGCTGGGGGCAGTGGCGCGCCTGCCGCCTGGCCAAGAGCCAAAAACCCCTTCTGCCAGGGCGAACTCGGGAGGAGCGGGTGACCGACGAAGACGCGCTCATTTCATTCTGCATCCTCCTCGCTGCAGTGTTTTGAAGGACCGAGGGTGCAATCAAACTGGAGCTGTTCGTGGAGCGGTACGCCCGCCTTGTGGTAGGCTTCGCGGGCCCTCTCCTCCATCGGTTGCACCTCTGGAGCACGCTCGCCAGCTCGAAGAGGAGCTGTGGCGCTTCTCGGAGGAAGAAGCCAGTCACGCTCAGGGTACTGGTTTGGCTGCGGGACTACCTGTTCGACAGCGGTCGGAGCGGCCTTAACGCAATCGACGCCGGCGTGTTGTGGGCCGCGATCTGCATTGCTTTCTTTTTCTTCTTCTTCCTCTTCAGGGCCTCCGAATTCTGCGTTCAGAAGGAGAGGTTCTGTTCAGGCGAGAGGGTGCTCAGCGGAGAGGACGTCGAAGCAAGGGGCGTCAGCGAGCGGGCCCTCGCGTGCGTCGGCGCGGGCGAGATCGTGATTCGCATCGCGGGCCTCAAGACTGCCCAATGTAGTGTCGGGTCGGTCCGCAACCGGCGCGCCACCCTGGCCCCTGCCCCGCGCAGGCGATGGCGGAGCGGAGATGGAGGCGCGCTTTCTGGAGCGCTTCCGGGAGTCGGAGACGCGGTGGCCGCTGTTCTGGTGGAGCTCTGGCGACCCGACCACCCGAGCGGAGGTGCATCACTTCCTCGTAGTTTCGGGCCTGGCGGTCGGCCTCGTGCGCGGGGAGGTGGGCAGCCGCGGCTTCCGCGTTGGAGGCTCGACCGCGCTCTGCCGCGTCACCGACGACCTGGGCTTCGCGCGCAGGTTCGGCAGGCGGCTGAGCGGTTCGTTCCACAAGTACTTGTAGCAGTCGCACGAGCGCATGGCGGGGGTGTCCAGGCGCGTGGCGTCAGACCACTCGGAGCTGACGGCGTCGGCGATCAAGGGTACCTGGGGCGAGGCCGGCGCGCGAGGCGCCTGGCGAGCATCCTCGACGGAGCGCTGGCAGACGCGCCGGGCGTGCCAGGCGAGCGGCGGCCGTGGCGGCTGGCATGAGGGCCAGCAGCAGGCGCTGGTGAGTCGCCGAGCGAACTGCCGCCAACTCGTGCAGCTGCGGGTCGCCCGTGCAGCTGCTTTCGCCGCGCCGTGGGAGCGCGCGGCGCTGGGGAGGTCAGTGGGCGCCCGTGCCCTTGAACTCTCGGCCGCAGTCATTGAACTTCGTGGAGGTAGCGGCGGGGTCCGACGCCTGGCGGACAGTCGCTGGCGCCGTGGCTCAATGGGATCGTGAAGGTGCGCCGACGCGCAAAACCATCTCCTGCTTCTCTTCACCTCAAGCTAGCGCCATTACGTTTATAAGGGGGGCCAGTTCCCTCGGGCTTCTGCTAGGTAGGAGGGCTTTGTTGTTTGCCTCAACGTCTGGCCCTCTCACCCCCCAGGAGCCCAAGACCGTGCTTTCCCTTCCTTGCCTTGCCTCTGCTGTGCTCTTCCCCCCCATTGAGGGCTCGCATGCCTTTTGGGTTCGAGCTGGCCCACCCTTCTGAGGCCCGCGCAGGGCCTCCCCACCCTAGTCTTTTTTCGCCGCCTCGTGGGGCGGCGGCGGGGCCCAACGCTTGGCGGACAGTCGCTGGCGCCGTGGTTCAATGGGATCGTGATGGTGCGCCGACGCGCGAAGTGATTCCGTGTTTTTCTTCACCTTAAGCTAATGCCATCACTTCTATAGGAGGGCCATTTCCTTTTGGGTTCTGCTAGGCGAGAGGGCTCCCCCGCAAGTCAGGCCCACCGCTAGAGAACCTTGAGATGCACCAGTGGAATTTCGAGCGCCACCTCCGATAAGTCCAAAGCGCAGCCGACAGGCTCCCCGGAGGCCCTAGAACGGCCCCGCTTCGTACGTCGCCAACATGCAGTCCAGCAACACAGCCGATTACTCAAAACCGTCGGGCGGCCACAGCGATAACACGAGCTTCCAAGACAGCCTGTCATACAGCCATGAGCGGCCTACTTCGGCATTCAATTGACATCGGACAACGTGGGGACGCACAGTGCTCGAGGGTCGGGTTTCGTGGTTCTATCAAGTTTTGGACGTCGATTAACTACACCGCTGAGGTGCACTCGGAATGGGATGCCATTCGCGCGTGGAGTGCCCCTGGCAGCTTTCAGTAAGTGGCGTTGTGATGAAAAAATGGTTTTGTCCACTCCCGGTGTGGGGCCGTCTTGGGCCGCCTTTGGGGGGTGTCGTCTGGTCGTCTCGGGACACTCTCCAGGTCGTGTTCGCGCCCAGGAGGCTGGAGGAGCAAACACACACGAACACCGCTGGAGTGCCCCGTGGACGCTCAGTGGGCTCACGTCGTGGCGGGCGACCAGGGATGGGGCGATTGGGAACAGGGGGAGGGTACGAAATCTGCTGCATGCGGCTGGTTTCGGCCCCGCCGCCGCGATTCGATACACGGCCGCCTCCGGGCGCCAAGAGGCGCGTGGGTAGTTCAGCAACCCAGAAACAGACGTCGTTTCTCTGCCATCCTGGGGGCCCGGGGGCACAGAAGCTGCCGCAGGGTGCTACCTTCTGTCGCCTCCTCCTCCTCCTCCTCCTCCTCCTCTTCTTCTCCTCCGCCTCCCGGGCTGGTGTTTTGCAGTTTGGGGTTCCCTTCCCCTCAGCTGGAAAGGAGGCGTCCAGCTACGCAAGTTGAGTCGCTGTCCTCCTCTCCTTCGCCCGCCCCGATTCTAATGACCACCCGGGGCCTCCTCGACCCAGACGTCTTCGGATTTTTTTTTTAATCCGCGGCCCGAGGGCAGCTGACCCCTTCTCTAGGGATAGTTTTCCCCTTTCGGATTTCGTTTTGATGGCCTCAGGTGCCGATAACGACCCCAACAGGCCGAAATCGAAAACACATGTCGAGTTGAAAAAGTTAGATCGTCGGGGATCTGGATGGCAAGGCTGCGGGTTGCGGGCAGACGGACCCCCTCCCCAGATAGTTTCTGTTGGCTTCAGCAGGTCCCCCGAGTGGTCCCAGCTGGCCTCAACAGGCCCCCCGAGTAGTCAGGGGCGGTCTCGCCCCCCCCCCCCCCCCCCCCCAACCCTGGCGCGCGGAGCGCGCCAGGGGCGCCGCTGGAAGCGGCGCTGGGGTTTTGAGACCGCCCCGGACTCGGGGGGCCTGTTGATCGGTTATGCGAAAGAGTGACCCTTCGCCGCAGTGACCTTTTGGTGCGGGCCCACAGGGGTCCTCCCGGCAGTGGGTTTGTGCGCGTGGATCTGGCCCCTCCGCGGCCCCCGAAAGCCGCGCACCAAAGGTCCACTTTTGCCTAGGGTCGCTCTGTCGTGCGGGCGAGTCGAGGCCAGCTGGGACTCCTCGTGTGGCCCGTTGAGGCCAGCTGGGGCTGCCCTGGGGGGGCTGCCTGTGCGCAGCCCGACGCCATGCCGCGTTCGGCGCCTCTGGCGTCGAGGCGCTCTGGGCCCTCGCCACCCTCGCGGGCCGCGGGCTGCTGGAGCCGCGCGCCGAGCTGGTGCGCGCGCTGGCCGAGCAGGCGCGCGGGCGGCGAGGGGACCGCAGGCCCTGCACCCTGAGATCTGGGCGGCGGCGTGCCGCGGGATGCCAGGATCGAGGTGCGAGGATCGAGGCTTGAGGATCGGGGCTCGAGGATCGGGGCTCGAGGATCGCGGCTCGAGCCGTGCTGGGCTTCTCGGGCGTTCCTCGTCTCCGCGGCTGGACGCGGCTCGAGAAGCTGGCCAGGACGGAGACGGACCCCGCGGGGGTCCAGGGACCGATGCTGGGCGGATGTGCTACATCTTTGACCGCCAGATTCTTCCAGCCCGGGCGTTTCTCCTCGATCTCGGCCTCTGGGGCCCGTTGTCGGGCCTGGGGCCGTCAAGCAGGGACCTGGCGCGCAGGCTCCCAGGAAGGGCCGGCACCCCTGGGGCCTCCGCACGGAAACAGACACCTCCGCGGACGTCCGGGTGACGGCCCGTGTCCATGGGGCTCTCGTCGGCCTCCAGAGGGTGCTTCTTTCTTCTCCGGCCTCCAGAGGGCCGTGGACGGGAGCGGCTCGGGACGGGAGGCCGGCCCTGGGGATTCGGCCACGCGTCAGAGTGACCTTTCGCCGGAGGGACCTTTGGTGCGGGCACGCCGGGGTCCTAGATTTAAGTTGGGCCTGTCCCTCCTCAGGGGGAAAATTCATAAATAGTCGAAAAATAGTCCGGGGGCGATTGTTTGATTATTTGTTTTGACTATTTTGGGGTACCTTTCTTGAGTATTTTGAATTTTTCGCCCAAAATCCGCCTGTAGGGGGACATGCCCGACCTAATCCCAGATGGCCGAATGCGATGCGGTGGCAGCGGCTTGCGCGCTCGGGTCTGACGTCCCCGCGCCCCCCCGAAAGCTGCGGGTTCCAAAGGACACTCTTGCCTGGAATCACTCTTGCGTGTATCCGAGGGATCGGGTGCTGCTAGAAGCGCCCCTGGCCCAAGGTGCCCCCTGAACTTCCAAGGAGGCCACCAAGGCCTCCCGAGCATTCCTCCAAAGGCCCAGAGGGCCTCAGGGGCTCCAAAATTCAGCGAAAAGCTAGGGGCACCTGGTGCCAGGGGCACCTGTAGCAACCCACGAAGGGAGGGGACCGAGATCCTCAGGGATGTCAGAGGGGAGGAGGAGGAGGAGGAGGAGGAGGAGGAGGAGGAGGAGGAGGAGGAGGAGGAGGAGGAG
>CAUYUJ010005972.1:0-7500 GCA_963575745.1 Prorocentrum cordatum
TCACGAACTTGCAAGCTGTCTCACTTTTCGTTCTTCCGCTTGCCAGCTTATCCGTGAGCAATCCTAGTCGTTGGATTGTTGCTGCCATGGCAGAAGCCCTTTTCCCGCCCCCGCCACCCTCATTTTTCCCGCCTGTCAGGCGGGCCTGCCTATTTCTGGTATCGAGGGTCGACTCATGTTCAGAAATTGTCCCCTGTTCTCTGTCTCGCATCATAAGAGATTCGACCTGGAGCAAGAGCCATTGATAATTTCTAAGTCCCGTGCCCAGAGGATCTGTCGACAGCTCGTACCACTGCATGGCGTACTCAAGCCTAGGGATTTGTCGTATCTGTTCATAGAAATGTGCACGCATCGAAGCCTTCATCTCGTCCGATGGTTCCCTGGCGCCGTGCAACTCTTGATGCCGCTCCATCCACTCGCTTTAGAAATAGTACAAGTCTTGATCAGGCGTCTGTCGATCAATGGTCAACTTGAAAAGGTCTCGACATATCCAATGTTGTCCTCTCTCCGACCTGACTAAACACCCAACGCATATGGCTCGCATCATTTCACGACCCGTCTGGAGTGCCTTTCTATCTGACACGAATGTTCCACGCGATTGATTCGAGACAGAGAATGAGTACGTCGCACCAACAGACGCCGATCACGTTTCATATTTGCAAATTTCTCGAGCAGGTTGGTAGCTATCATCATACCTAGGCGCATCAACGCCCCTGGGTCTCTAAGATTATCCCTGGGCACGTCGGGGCCCATTGCTTCACTGGCCCATGTCTGTGCTGCGTGAACGTCATGCCACGGTCCAGCTACACCTCTCATACAGTGTTGCTTCAGTTCTCGGAGCGTCTGGACACTCGGTATGTCGAGCGAGCTCAGTTCCGAAGTGTTTCCAAACTTTCTCAAATTTATGTCCATTTGATCGGCGTGAAAAGGCCGCCGCGTGGGGTCGGTGCGATCATTCGTCGGCCCCCCATCGACATCTCCGTCTGGGTCACCATCGCCCCCTGGCCCCCCACGGGGGCCTCCAGGCAGCTTGGACTCACCCGTCTCATCAAGCTGCAACGCAACAATGATTCCCGTGCTGGGGGCTATACTCTGATCATCTCTTCGAACGTCATCGCGGCCTCCCGGGCCCCCACCTCCTTCACCAGAAACGGCTGGGCCGACTGTGAAAGGAAGGTGTCCGAGCAAGTCGAGGTTGTTAGGGTGATCTGATATCATCGCGTTGAAAAGAACATCCCCAAGGTTCACCCCTTGGGCGCCCTCCCGCGTCGAACTCTCGCTCGTTCCCAAGGTCTTCTCGACGGCCGGTCCAGGAACGAAATGCGATTATGCAAGAGGAAGCGTCTGCATCGACGGAGCAGTCAGCAAGGGCTTCTCATCATGGCCCGACTTCTGCGATTTGAAAAACGCCCATAATGTCGGCAAGATTACTCATCCGGCGTTCAGGTTTATCGTCCTCAGGCAAAGCCGAGTGTCTCGGCGCCTTCCAATCAGGATCATTACCTGTGTGCTGCGCGTCAGGCATCTCCCGAGGTCATTTCCTCTCCTGGCTATCATCCTGATGCCCGAACGTTTTTCTCCGAGCGAATTCGTCACAGCGTTTGGTACCCATGCCAGATGATCATTGCGCGCGTGCTTCAAACAACCCTTGCACGCCTCGGTCGAACATCACGCACAAATGCAACAGGCCTGTTTCGGAACGCCAGATCGCCCACGCGCTCGCGACGCACTCGGTTTCCGAACAGGTCGAGGAGCACTGGGGCAAGGAGGCGGCTCAACATGCGCCGGCCGTGCCGGCGTTGAATCAGCCTCTTTCCCCATTCGTCGTTGCTCAAGATCGGACCTCAGACTTTTGTTTTTTCTCGCTTGCGGCCCGAGTTGCAAGGGCGTCGTTTCGCATCTGTTCTCTTGCGTGCCCCTTCAAACGAGCCAAGGCATCAACCATTATTTTATGGATCTCTTCTCTGGTTGCCTGGGTATGTTGTTCTTGTTCTCTAAGGGCTAGCAGATTGCGGGGCTCCTGATTTTCCCGCGCTGCCTGTTCTCGGGCTTCTCTCTCACTCTCCTTCCCTCCTTGCAGCATCAGCCATGTCTCTGCATTCAGCTTTCTCCCTTTCTGCCTTCTGTTGAGAGTCAGACACCTCGTTCTCCGCAATGCTCTGAATTCTCAACTAGAGCAAGGCGCCGCTTTGCTTCGTCCGCCATGCCAGCTGCGTTGGCCTCAGCATGCTGCATCAACTTCTGCGCATATCCCACGAAGATGGTCTTCCCATGCCCCATTATTTGCGCAATTGCCTGCTGTTCGGCATCAGAACTTGCAAGCCGACGTTGGGCCCCTTCGGCAGCCTTCTCATTGACCTGTGCCTCAGAGATAAGCCGTTGCACGTGCGCGCTCGCAGCCCTCAGCTGCTCTCGATCCTGCCTGATTCTTTCAGCCCGTTCTTGAATCGCAAGACGATGGCAATTGTGCTCTTCCATCGCGACGCACTCGCTAGAAAGCCACGCGGGGCTACATTTGGAGCAAACACTCGAGCATTGAGAACGCGCTGGTCTGCGACATGACCCCCCCGGGTTGCGCGCTTTCCCGGGGCGCGGACCCCCCGCCAGGGAAGGGCGCGCTGGCCCGGCGCCCCAGCAACCCTCCCGCATCGACAAACTGCCGGCAGTTCTATTAGATGAGGTTCGCGGCGAGTCACAGGCACTAAACCCCCTGGAGCTGGAACCCCCGCCCTTGGGGGCCTTGCTGGGACGCCCCCTCTCGCCATTCAGGGTGGGCGCGCGTTGTCCCCTCGCCCTTGCGCCCCTCTTGCACGCATCGACATCCACGCCCCTTGCCAACTCATCTCGATCATCCTGAGCGACAAGCGGATCGAGTTCTGGCACTCTATCTCCGCTTGTTCTAGGCAATAAGAAATCTGGCATGTAAAAAACCCGCGATAAAGGCGAAACATCCAAGTCGCCATTATCACTCTTTGGTTTCTTCGTCAGAGGATGAGGAGTCGCCCCCGAGATCTCTCGTGCACTTCTCACCGATCGCATTGCGTCGGGGGCGCTCATTATCATCGGCTGTGCCGATGAGCATTCATCTTGAATCAGGCGCTTCCCGTCTTTACACTCATCGTCTGAGTCGAGAATGGGCTTCGGACTTGCATCAATCATTATACGGTCAGAAACAGGATCGGCACGCAGATCAAGAAGAGGTTCGAGATGACGAGACGGACCAGGCGAAGTGTGAAAATTGAGCATACCCCTCGCTATTTTCCATCGAATGGGAACTGCCCCCTTTCAGACTGCACATCGCTCACACCGCATACAACGCATATTGGACCGCACGCTCGGCGCCCATATGTTCAACGAATGATGCTTCGATGGGGGCGCGGTTCAGCAACTTCTCCATCTCGAGATCTATGCCAATCGACGTCTGAAAGCCAGGGTGTCCAATCAGCAATTCGGAAAATCCCTCGGTAGAAGTTCTGGCTGTGCCATACCTTCCGCCCGGGCGAAACTCTCTGGTCCTTCTCTGAATCAACCGATGAATCCCCTTCTGTCACATCGAACATAGTCTCTGATGCTTTCTTACTGGGGAGAATGGGAGAGCTCCGTCGCCTCACTGAGGCGCTTATACTTGCGTCACGCACGGAGGGTAATCGATCTTCTGTTCTCCCGAGCGCTCCTTCTTGAGATCCCATGCTCTGCGAAGCGAACGGCTGGCCGTCGTTTCGGCTGATAACCAAACTTTTGCCTGGAGATTCTTAATCCCTGCTAGGTGTCCCGATGATGTCTCATATTCAGTGGGCTCCACAGATGACATGGGCAAGAAGGGATAATGCCGTCAAGCATGCACCAAAGTAACACTGAAAAGAGGAGGCCGGCCCGCCGGCCGACGCACGCGCACGCGCCGCAAGCTCGCTCCTTTTCGGTTTCCCTAAAGCCAAGTACATAGCTGCGGGAACGCAAGTCAAGAAAGAAGAGCAGCAGACAGTGCAGGCGCAGGCAATGCGAGTGAGACGGGCAGGAACTGGTGGCGCGGAGGGGCGCATTGAGTCGTAGTCCTTGCAGCGCGAACAAAAAACACAATGCAACGTCGCTTTTTGATCCTGAGGTATTCCAACGCGGGACTTTACCAACGCATTCCACTGTTCAAGCTCGGCCGCCACGTCGGTAACCTTCTTGAATTTGTCGAGATTCATGGCCACGTTCATGCTGCGTGACAGCGTGACTCCTGTAACGGCCGGGTGCAATCAATGTATGGATAAATGTGTACTTAAGTGTGCTTGGTTGTATGAATGTATATATGTTGTATTTATATGTGCCAATACATATATACGTAAAGATACAGATACAAATGTGTACCCTGATAGGCAATTAAAACGTATCCTTCGTGCAAGCCCACGAGTGCTGCACGCGGCTCCGTCTCTTCCAATTTGTCATTTAACAAAAGCCAAAAGTCGTCGTCCAACTTTGCGCAGGCCGTCTTCATCGAATTCAAACTCTCCTATAGCATCGTCTTCCGCGTTTCTTGATTAGCGGCGGTTTGGTGCCTTCGGTCAAGGTGACTATATATACACATATGTCAAGCCGTCCTCTTCGTCATCGGGCAACGCCCCATCCATGGTGTTCAAATACTTGCATGGTTTTCCGATATCCGCGATTCACTTGGGCGCGCGCGCTCAGCAACTTCTCGCCCCACTCCCTGAACTTGGTCAGGCGACCCGGGAATAGATTTAACTGTTGAGCGGCCTTGTGTTCACTCAACTGTTTGTTCCCACCTCCTCCGGCCCTCGTGCTTCCGGTGTTTCGGGGATCTAGCGCGTTCGTTTGGCGTGCGGGCTGTATCAGACTGTCTTCATTCACGCTGTCGACATGTTATTCGCAGTGCGTGCTGCGGCTGTTGGTGACCGAGACCAGAAGAGCATTCAGTCATCTCGTGGCACATCTGCATCATCGTCACTCGTGGCACATCTGCATCATCGTCAATGCCTCATTCTCGTCAACCGTATGGGTACCAAGCGTGGCACTACGCTCGAAAAGTAACATCATCCTTTCGTGGTTGACTTTGAGGGCGGTGGCAATATACCCGGAACCGCCGTCCTCGTAACCGACGTGGCACAATTCCGCGAATCGGTTCGTGCCTAGATTCCACCAGGCTTCACGTATTTCAGGTAACGATACATTGAAACTCGGGACGTTGTTGACGGGGCCCACTCGGGTCGCCGCAGCGGCCGCCGATGCCATCTCTGCTCTGGAATGGAAGCCGTGGGGCGAACCACGGGCTCCGCCGCTACCATGAAAATGTGGTAGGAGCGATTTGTTTGAGAAAACGAGAAGGTATTTGAGCCAAATGTCAGCGGTAACGCTAACACCTGATTGCAAAACGTGCGGCTGTGCCCCCCACCCAGTCGCATGGCCATGTTCTAACACCTCCTCCTCCCCCTCCTCCTCATCCTCCACCTCCTCCTCCTCCGATCGTCCTCGGGGGTCCACTGCTGCCTTTGACAGTAGGCCCACCAATATACCCCGCCCCCGCCCCCCCAAAAAAACAATCGCGGTTGGAAGGGAGAACGTCGGGAGGGTTCCTACTCCTCCGCCATCTCCTCTCCTTCTCATTCCTCGTCCTCCCCTTTCGACTCTTACCATCGATTCGCCCCTTCGCTCCTCTCGCTCGCACAATTCACCCTCGCCCCACCGCACATCCGCACGTCCTCACTATACCAGCGGTGAAACACGGAGGCGCGACTTCAAGAGCAGTTGAGCAGCTGAGCAGGGGCCCGCCATGGAAGGAGCAAAAAGATTCACGCCACGGATGTCCACAAGGGAGACAGGCGGAACGGATAGGAAGAGGAGGGGAAGGGGGGCAGGGAACGAGAGGCGGAGGGAGCAGGAGGATCGAGTGGACAAGGAGCAGGGAGGCAAGTGGAGTGGGAGGGGAGGGAGGGGAAGCAGAATAAAATGAAGAGGTTGGACCGTGGAGAAGGCTCCTCCTCCTCCTCGTCTTCCTCCTGTTCCTCCTCCTCCTCCTTCTCCTCCTCCTCTATTCCTTTCCCTTGTGAATAACCCTTCCCTGTTGCACCCCGAGGCGTGTTGGTAGGGCGGGCCGGGCGTTTCACCTGAGACTTCCACACGATCAATGATCCTGGAGCTAGAAAGCTGCAAGACGTTCACGGAGGGAGGGCGTGTCATTTTCAAATGTGGCTCTGGCCTTAGCGCCGCGCGCATTCGTCTTCAAAGTTCGCAAGAGCTTCACAGATGGAGGGCGGGCCAATTCCAGAATGTGGCTCTGGCCTAAGCGCCACGCGCATTCGTTTTAAAATGTGTTCCGGCCCAAGCTCCACGCAGTTTCATCTTAGAAGGTTGGAAGAACTTCGCGGCTGGAACGCGGTTCCTTTTCAAAATGTGGCTCTCGCTTTAGCGCCACGCACCTTTGTCACGAGAACTTACAACAGTCTCAATGATTCCTATGGTTGACGTCCCAGAAGTGGTGTTCGGTCACGGTGCAGAACTGTCAGGGCGCAGAAGTCGCGTTGATTCGCGGTGTTGAATCTCGAGGAACGGCGTTCTGGCACGATTCAGGATCGTGTGGACGGTGGACTCAGCAGTCACGTTGATTCGCAGTGCTGCAGTCCCACGAAAGATGTTTGGCATGGTTCAGGATGTTCAAATGATTCTCTTCCAACGGGACACTCCCCCGAGTGCCAATGAATCCTTGTAGGGGCCCATGAGGAGGGAACTTTGAGGGAGGGTTTATTGCAACATCGTTGGTCGGTCTTGGGTTTACACTGGCCCGCCTCCTCGTCATCATCCACATTATCATCCTCACCACCACCATCACCAGCACCATCGCCAACACCATCACCATCACCACCACCGTCATCATCAGCAGCACCATCATCCTCATCACCATCATCATCATCATCATCATCATCATCAGCATCATCATCAGCAGCATCAGCAGCAGCAGCAGCATCATCAGCATCATCATCAAAATCATCATCTTCATCATCTCCACGATCATCATGCTCCCACATCCTGCCCAGGTGCTTACACCCTGCCTGGGAGACGAGGACAAGGGGACGAAGGGGGCTGGGCGGCCGAGCTGCCAGAGAGCCGCCAGTCCGCCGTCGGCCGTGCCGTGCGGTGGGGCCTCGAGACGAAGCTGCGCGCACCATATTCGGCGCTCTGCTCCGCCTGCTTTTCTGGCCCGTCGGGCAGGATTGCAGCAGAATCGGTAAGGGCTTAGCGACTTCTGCTGTCCCTCGACTCGCGCTGAAGCTTTCCCTACCTCTCCGGATGTACCTGTCTCCATGTTTATTTCGTTTTACACGGATGTGCATTAAATTGCATGATTAATTGTACTTTGAGTCGACTTGATTTATCTCCGCAAGTCGATTGGAGAAAAGTCGTCAAGCTCTTAAGGACAGAAGGTCTGCAGCCGACCAGCACAAATATAGCAGGGGCCGACCAGAGCGGGGCCCTGCTTGCGTTGCCGCGGTGTTTTCGTTT
>CAUYUJ010005972.1:17500-57106 GCA_963575745.1 Prorocentrum cordatum
CGCAGGTGGTGGTGGTGGACAAGGAGATCCTGGAGCTCAATCGGGAGTTGGTGCGCAACCTTCCTGGTCGGCTTGAGGCTCCTGTGCTCAACCTGGAGGAGGTGGAGGCTGGCGCTGAGAAAGATGAGATCGCAGCCTTACTCCAGACTGAGACGTTTCAGAAGTACACGCGCTTGTTGCAGGCACAGCAGGACCGTGCAGCGACGAGACCAGAGACAGCGTCTTCACCGTTCCATTGTGCTACTGCTGATGTTGGTGGCGATGTGGGCGGCGGACAACAACGTGCTGGGTCTAACGGCGATGCTGGCAGTGATCGTTCCGAGACTCCAGGTGAGCAGGTTCCAGCAGGTGATGACGATGTGGACATGGAGGAGCTCTTCTACACTGCCCAGCGGGTCGACAAGGGGGATTTCGTGCAGCAGGTCCAGGCCCTTCTCGCCAAACGTCAGCGGTGCTGCTTATGCCGGAGTGATGAGCCCCACCAATTTTTCTAGCCAGCCCGCCTTGCCGCTCTGTTGTGGCATGAGGCTGTCCAGGCATGGCACGGTCCAGCCCCCTCCTCCTCCTCCTCGCCTCGACCCCAATGTTTCGAGCTTGAGTGGCGGCGGTGAGTGCATCGAGACCTATAACGGTAACTCCTGGAACCCTTTGCGTGACAGATTGGCGGCCTCTAGCGCGCTCATCTTTTTGGCGCAGGAGGTCGGCTTTTCCGAGGACCTCCTGGGGGAGAAATGTTCGGCCGTGGGCAAACTCGGGTGGAAGATGCTCGCCTCCCCCATCGGTCCTGGGGGCCTCTGGGAGGCCCAAATGGGGTGTTGCCGTCCTGGTCAGGGCCCATGTGGGCCTGAGGTGGCCCGAAGGAGGGGGCATCGTCGTCCCTGCCCGTGTTAAGAAAGTTGTGGTCGATATCCCGTCGTGGCCCCCCCTTGCCATAGTTTGCGCCTATCTGAAGTCGGGATCGGGCTTGTGCGAACGCAACGTTGCGTACCTCGGGGCCATTGGCAAGGCCCTCGAGCAGGAGTACTTGAGCCTCTGCGGTGGTGATTGGAACCTTGACCCTTCCCTCGTCGAAACGTCGGGTGTGGCCCGGAGACTCGGTTCTCTTCTGTTTGTCCCCAAGGAAAGTACGTGCGTCAGCTCCTGTTCGCTTAGCACCATCGATTTCTTTATGTGTAGCACGGCGATGAGCCGAGCCATCTCGCACGTCCACTGTGACATGCAATGGAGCAGCCGCCCTCATCGCCCCGTGGTCCTTCAGCTCAAGGACCAAGCGGTTCGCTTGTATCAGCTGGTCTACCCCAGCCATCCCCGCCTCCCTGCGGAACTTCCCTTTGGGCCCACCCCCAGACCCCAGGATTGGACGCTCGCTCGGGATATAGCCGAGAGTGCGGCGCAGGCTGCGTTGGACCAGCCCGTGGGGTTCTCTTGGGAGTTGCTTACCCAGGCTTAGCGCGTTTTTGTGAATAGGTTGGAGTTGGAGCTCGAATCCTACTTGGTGGCCCCTCTGGCGACTAAGGGTCTCAAGGGTGAAAGTCACAAAGCGAGATGGGTGCCCACTTTTACTTCCCCTAAGGGTGCTTGCACGCAGCTGGTTGATCACGGGTGGGTTTGGTTAGCCCAGCATTTGTCCGAGACCATAGGGGTGGTTTCGCGTTTGTTTGACTCCGTGCGGGATCCGTCGACGGAGCTCGTCGAAGATGAAGAGCTCTCACAGGATTCGAGCCAGCAGGTGCAGCAACTGTTAGTTCAGACGTGTCCTGGAGAGGGTTTGTCCTCGCGCCTGGACGCCACGGTGGCGCAGGTGCGCGTGCCCATGCGCAAGTGGCCTCCTACCTCGCTCGAGGTGCGGGTGCAAGATGCGCGCGAGCTGCTGGACGGCCTCGAGGATGACAGGTCGCAGGCCCAGAAGAGCCTCCTGAAGGCGAAGCAGGACTCTTGGGACGAATGGCAGGAGAAAGCGTTAAAAGGTGGGGCTCGGGCCATGCACAGGCTCACCCAGTTGAAACAAAAATGGACCCCGACTGTGGTGCAGACGTCTCCTGGGCAGTACAGCAGCGACCCTCAATCTGTGTTGCAAGCTGAGGCTGAGACCTTGGCCAAATTATGGCACTCGACTTCTCACCCGTCAACGGTTGAAGTGCCAGGCCGCGCCCATCTCCGTCGTGCGAGCGCCTCCGACATCAGGAGCGCCAGTGCCAGTTTCTCCTCCCTTACCTCCCAATCCCTGGACGGCATTCACCCCAAACACTTGTCGCTTGTGTCGGACGCGGCTCTTGAAACTCTGGGAGCCCTGCATCAGGCTGTGGAAAGCTTGGGTTTGTTCCCCAAACAAATGTTTTGGTTGCTTTTCCCCCTCCTGGAAACACCCAAGGGGGGGCCTGCGGCCGATTCTTTTGTGCGCTGGCCCCGCCCGCGTTTGGGAAAGGTTGAGGAGGCCTGTTTTGCTGCGTTTCAATGACGATTACCCTCGGAGATTCTGGGCCTTTGGACCAGGACGTAGCGCCGAGGATGCTGTTTGGCACCAGGCGGCCAGAGCTGGGGTCTCGGCTCACTCTAATGAGGTCTCGGGGGGAGTGATTTGGGACGGCGCCAAATACTATGGAAGCTTCGATCTCGAACTTCTGAAAAAGCGGGCCCTGGACCACGGTTTCCACCCTGTGATCGTCAAGACGACCTATAACTTGTGGAGGGGCCCACGCTTGCTCCGTTTAGGTGCCAAGTACGGAACCACTCCTATGTTTGCGGGGTCGGGGCTGCCAGCGGGTGATATATTCAACGATTTGTTCGTCCGTGTGTACAGTTTAGCTGCGTTTGATCAGTTCACCCTTGAGCACCCGATGGTTTCCTTATCGTCGTATGTTGATGACGACTGGCTCACGACAGAAGGAGAGAGTGAGCTCGAGGTGCTTGATAGGATGTCCATGGCTGCGGCGGCCATGTACATCATGTTTCGAGATTACTTGAAGGTCCAGCTACAGGCGGACAAGCTTACCACGTATGCCAGTGCCCTCTCGCTGGCGCGCAAGCTCGGCAGGCTGCTCGGCGGCGTGGCGGGCACCATCACCAACAGCGCGGTCGTGCTAGGAACCGACCTGGCGATGGGACAAACACGGTCGTCGCGTCGCGCTCTGTGGAAAAGGAAACAACGTCTCAAACGTATGTCCAAGAGACACGGCAGTTTGAAAAGGTATCGCGACCGTTTGCCCCGTCAGACGGGTAGAATTGGCAAAATCTATGTGTCGGGCGTGCCCCCTGCGGCCACGTTCGGGGCCGCCATTGTCGGTATGGACGATCAGGAGATGAAACAAGCCCAGAGAGTTTTACTTGCGTGCAAAACCCCGTACCACCAGGGCGTTTCGTTTCATGCCAAGTTGGCCTTATGTGGGGACCCTGCTTGGAGGGCTGGAGTTGCCCCAGCCTTGCATTACGCTCATATTTATTGGATTGCCCTCACCTCCCCCTCCACGTCCCGCTATAACATTAAGGAGCTGTGTCAGATGTGGAATGTGATTCCTCGGGATGAGGGGTTGTCTTGGAAGAGCTCTCGTGGGCCCATCCAGGGAATGCATCTATCGCTCAATAGGATAGGGTGGCAATCTGTCTCGGCTCTGACGTGGGTCGATGATTTCAACAGGGTGGTTCACCTTGGTTTCAACTCCCCCTCCCTCGTGGCTCAGTTACTTCAGCTGGGGACCCAGAGGCATCACGAGAGGGTCTTGGCTGAGCTCTCCCCGTCGTTTGTCGGTAGTAGGGTGTACACGGAGCCTCTGGTTAAGCTCCTTGGCTCCACCAGCAAGAAACTGAGCACGAGAGAAAGGTATTTGGCTGTCACCGTGTTCTGCTCAGGCGTGCGGACACGCGCACGAGCGCGTGCGGCAGGCTACAGTTGTGATGGACTTTGTCCTTTGTGCGGTCGCGCTGACGGTGTGAAGCACCGTGTTTGGGAGTGCGACCATCCTGACGCTGTGCAGGCTCGCCGGGAAGTTACAGACGACCATCCCACTTGGCTGGCCGAGGCGATTAGCAGCGATGACCGTTGTTTCTGGGATGAGCTTAAATGGGATCACCCTGGGTCCCGAATGCCCTGCCCCAGTGACGACCCCAACCCCAAGTTGCATGACCCCTCAGGCAAAGAAATCCAGTGGGATTCCTTGGACCTCCTAGGCCTCGACGTCTGCATAGTTGGGTCGTGCGCTCGACATGTGATTAGGGAGTTGTCTCGGGCCGCCTATGCTTGGGTCTTTTTGGACGACGCAGGTGATGTGCGAGCCTTCGCTAACGGAACGGTGTGGGACGTCCTCCAGCAGACCCCCCAGGCGGCTGAGCACCAGGCGATGGCGGTGCTGCCTATGTTTGTTGAGTACAGCGGTGACAGATACTCGGGTTGCGCTACGGTGACTAAGCTGTGTAACACTTCGTCGCATCACCAAGTGTCTTACAAGCATCGTTACGGAGGTATGCGTCGGGGGGCCTTGCTCTATGAGAAATCGGACCATGAGGTTCGTGTCTTCCATACCCCCGCTCATAGATCTCAGGAGGCCCTCGACAGTCTCCCTGAGCCCGAGAGGGGAATCGGCATAGGTAATCGGTATGCGGACTCGTTAGCCAAACAAGCTCTCCTTCTCCACCCCCAAGCCTCCGAAGCTCTCTATCAAGAAGTTAGCGAGCAAATTGACAACTTAGTGTTTGCGACCAAAGTCATGGCCAAAGTGTTGTGCGTTTTCCCCGTCGAGGGGTTCGAACTGAGCCCTTCGGGACCTAGGTTTAAGTTCCTCAGGTCTGGAGGCTGGCACCACTGGGAACTCTTGGACGCGGGTCGTGCTAGGTGCCTCATGTGCCTGCAGGTTTGGAAGGACCCTGGCACCCGTCCGTTGTTGGGCTGCAAGGGCCCCAGCAAAACCTGGCTTGGAGTTTTAGATTTCAGCAAGGGCCACACGCTGGCTCAGACTGTTGTCTCACGCGGAGACATTGAATCGAGCCTGTTCTTTTGTACCACGTGCGGCGCTTACACGTCGCGTCGCTGTTTCAAGTTGGGCCAGGAGTGCGTTGGCCGAAAACTGTCAGGGGCCAAATCCACCCTGCTGCGCATAGTTTCTGGCCTTCACCCTCATTACAGGAACGAGGATCGTGTTTCCCAGTCCTCTCGGAGGGGGGTCAATTATCTGTGTTTTGCGGCCACTACCCCTCCCCCTCCCGAAGTCGCAACGCCAACTGCGGGAGCGGAGAAGTTTGTTCAGACGCCTGGGATACTTGCGCTGTTAGCACGCGTCCAGGCGCGAGAGTCTGCCGCCGCGCCTGGAGCTCACCTGGCTGCTTCCGTGCGGGGTTCGAGTTCGAGCCTGCAGCCTCAGCCTGTGCCGCAGCGTGGCCGTGCAGTCCTCTCACAGCAGGAGAACGAAGAGCCTTGGCCCAGGGCACCTGACTCTGCACCTGGCTCTGTGTGACGTCTCTGCTGTTGTTTCAGAAGCCTGGGGTGAACCTGACATGCAGGTAAACCCATCCCAGGTTTGTGTGCACAAGGTGTGCCGATGCGGCCCGTGCTGCATCTGTGTCAGGGTTTAACTGTCGCCCCCTCGGTCCTGCCCACTGGCTCGCAGAGGAAAAAAACAAATCCTGCTCCTCCTCCTCGTGTCCCCATTTATCCTCCCTCCCCTCCTCCTCCACATGCTCCTCCTCCTCTCCTCCTCCTGTTCCTCTTTCTCCTCCTCCTCAACCTCACCACATCCTCATCCTCATCCTCATCCTCATCGTCATCCCAGTCACCATCCTCATCCCAGTCGCCATCATCCTCCTCTTCCTCTTTCTCCTCCTCTTCCTTCTCCGCCTCGCAAACTTTAGCGGCGCATGGCAATTCAACGGACAACATATGCCAAACAATTGAAAGTATCTGGGCTGGGACATCGAAGGCAGGGGAAGAACACGGGAAAGAGGAAAGAGAAGAAAGAAGACACACTGAAACTCATCCCACACAGATGCAACCGAAAGAATACTGCTCGTTCAGGCAAACGCTTCGGAAGTTCAATCAATGTTCAAACAATATGTCGCCTTTCGCCGAAGCGAACCACCTGCACAAGGCAGAACAACTCACAAACACCTACATTTCTACGATTCCAGACCAGTGGAGCTCACGGCTACACCCCGCCCGGCCATAAAGCAGCGACGACATCATGGGGTTGAGGGTGTGGCCGGACATGGGAGTCGTACCAGAGACGCCGATCAGACATCCCATGCACCCAAACAAATCCCTGTTACGACCAGGGGCATGGGCGCGGCCTTTGGGTCGAGCCCTTGCTTTGCAGAGGTATCAGCTGCTGTAGACCCCAGATAGATGTAGCATTCTCCTCGCATGCAGCTCAAGACGAACTCCTGTGATACCTTCTTATCTGGACGAGGGAGGGCCACGGCCTGTGCCCCACACGTCTGAAACGATAAACCAAAACAAGAAGCTCTCTCCAACGCATTAGCCAGCCTGAGACCCGCAGACACAAGCCCCGAGCAGTCAACATGGACAGGTTTGGGAGGAGCCTCATCACTGTCTTGCAACTGACGCCTAAGGGTGGCAACGCCCCACTTACTGCGCTCAGCGTCAACACTGCGCTGCACAAACTCAAGATGTAGTGGCCCGTAGACGCCCCTGGGGGGCCTCCCACCGTCGCTCATTGACACGGACCCAACTCCAGCACGAAACATCCGGGCGAACCCCGCGGAAACGGGACCGTCAGAAAAAGTAGATGCTTCATCAGAAGGGACACGAAGGGCTCAACTTCCTGGCCGTCGAGGCCAAAGGACTCAATAAACAAACTTCAAATAACTGCCGCAATGACAAAACAACACAGGACAGCGGTCCGTAGAAGGCGGCGCAAGCCCTCCCCCCAGCAGTGCGCTGGGCCAGAAAATTCACCAGCGCAGCGTGAAACGCCCTCTGGGAGACACTCGGCGAATTCCCCCCGCAAGGAGGATGAAAGGAGGCATGGGCGGAATGAGGACGAGGGGAGGGGAGACGGGAGAAGCAGGAAAAACCCTGAAGGGTTGATGCACCAGTCGCAACGGCATTTGTAATGGTTTCCGACGCTTCTCCTCGCAAGCGGTCCCAAACGCGGTTTCCTCTGCAGACTGCGGCAAGCTCGGCATGGCAGACCATAGCTTGGAGAGCAAGAGAAAGGACTGCCCGCTGGCCCTTACACGCAACAGGAACTCGTCGCCAAAATGTTCGTTCCTGCTACAAACATTGCGAGAGTCTGTCCGCCCAGATGCAACTCAAGTAAGGCGGCAGGCATTCCAAACGCGCTGGCTCCGAGAAGGCGAGATGGCAAAAAAAGTGCAACGACAGAAAAATGAAACGAAATCAGCGCCACGTGCGGTTTACATTCTTATTTTCCAAATCTCGCCACCACGCAACAAGCTTAACCGCTTCGGCTGACGATTCCACGATTCCCACCCCTTGCGTTTAGCAAAAGAAACACATTCGTCTTCCATCGCACGTAGCATCCTGGTCGACACTGGACGGAGAAAGCCAGAGCTCCCCGCGATTGGTGTGAACACCACCCATCACTGTGCCATTCAATTGTCGAGTTGGCCCATATCTCCGGTGACATGTTTGCAGCCCTCCTGACCCACCTCCATTCGATTCGCAAAACATGTCCCGCCCAACATGCTACGCCTGATTGCCAGGCCTCCTGGTCTACTACTGCCCGCGTCGCCCTCCGCACCCGTGACATGCAATCCTTCTCTGGCCCCCACCTGGGACCATGCACACGCGGCGACATCAATACTTGGACGAACCTGATTCCCACCAACCCTTTTGGCGTAGGTGGTCTAGAGCGTTTCCTCTTTTACCGCTCCTCCTTCCCCTTCGGGGAGGGGTTTACCCCTCCCCCTACCCCCTCTCCTGGACCTGGACGGGGCGTTCCGCGAGCGGTCGGAGCGGTCGGAGGTCGGGCATTCCGCAAGCGGTCGGTGCATTTACCCTGCTAGCTGGTCCCGATGTCGTCTTCCTTGCGCTTGCCGCCGATGCCTGCTATCATCCGCTCTGGGCGGTCCACTGCCATGGCCTGCTGCTCTATCGGTACTGCTGCCGCTGCCGCCGCTCCCTCTGGCACTCTCCAGGGCAGGGAGGTCGAGAAATTGAGTGCGGAAATGTGCACGTGAGCCTGCAGGGTCCACTGTTTGAGCCATACACCAGGGGCATTAGAGCTGGTCCTTGTGGTACGGTATTATGAATGTTGCACTTCAGTTTGTTACGCAGATACCTGTCCCGAAGGAGGCAATCAAATGTTTATACACAAAGTTGCGGCTCCCAAAGACGCTCTCACATACAAGGCAGACGTTGGAGGTAACTGCCAAGCCCAGGATACATTTAAATGCATGCTGTCTGTCTGTTTATGTGCACCAGAAGTTGTCGGTTAGTGCGGAATCGACGTGGGCAACCTGGAACTGGACACTGCAGGATGGGTTCGGGGCCTTCAGGGACAGGGAGATGGTCCGCCTCCACCGAGCGGAATTCAGGTGATAGAACAGACACACTTAACCAATGCGCCCGTAGCTTCTTCGTATCAAATCCCGGGAACCACTCGACCAAGGCGGGCTCCTGGAACAACTGCAAGGGGCTGCTGTTAAAGTCTGCTACATGTTCGTATTCGTCATCACCTAATTCAGCTGGTGACTTAATCTCCGCTTTGACTCGCCTGGCCCAGGGACACGCCGCCGAGGTAAGGCGAGAATCAGGGCCAACAATCTGCAATCCGTGCTCTCGCTCGATCTGCCTTGTGCCAAAGAGCGCAGCCCACTCTGACAGGTGTCGGTCGGGGCGCTGTACCCAGCGTTGGTACCACTTGATTCGTCGAGTTCGGAATTCACCTTCGAGTGGTGGTGCCGTCTTCCAATACCTGCACACGTCAGCATTGCTAACTGAGACCGTGTGGCCATTGACCTCCCTAGTGGCGAGGCCCCTCATTGTCCTACGCGCGTACATGACGACTCTACTCTGCAACTTCGAGATCGGGGCGCCCGTGGGTAAGAAGGCCACAAGACCAGGCATAGCTGATCCCAGGACCCTGCTGAGAAAGAGGGCTCTTCGCTCCACATAAGGGACCCTTGCTTGGTGCCAGAAACGCCCCATACTGTGAAAGCCAACATCGATCGCAGATAATCTACGATCGAGCTCCGAGTTGAAAGTGCCATTTCCTCGAACGAGGCCGCCTAGGTATTTCCTGCCAGCAGAATTATGCCTCGCCCCCTCCCTCACCCCCTGCCTCCTCCTTCTCCTCCTCCTCCTCCTCCTCCTCCTCCTCCTCCTCCTCCTCCTCCTAAGACTCATCCTAAGCCTCCTCCTAAGCCTCCTCAATATCCCTCCTCATCCTCCTCCCTCCGTCCTTTCCTCCCTTCTCCCTCCTCGTCCTCCCTCCTCCACCCTCCTACGCATCCTCCTTCCTATCTCCAGCTCAATCCTCCTGCACCTCATCCACCTCCTCATCCTACCGCTCTCCTGATTTGAGATCACTTCGTTCGCTCGCCTTTATTGCGGTGAGACTTGGAGCGCGCGGGTGCAAGGAAACCTGCGCGCTTATGTCCTGCACATTGGAGGATCACGCCCCCTGCCCCCCCGCCCTCTGCACCCACGCTTCGGGAAGCAGAGAGCATTCCTCTGGCTCTACTGCTGGTGAGGGGCCTCGTGCAGGTTCTGTGACGAGGCGGCCATGCCATCTCTTGGCGAGGGCCAGGTAAAGCGTATTCGTGTCGTGGCGGCACTGGCGCTGGCTTCTGACACCGCATGGATCGCCCAACCTTGAACGATCGCGGCTTGCCGAAAGCGCACATCTTCTGATGTCGGCCGACTCTGGGCCTCCCGTCCCCTCCGTACGCCCTTCCTCCCCCTCTTTCCCTCGCTCCATCTTCTCGCCCCCTCTCTCTCCACACCAGCCCCGCCCCGCCCGATCTTCCAGCCTCTACATCCAAGCTGGGAAGAATGGAGCATGGCAATACAAAATAATGCATGAGTAGCCACAGTCAGACAGAAATTAGCCTGACGAAAGACCCAACCACATGCAGCTGAGAGTGTCTGGGACGCATGCGGACGCACCCCCTGGGGCCTTCGGTGGAACTACCTATGGGGCCACGAACCGTGTGAGGGGTGTGCCGAAATCGGTGGCGGGGACGCATATGGCCACACCCCCTGGGGCCTTCAATGGAGCTCCCTGGGGTGTGCCGGAATGGCTGGCGGGGGCGCACGTACACTGTGCCACTGGGACCTTCGGTGGAGCTCCCTATGGGGCCACGAACCGTGTGAGGGGTGTGCCGTAATAGGTGGCGGGGACGTGTGTAAATTGTACCACTGTGGCCTTTTTTAATGGTCGGCGCAACTCGCGCAGCGCGAGCTGTACGCAAGACGGGCGGGCGGCGGCAGCCGCACAAGATGTGCAGCCCGAGAGGCACGGCAACGGCTGGCCTCATCGTTGGAGCACCCGCCCGCCACTCTGCCAGGCGCGTAGAGCTCCCTGTGGGGCCACGAGCTGTGTGAGGTGTGTCCCGACATTGGGTGGCGGGGACGCGTGTAAACTGTGCCTCTGGGGCCTTCGGTGGAACTCTATGGGGCCACGCTACGTGTGAAGGATGTGCCGAAATGAGTGGCGGGGGCGCATGTGAACTGTGCCACTGGGGCATTCGGTGGAGCTCTCTATCGGGCCGCGAACCGTACGAAGGGTGTGCCGTAATGGGTGGCGGGGACGCATGTAAACTGTACCACTGGGGCCATCGGTGGAGCTCCCTTTGGGGCCACGAACCGTGCGACGGGTGTGCCGTAATGGGTGGCGGGGACGCATGTAAACTCTGCCCCTGGGACCTTCGTTGGAGCTCCTTGTGACGCCACGAACCGCGTGAGGGATGTGCCCGAATGTGTGGCAGGGACGCGTGTAAACTGTACCACTGGGGCCTTCGGTGGAGCTCCCTATTGGGCCGCGAACCATGAGAGGGATGTGCCAGAATGGGTGGCGGGGACGCATGTAAACTGTACCACTGTTATCACTGGGGCCTTCGGTGGAGCTCCCTTTGGGGCCACGAGCCGTGCGAGGGGTGTGCTGACCTGGGTGGCGGGGGCGCATGTGAACTGTGCCACTGGAGCATTCCGTGGAACTCCCTATGGGGCCACGAACCGTGTGAGGGGTGTGCCGAAATGTGTGGCGGGGGCGCACGTAAACTGCGCCACTGGGGCCTTCGGTGGAGCTCCCTATGGGGCCACGCGCCGTGCGAGGGGTGTGCCGACATTGGTGGCGGGGGCGCACGTAAACTGTGCCACTGGGGCATTCGGTTGAACTCCCCATGGGGCCACGAACCATGTGAGGGGTGTGCCAGAATGGGTGGCGGGGACGCGTGTACACTGTGCCACTGGGGCCATCGGTGGAGCTCCCCTTGGGGCCACGAAACGTGCGAGGGGTGTGCCGTAATGGGTGGGGGGACGCATGTAAACTGTGCCACTGGGGCCTTCGGTGGAGCTCCCTACGGGCCACGAACCGTGCGAGGGGTGTGTCAACATGGGTGGCGGGGGCGCATGTAAACTGTGCCACTGGGGCCTTCGGTGGAGCTTCCTATTGGGCCACGATGCGTGTGAGAGGTGAGCCGACATGTTTGGCGGGAACGCACGTAAACTGCGCCACTGGGGCCTTAGGTGGAGCTCCCTATATGGCCACGAAACGTGCGACGGGTGTGCTGAAATGGGTAGCGGGAACGCATGTGAGCTGTGCCACTGGGGCCTTCGGTCGAGCTCCCTATCGGGCCACGAACCGCGTGAGGGGTGTGCCGAAATGGATGACACGGAGGCATGGGATGATGATGATGATGATGATGATGATGATGATGATGATGATGATGATGGTGATGCTGATGGTGATGGCCATGGTGATGGTGATGGTGATGATGACGATGACGATGACGATGACGATGACGGTGACGATGATGATGATGATCATGATGATGATCATGATGATGATGATGTTGATGATGATAATGATGATGATGACGATGATGATGATGATGGTGGTGGTGATGATGGTGATGATGATGATGATGATGATGATGATGATGATGACGAGGAGGACGAGGAGGAGGATGGAGGATGGAGGGAGGAGCGGGAGGAGGCGGAGGAACAGGAGAGGAATGAAGGAAGCAAGGAAGGAACGCGGGGCGCTGTCTCTTCAAAAGGAGAACCCAACACCACAAGATAGTTGGGGAAAAAACGGACGCCTGAAATAATCCGAAACAGGTGAGGTACGCAGAGAGGGACTTGCCAAGCGGGCTGGGGCATTGCCAAGGGGGCTGGGGTACATAGAAATGTTGACCCCGATATTTTTTTCCAAACTCCTCGCCAAGCCTCCGACGCCATGATTTGTCCCAAACGTGGAGGTTTTATAGCTATTGACCTCCATTGCCACATGGATTTCCGGCCGCGAGTTCTGGCGCCGTGGCCCCGGAGCCCAGAGCCCGAACCTGACCTCGCAGGATCCACATCTGGATTCTGAAAAGCCAGTCGCCCTGATTTTGTTCCTGACAACGGAGGCCCTGATGCACGACACCACCCTTCCAGCCTCTACGAAGTCGCGCCGGGCACGATGCCGAAGGCGTGGTGCGGCGCAGCGAGGCCACCACCAGCGCCTCTCGCGTCCACCCGCGCGCGGGCGGGATCTGAGCTGGCCGATGTCGATTAGAAATCCGTATGTGTGTTGTGTGCTGTGTGTTGCGTGTGTTGTGTGTGGGTGTGTGTGTTGTGTGTTGTGTGTTATGTGTCGTGTGGTGTGTGTGTTGTGGGTTGTGTGTTGTGTGTTGTGTGTGTCGTTGTGTTGTGTGTTGCGTGTTGTGTGTGTGATGTTTCAGTATTCGTGTTTGCAGTCCTGTGTTTATTTCTGCGTTTGTGCCTGCGTTTGCGTCTGTGCGTGACCCTGTGCGTATGCGTGTGCGTGCGCGTGTGCATGGTGGGCGTGCGTGTGCGTGCGCGTGTGAAAGTACGTGTGCGTGTGCGTGTGCGTGTGCATGTGCGTGCGTCCGCGTGTGAGTGTGCGTGTGCGTGTGGGTGTGCGTGTGCGTGCGCGTGTGCGTGTGCGTGTGTGCGTGATCGTGTGCGTGTGCGTGTGCCTGTACGTTTGCGTGTGCGTGTGCGTGTCTCTGTGTGTACGTGTGCGTGTGCGTGTGCGTACGTGTGTGTGTGTGTGTCTCCCTGTGTGCTTATCTCTGTGCGTGTCTCTGTGTGTGTCTCAGTGTGTGTGTCTGTGTGTTTGACAATGTGTGTGTGCCTATGTGTGTGTGTGTGTCTGTGTGTGTCTCTGCGTGTGTGTGTATCCGTGTGTGTGTGTCTCTGTGTGTGTGTCTCTGTGTGGGTCTCTGTGTGTGTCCCTGTGTGTCGCTGTGTGTGTCCCTGTGTGTGTCTCTGTGTGTGCGTGTCTGTGTGTATCTCTGTGTGTGCGTCTCTGTGTGTGTCTGTGTGTGTGTCTGTGTGTCTCTGTGTGTCTCTGCGTGTGCGTCTCTGCGTGTGTGTCTCTGCGTGTGTGTCTCTGCGCGTGTGTGTGTCGCTGCGTGTGTCTCTGTGCACATGTGTGTGTCTCTGTGTGTCTCTGTGTGTCTCTGTGCGTATATGTGTGTCTCTGTGTGTCCCGATTCGTCCCTGTGTGTCCCTGTGTGCCTCTGTGTGTCTCTGTGTGTCGTTGTGTGCCTCTGTGTGGATGTGTGTGCCTTTGTGTGTCTCTGTGTGCCTCTGTGTGTCTCTGTGTGTCTTTGTGTCTTTGTGTGTCCCTGTGTGTCTCTGTGTGGTTCTGTGTGTCTCAATGTGTCTATGTGTGTCCTTGTGTGTCTCTGTGTGCCTCTGTGTGTCTCTGCGTGTCTTCGTGTGTCTCCGTGCGTCTCTGTGTGTCGCTGTGCGTCTCTGTGTGCCTCGGTGTGTCGCTGTGCGTCGCTGTGTGTCTGTGTGTGTCTCTGTGTGTCTCTGTGTGTGTTTCTGTGTCTCTGTGTGTCACTGTGTGTCTATGCGTGTCTCTGTATGTCGCTGTGTGTCTCTGTGTCCCTGTGTGTCCCTGTGTGCCTCTGTGTGTCTCTGTGTGCCTCTGTGTATCTTTGTGTGCCTCTGTGTGGATATGTGTGCCGTTGTGTGTGTCTGTGTGTCGTTGTGTGTCTCTGTGTGCCTCTGTGTGTCTCTGTGTCTTTGTGTCTTTGTGTGTCCCTGTGTGGTTCTGTGTGTCTTCGTGTGTCTCCGTGCGGCTCCGTGTGTCTCAATGTGCCTCCGTAAGTCTACGTGTGTCTACGTGTGGCTGTGTGGATGTGTGTCTGTGTGTGGCTCTGTGTGGTTCTGTGTGTCTCTGTGTGCCTCTGTGTGTCTCTGTGTGCCTGTGTGTATCTGTGTGTGACATCGTGTGTCTCTGTGCATCTCCGTGTGGTTCCGTGTCTCCGCGTGGCTTCGCGTGTCTCCTTGTGTCTGTGAGGCTCTGTGCGTCGCTGTGTCTCCGTGTGTCTCCGTGTGTCTCCGTGTGTCTGCGCGTGGCTCCGTGTCTCCGCGTGGTGGCTCCGTGTGTCTCCGTGTGTCTCCGTGTGGCTGTGTGTGTGTGTGTGTCTGTGTGGTTCTGTGTGTTTCTGTGTGTCTCGTTGTGTCTGTGTGTGCCTCTGCGTGTCTGTGTTTCTGTGATGCGGCTCTGCGTGGCTCTGTGTGTCCCCGTGTGTCTCTGCTCGTCTCCGTGTGTCTCTGTGCCGCTCAACGAAGGAACGGCGTTCGACTCACGGGTGAAACGAACACCGCCCTGGACCTAGGCCCCACTAAGGCCCCCGCGTGGCCACGCGGCCGTCAGGCCGAGGCGCTACAACAGTACAAAGTTGAGCGCGTTCAGCGATCCCCATATCGCCCGAAACAGACAGTGCGGAGCAGGAGGACACAGCCGGGGAGCGCCGCCACTCGCTCACCCCCGACCCTAGCCCAAGGGCTGCCGTCCCTCCTGCGCGCTCGCATCTTCTCTGCCTGGGATTTACACAAGCGCACGGCGGGCAAGCCCCCCGTGCACTCGGAACCCCGCAAACGGCCCTGCTTCTGAGCGTGCGTTCCACAGCGCCTGTGAACACTGAAAGGCGGGCGCAGCACGAGCTGATGCCCAAGGTACTCGCTGACCTCGTCGGGCCCCGCTCTCTCTGAGGTCGGACCGCCTGCATCTGCGATCTCCTCGGGGCCCTCTGCAGCAGGCTGGGGCACAAATGTCACAAGGACTGACGCGGCATCGCAAGCGCTGGCGACAATCCCGTTCCTGCTCCTCGCCTCTTTGGGCTGTGGCCTTGTCTTGGGCTGTCCACCAGCCTTGACAGACAGCCCGCGCGCGGTGTCAGGCAGCTGAGCGGCGGTGCTAAACAAGCGCGCTACCTTCTCACGTCTACGATCCTCCTAGCTCCCCCTCTCACCCGACAGCGACGACGACGACGACTGGCCCCCGACCTCCTCAAAGATTTGGCCGTCTAGGCCTTTGCCGCGCCTGGGAGACCTGCTGCCAACACGTTCCTGCTCATGCGGCTGCGGGGCACTGTCATCAAGCCTACCTGGAGCACCGATTCCTGTGTCTCTGTGTCTCTGTGTGTCTCCGTGTGTCTCCGTGTGTCTCTGTGTGGCTTCACGTGTCTCGGCGGGTCTTTGCCTGTCTCTCTGCGTGACTCTGCGTGTCTCGGCGTGTTTCTACTTGTCTCTGGGTGTCTCTGTGTGTCTCTGTGTGTCGCTGTGTGTATGTGTGTGTGTCTCTGTGTCCCTGTGTGTGTCTGTGTGTCTCTGTCTCTGTGCCTGTGCGTCTCTGTGTGCCTCTGTGTGTCCCTGTGTGTGTGTCTGTGTCTCTCTGTCGGTCTCTGTCCGGCTCTGTGTGTCTCCGTGTGTCTCTTTGTCTTTGTGTGTCTCTGTATGTCCGTGTGTCTCTGTGTGTCTCCGTGTCTCCGTGTGTCCCCGTGTGGCTCCGTGTGTCTCCGTGTGGCTCCGTGTGTCTCCGTGTGTCTCCGTGTGTCTCCGTGTGTCTCTGTGTGTCTCTATGTGGCTCCGTGAATATCCGTGTGTGTCCGTGTGTGTCCATGTGTGTCCAAATATCTCCGTTTGTCTCCGTACATCTCCGTGTCCGTATGTGTCCGTATGCCTCCGTTAATCTCCGCTTGTCTCCGTGAATCTCCGTAAATGTCCGTAAATATCCGTTTGTCTCCGATCATCTCCGTAGATATCAAGAAATATCAGCTTGTCTCCGGTATAATCTCCGTTTGTCTCCGTATGTGTCCGTACGTCTCCGCGTGTCTCCGTGTGTCTCCGTATGTCTCCACAAATGTCCGTGTGTCCCCGTGTGCCTCCGTGTGTCTCCGTGTGTCTCCGTAAATCTCCGTGTGTCTCCGTGTGTCTCCGTGTGTCCCCATGTGTCCCCACGTGTCTCCGTAAATATCCGTGTGTGTCCGTGTCTCCGTGTGTCTCCGTGTGTCTCCGTGTGTCCCTGTGTGTCCCTGTGTGTCTACGTGTGTCTCCGTATGTATCCGTATGTCTCCGTGTGTCTCTGTGTCTCCGTGTGTCTCCGTGTGTCTTGGCGAATATACGTCTGTCTCCGTGTGGCTCCGTGTGTCTCCGTGTGTGCGTCCGTGTGTGTCTCTGTGTGACTCTGTGTCTATGCGTGGCTCCGTCAATCTCCGTATATGTTAGTGTGTGTCCATGTGTGTCCGTGTATCTCCGTGTGTCCGTGAATCTCCGTATGTGTTCGTATGTCTCCGTGTGTCTGCGTGTGTCTCCGTGTGTCTATGTGTGTCCCCGTGTCTCCGTATGTCTCCGTAAATGTCGGTATGTCTCCGTGTGTCTCCGTAACTCTCCATGTGTGTCCGTACGTCTCCGTGTGTCTCCGTGTGTCTCCATGTGTCTCCGTAAGTCTCCGTGTGTCTCCGTGTGTCTCTGTGTGTCCCCGTGTGTCTCCGTGTGTCTCCGTGTGTCTCCGTGTACTATGTTTGTCTTCGTATGTCTCCGTGTGTCTCCGTGTGTCTCTGTGTGTCTCCGTGTTTCTCCGTGTGTCTCCGTGGGCGTCCGTGTGCGTCCATGGGCGTCCGTGTGCGTCCATTGGCGTCCGTGTGCGTCCGTGTATGTCCCTGTGTGTCTCCGTGTCTCCGTGTGTCTCAGTGTGTCTCCGTGTGTCTCCGTGTGTCTCCGTGTGTGTCCGTGGGCGTCCGTGGGCGTCCGTGCGCGTCCATGGGCGTCCGTGAGCGTCCGTGTGCCTCCGTGTGTCTCCGTGTGTCTCCGTGTGTGTCAGTATGCGTCTGTGTACGTCCGTGTGCGTCAGTCAAAAGGTCGTCGAAACAGAGAGTTCAAAGGCGGAAGGGGAAGGGAGAGGGTTCGAGAGTTGGTTCGCCCAAAGGCAGTCGAACGCGCCTGTGCTCCAGCACCCACTAGGAAGAGAGGCAAGCTAGGGATGAGGACTGACTGACTGACGAGGCATGCGGAGACCAGGTCTAGCCTGGGCGCTGGAACAAAATCAGACATGCGGGAACTTACCTCCGCTCTTGGGGGGCAATCCCCTGGACAGCCTTGACAGAACCTCTTTCCCTGCTTTGGAGGGGGGGCTGTCCGTCTTGCAAGGCTTGGACAAACTCTGCGCATTCACAGTCGCATGGGCACCGCAATGCAAACAGTAAAGAACTCCTCTCAAAACTTGCAAACGGTGACTCCTGGCACACCTGGGGTACAGGGGGTGGGCCAGAGGGTCAGAGGAGAGGTGGGAAGGCCCAGCACACGGGCCAGGGAAAAAGTCTTGGACCTTCCCCCTCAGCAAGAACTTACGCGAGCAAATCTGACACTGGAGGCAAGACCCTCGGCGCGTCGGCTCGTGGCCCGCCGCCCTCAGACGGCCTTTGCGCACCAGAAAGGACGGCAAGGGTGCAGGCCTTGGGGGGGGGCGTCCGAGCCTGTCCGAGACACGCCGAGGGTTCTCCGAAACAACCTCCTTGTGGACCGCCAGCAGGCGGTCCAGAGTGTGACTAGTTATACGATCAACAAATCTGGTAGTTTCAACTTGCTCATCAGTGGGGGCAGCCCTTTGGGCCGCCCAGCCCGCGAAGAAATCAGCACAAAAGTTCAAAAAATACTCTACCTCACCGATTGAATAATGGGCCCTCTGTTGGGCCGATGCGTGGCTCTTGGTCCAGATGACTTCGACCTGACCAGGGCCCCGATCGTCGATCGCATTCCAGATCAGAGCCCAGAGATCGAGCATCGAGCTGTTCGCCATCACCCGAGCCCGTGGCTGCCTGACCCCTTTGACCAGGGGCAAGTAATCAGAGTAACAGACAATATCACCACTTGTTCGCAGAAGGACAGTCAGGAAGGCATACAACTCAGACCTCGGACTGGATTGTTCAGGAGTAGGTAAGGTACCACAGAGGACCGTAGATAACTGCAAAGAGAGCCCATCAGGATCACCCAAGCACACAATAGACCATGCACAACGTCGTAGCCTCTTATCTTTGGCATATACACCTCCAGAGCCATCAAGGCCCCAAATACCACCAAGAACACGATGCTGGACTCGCAGGGGACCCCAGGCCCACAGGAGCTCCTTCGGGGACGGCAGGTGACCACAGGTTGCGTCCAAACTAGGAAGCCCACGCGTGAAGAAGGCACTCTGAGGGTCAGCCCCAAGAGCCTCAGGAACCAAATATTCACTTGCAGCAACGGCAGGGTCAGGTAGGTACGAATTGCACGGGCAATGCCAAGCCCGATGCAACGGAGTTTCTTTATCATCTCCACATCGGAAGCACCGGCCTGTTGTACGGTAGCCAGCGTCTTGTAGCCGACTTTCAGGCCAGCATCCTCCAACAACAATGGTGGTCAAAAGTGCAGCATTCTTGAAATCACCTTCATCCAGCAGCTTCTTGTGCTTGGAACGAAAAACAGAGAAGTCAGCACCAGAGGAGAGACCTTGCCCACACCAATGCTGACTAGCGACAGACCAAATTGCGGCAGAGCAACTCTCTCGGACACAGGAGGTGACATGATACCGAAAATCAATACGATCCATTCTTAAGGGAGCTCTGCCTTCCACTATCCACTCATCGATATGGGAGGGTTGCCATCCTAGGTCCAAGACAGTAGCATACAAAGCAGCGATGGGACCGCGAACGAATCGCCAACGGTCAGATGCACGAGCACGGCCCACTGTCGCATGCAATTGAGACCAGACCTTTCGAGCTCCACTGCGCAAACCTTCAGACAAGGATGACCACACTTCAGAGATTAGGGTAAGTTGTTCAACACGTAGTCTATAGACAGGGTCATCCTTAGTATCATGCAATACTCGCAATACACTGGTAGTACATGCCCCCGACGACCAGAACCCCGAACAGGAAGCCGCGGAGCCTCTAAACTGCTTCAATATTCCAGGTGGAAGTCCTGACATAGCATGCCCCCAAGAGCCCACTGAGAGGATGCCAGGCTTGAAGACCTTACGCGAAGCTCCACACAACCTTGCAAGGTAGGACAGCTTACGACCACGTCGGAATGCGATAGCACGTCTCTCATATGTTTTCCAAGCAGTGCGCCTTCGGCCAGCTGAGGTGACTGTGCCCAGGTCTTTCACACTGGGCGAGAAAGTGATGGAAACTCCATGCTTCTTAAACTCTTCTTGAAGGAGTCGCTGCAACTCCACAGACGAGGCAACTGCAAGAGACTTCGGGCTGACCACACAGCCAAGACCTGATATATCATGCTGGAAAGCCGCCGCCGCAGGCGGCAAATAACGACGAATAAACTCTCGAGTACCCTGCAAGTACTGGGTGATGTCGTCAACATAAGACCTAATGGGAACGCGGACCTGTGGGAGATCACCAAGGCCCTGTGGAACCCTACTATGGGCCTTCTCCAGTACCCCGTACAAGTAGCACTTCACCCAAGGCATACTCTGACTACATCCCGCCAGGATAGACTCCCCAGCCTCAATAACCCGAGATAGGTTGCCAGAAACCTCCAACAGCCTCGGAGCAGTGTGGATGAGGAGCCCCAAATACAGGAGGTGCCCAGGGTACCCACGGTTGGTGGCAAAGTGGAGGAGCTTGCAGGGGCTCACGGAGTCGAAGAATTTCTCGAGGTCCCAATGGAGCGCACAAGATTCGAACCCACATGCACGGGCCACTTCATGGGCCAGTTCACGAAATAAAGCAGCCTTAAGAGCAGAGGACCCTTTGACAGCAGAGTCCCAGAAATCCAGATGCTCTTTATTCCAATCATCAATATCAAAGCCGCGGGCTTTGCAGTAGATTCTGTAAAGACTGGGGCACTTGACAATGGCACGCTCATCACAAATCGACTTAGGCAGCATGGCCATGAGGCAGACATAGCACTGAGGAGGAAAGCTCAAAGTTTGCTCAACTTGACGCATGATACCTGTGAACACTTCGAGGGAGTCGACGGGAGCAGAGAGCAAACTGCGTGGCGCCAGCATGTCGACGCCTAGCGACGTGTGTGGCTTGAAACATGTACAGGCCTTGGCAATGTCATGCACTTCAAGCGGGTCCAAATCATGCAGAACGACCAATGCTTGCGAACGAAGCTCACGAAGGCCTGCCTCCAGACACACACGCTGTTCAGAGTTTGGGGTCCACCATTTACTCCACTTCCGTTCCCGAAAACTCATCATCGAGGTAGGGGTGTCCACGATACCCTCAGGAGTCAAGAAATACTCAACGCAAACTCTTTCTTCAGCTTTTAAATAGCGATGGACGGGGCTAGCACCTCTGGGTAGGGATGACTGCAACCAAGTGCGCATGCTGCCCCTGGCCTTGGCATGTGCGAGAGACCATGCACGAGTACACACAACACCTGCAGCCTCAACGAGTTCTTCCAATCTATGACACACGTAGGGTGGTTGGTTCAAGCAATCCTTCCACGACACAGCTGCCTGAGAACTCGCAAGAGGCTCGATGTGAGAAAAAATGTGGCACGCCAAATCAGCCAAGACGCGCCTGTGCTGCATCGCGGCCTGAGAATACGGAGCTTTTCGTGTCAACTTCATCAACTCATACAGGCGACTGGAAACAAGAGACCAATAGGACAAGTCAGGGTTCTTGAAACTCTGCGCCTGCACGTTGCGGGTCATCAGGGACGAGTCCTTACGCTTCAGCATACAACCCCTGCCTAAGTAACGGTGCGTGTCGGTGACAATGGCACATGCACGAGACAGACCACGGAGCTCCATCGCTCTAGACCAGATCGAGTACTGTATCCCAAGACTCCGAGACAAACATTCCAAAGTATGAGCGGGCATCGCCTGGTGGAGGTCCTCGGGCATCACCAAGGGGGCCTCCAGGAAACTGGGAGCGGCAGAGAGGATGGAGGAGCAGGAGGAGGAGGAGGAGGAGGAGGAGGAGGAGGAGGGGGAAGAGGAGGACCGTTTTGGACAGTTTTGCGAACCACAGCGCGGGTCAAAAGACAGGGGGGAAAGAAGAAACGCCGACAACGACGGGAGACAGGCGGAGGCTGCAAACTACTCCGAGGGCCTGACTGCCCATGAGAGGCCCAGCTGCTGCACCCAGTCTCGGCGCCACAGGGGTCCATCTTAAAGTGATCACGGTGTTTCCACACCGAGACTGGATGCAGCCGTACTGTCCCCCCACCCTGCTCCCAGGCGGCTGCCTCCGGACTCCGTGGTGCCGACCTTGAGGCGGACCCGCGCCGCCGCCCGCCCGCGCCAGGCCAGGCCAGGTGCAGGGCGAGCGCCGAGGGCGGCATCAAGCGCCCGAACAGTCCCTCGAGGCGGCAGAAGCCGCGCGGATGCCCTGCCGCACTGCCCCGAGCGCCGCCGCTTCGCAAGTGAGACGGCGGATTGAAGGCCACGGGGAGCACCCGCAAGCCTCCGCCACGGAGGAGCGGGCAGAGGACACCCAGCAGCCGCCCTTGCCAAGCGCGCCGAGGGTAGGCGGCCGCCCAGGCCTCCCTTGTCGAACGCGCCGAGGACGGGCAGGTTCCACGCTGGCGGCGTCGCAGCGCAGGTGGGTGCCGCAGCCACCAGCGCCGCATCGAGATGTGCCGTCGGACAGAGCGCCCTGCGGCTGCGCGGGTGAGTCAGACCAGCCAGGAGGAGGAGGAGGAGGAAACGGAGCAGGAAAACGAGTAGGAGACCGAGCCGATCAACTGATAGGAAGAGCTCTGCGGCCCTTGCGGAGGCCATATGAAAAAAGGGGGCCGATGTCACAGGGAGTGGCAGGGATTAGCAGGGATTTGGCATGTGCGAGGAGGTCGATAACCTCGCCATGTTGTTCCTGGAAGGACTGATCGCTGAGCTGCATTCGCAGCTCCCGTCTCTCCTTACGAAGCTCAAGTCGGAGGGCTCGCACGCGGCTAGTCGCTTCATCGAGGTCGGTCTTGTCCGTGCCATTCGACGAACACTTCATGCAACGAATGTCGAGACCCATCCCCGAATATCTTCCCGTATGCCTCTGGGGTCGGTCTGCCCCTCGCTTCAGTCCCCTCCTCCGTCGTCACCTTCTGCATGTCCTCGCCCACCCTGTCCAGAGTAGAACTCCCTCGTCACTGGCCCTCCCGCAGACAATGCACCAGCAAGTCGCGGTCGACCATGGAGCGTCTGGAGCGGAAAGCTCTGCGGGCGACGGGAAGGCGGGAGGAGAGGTCGACCGAGAGTTCGATACCGATCGGGACGCGGTCTCGGAACTCTCGGGCCGAAAGGGAGAGGGTGCGACAAAACTTCACCAGACCTGTGGCGATGTACGGGACCACAATATGGTTCACTCTACTTGTGCGGCCCGTCGGTCCGCAGACGGTGGATCCTACACTGTAACACGTGGTGGTCACGCTCAGCTGGTGGCCTTCGCATATTTCGCACGACCGTCACGTTGTCATGTTCTAGCTTCGGATCGATGCCTCCGATAACCTGTCCCCCACTGGGCCACTCCTCCATCGACCCCCCCGTTGTAGCCTCAAGTCGCTGCTGACATCATCCTCCAGCGGTTGTCGCTTGCCAACTTCAAGGTATCTGTTGAGGCGGCTCGGAGCAGTAGACAAAAAAAACGTAGTCGATCCTGGGAGTCTGAAGGCGGAAGACTGCTGCCCCGCTTTGACCAGCTGACGGTAGCGGGTAGATCGCTCTGAAAGAGGTGCGTGGGGGCAGCAAAACCCGCTGGGATAACTACCCCGAAAGACTCCATAATTCATCGTCACATCTTGCCTCCGAATTACCTGAATTTACCAGGGGCGTGGGAGAAGTGTAGTCACGCGGGGTTCGTTGAAGCTCCACTTGCGAGTGCCACTCGGGATAACGAAGTCCTACCTTTTTCACTCACAATTGATATCCTCGAGTTGGTCGTGGCTCGGGGAGGCATGCTGGTTGTAGTAGCAAAACAACTGCCGAATAACGCAAGAAAGTCGAAGGACTTAATACCGAAGTGGGAACATTGGGATCCGTCGCCCCCTTGCTTGTTTTAGGTGACGAAGGGGGCCCATGTCGCGAGTGCGCATCTCCGGCACCACTACTGGTCGGACCGCAATTCCTGCGAACCGAAAGGCGACTAGGAGGAGGAGGAGGAGGAGGAGGAGGAGGAGGAGGAGGAGGAGGAGGAGAGGAGGAGAAGGAGGAGGAGAATGAGGAGGACCGGGAGGAAGAGGGAGGGAGGAGGGGGAGGAGAAGCAGGATTCCGCCACCGTGCCGTGTGCACGTTGAGGCGTGGTAGCATGCCATGTGCTGTCTGACAGGCTTCTGTAATTCTCTACCCCCCCCTCTCGAACTACCTACCTGCGTGCATCCCCACCACTTGGCGAGGCCATGCATCCCTGGACAGACTCGCGCTCCCGACGCCCAGATGCCTCCGAGACGGCCCAATATCGCTCCAACACGGGTCACGTTGGCCTCAAGACAGCCCAAGATGGCTTCAAAACGGCCCACGAGGCCGCGTATTCGTCCCTTGAGAGCAACAGGAGCCTTCCCGAGAGAGCCTCGAGAGGCACGAATTACAGAGTTTCCTCATGTGGTTCCAGGTGTTTCGGGTTCTCGCCTTTTCGATCCGACGTCCCCAGGACGGTCCCAAGAAGGCCCAAGAGGCCCCCCAGAGGGCTCCAAGACGGCGCCCCCGAATGCTCAAGAGGCCCCCAGGAGAACTCCAAGACGGGCTCCCAGACGGCCCAAGAGGCGCCCACGGCTGCCCAAGAGGGCCCCAAGACGGCCCCAAGGAGGGCCCCAAAGTGAGAACACGAATATAGAACTCTAGCATTCTGCCCCAAGAGGTCCACAACAGGCCCCCTTGCCTTCTCGAGTGGTTGCCACCCAGAATACCAAAATGCTGCGCTGGCACGGTGGCGGAATTGCCGAAGGCAGCTGGATATCACAGATTAAGGATTCGTCGACCCGATGGCGAGGTGCCTTGGAGCATGCTGGAGCTCGCTGTCGTGGATGCCGTGTGAAGGTCCGAGAATGAAGCGGCGGTCATCGCGCCTGCGCGGCGCCAGGGTCCACAAAGCCGAGCTGGAAAGGAAGAAGACACATGCCATAAAAACTGACTTGAACGTCTATTACAACAGACAGAACGTGACATATATAGAGATGCAGAAACAAAAAACGCGAGTGGTTTTGCCTCGAGACCCTCACAGAACATCTCACTCGAAAGTGCCGCAGAAAAGGGTCGAGGGCTCTTGGACATGGTTTGTCGCGACTCAGCGTCGTTCCCATGGCAAAGAGCGAGCGGAGACGTCCGGAACTGAGCTTTGAGCCCGCTGTCGCTGGCTTTGAGAGCACAAAGAGGCACACCAACTGAAGGTAGAGGAAGCGGAAAAAGTGATACAGGCACCATAGCCCCGGGAGACCAGAGTAAGGCTGAAGGCGGCGCCGTGGGCGCCCCAAAGCACCATACTGACCGTCGTGAACAAGGGTGGCCTGATCTCGACATAAGGCAGCACGTGAGGCCCCCGAAACGCCTCGAGAAGTTCCCAAGACGATTCAAGAGGTTCCCAAGAGACCCCCAAGAGACCACGAGAAGCGCCCAAGGGGAGCCGAGAAGCCCCCCGTAGAGCTCCTCAGGGCCGCCTCAGAGAATTCTTTCCAGTCGCATAGGGGAGCTCCTGACCGCAGCACATCGCATCGTCTTGAGCGAGCTCCGAGCAGCGCTCCGAAGCGCAGAGGACCTCTCAGAGGCTCCCCCCCAAAAAAATCACTCCCGGGGACACTCGTGAAGGCAGTGCCCAGAGGCCCTCCCTGAAACGCTGCCTCCCTCTTGGGGGCCTTCCAGGATGCCTGCCTTAAGGGGACCCCGAGACGCCCTCGCAGAGTCCCTTCCAGAGCACAGATGGCGTTTGAGCCAGACGCCGATCCAGTCCAAAAGCCATATGCACATGCCGCAGGGACTGAACTCTAATCCAGCCCTCTCTGGACTTTGAATCAGTCCACGAACCCTTACCCCAAAATGGTTGGATCCTGATCCAGCCATTTCCCATGATAGTTTACCTGCCCCCTGATCCCTCTCCTTTTCCCAACTGCCTCCTCCTTCCTGCCTTGCTTCCCCCCACACACACAACACCACACCACACCACACCACACCACACCACACCACACCACACCACACCACACCACACCACACCACACCACACCACACCACACCACGCCACGCCACGCCACGCCACGCCACGCCACGCCACACACACACACACACACACGCACGCACGCACGCACGCACGCACGCACGCATACACACACACACACACACACACACACTCCTTTCTCTTCCCCTCTCTCCCCGCTTCCTCCATTTTCCCGCTGTCCCCCCTCTTCTCTCCTTCCACCTCTCCTCCTTCCTCATCCCTCATCATCCTCATCCTCCTCCTAAATTCCTGTGGTTCCGCCTGCCCCTGTAGGCGTTTCGCGTTCGGGCTTTTGGGGCGGCCCGATTTCGCGAGACCCCCAAACGCCGCCTGCCCTGCCCAGGGCGGCGGCGCAACCCAGACGGCTCAGCGGCGCCACAGCCGCTCGCGCTCGCCCGCGTGGCATCGCAGGCTGCGGAGGCGGAGGGCCAGCGCGCGGGCCACCCTGCGCCTGGAGGCCGCTCGCTGCGCGCTGGCAGGCCACCACGGTGAACACATCGAGAGCCCCGTGGCCGCCGCGGCCATGCCGCCGCATGCCCGGGCCGCTGGCGCTGCTGCAAGTGCGCCTGAAGGCAGGGAGGTGCTGCCAGGGCCCAAGGAGCCACACTGGAAATGCCCAGGGTGTCGCCAGGAGGGGCTCTGGGCCAACCGCGCGGCGTGCTTCTGCGGACGCGACGCCCCAGACACCCTCGTGCGCAAGGCCAGGCAGGCGCACCAGGAGGCCATGGCCAAGCGCGGGTCCTCCGCCAGGGCGAAGTCGCAGTCCCGCCCGCCTGCTCATCGCGGAGGCGGCGGAGCGGATGGCCATAGGCTGCAGCGGCTGGAGGCGGCCATGGCCAACATCACGGCGGCGCTGGAGAGGCTCACCACGGGCGGGGACACCAGCGGAGGCACCCGCGCGGCCGCGGGACCCCCGCCATCGAGCAAGGAGCCACCCAGTCCACCGAGCCCGCGGTGGACCCTGCCGCCCTGGAGCTCGGCAGCAAGGTCGCCGGCCTCGAGCAGACGATCCCCGCGATGCGCAAGGGTGGCATCGACCTGGCCCAGCTCGAGGCAGACCCGTCCAAGCTCAAGCACCAGCCCGTCGCAAATCGAGGACCTCAGGCCGAAGTCAGCTCCCTGGGCGCGACGTTGGACCATGCCCGAACGAAGCGAGTCCAGCTGCTGGCCGAGCTCAAAGACAAGCAGTCCGACGTGCTGGGGGCCAAGAAGAAGGTCAAGGAGAAGGAGAAGGCTGCGCTGGACCACGAGGCTGACATCCCCCAGACCACAGCCACCATCGCGGAGCTGGATGCCGGCCTCAGCCAGGCTATGCTGCGCGCCATGCCGCTGGCTGCCGCTCCAGCGCCGTCGGCCGAGACGGGGCGCGACGCCCAGCGCTTCCTGGCCATGGCACCTGAGGCCGTCAATCCGGGTCCTGAAATGTTCGGAACGGTTTCCAATCTCCTCGCCATGCACCTCTCGTGGATTGCGGCCAACCAGAGGGGCCGCACGGAGGCCGAGGAGGATGCCGAGCAGATGTCTACCTCAGCAGACACGAACCTCGGCGACGGCGATTTCGAGAAGATCGTCAAGGCATGCAAGTCGGAGGATAGCAAGAGAGCCCTCGAGGACGTGTGCCAGCGCATGGCGATGCGCAAGAGGCAGCGGGTTTAGCTGAAACAGGACACGGTGGACGTTGATGAGGTGACCTCTGAACGCAGCCCGCCTGAGGACAAGCAGCAGTAGACCCAACTCAGTTTTGCGACGGCCAATCCGACATCCTGGGGCAAAGGACGGGACATCCCCCAGCTCGCCCAAGGCCAGATCCTCTTCGTGCAGGACCACAAGCAGTCGCGAGGGCCACCCTTGGAGATACGGCGCATGTTGAGGAACGAGGGCTGGGCCATAGCACTCGCCCCAGCCATCATCAATAACAAACGTTTCCAATGCGGCGTGGCTATGCTGGCGAAGAAGTACATCGACTTCTGGTATGACCAGCAGGGCCAGATCCAGTGGCCAGGCAGAGCGCGCGTTGCGTACGCTCGTCTACCCGAGGTTGGCGTGGTCGCGCTGCGCCCAGTGCAGCTCGAGGTGAAGGCGGGGTTCAAGGGCCAGAACCTCGACCTCCTCTACAAGCTGCGCAAGCACCAATCGCGCCACAATCTGCCCTGGACCATGGGAGGCGACATGAGCGTGGACCTGGGGGACATGGCTAGCTTCGAGGTCCCCCGTGCGCCAGGCGTCCCAGCGCACGCCCCCCCGGACCCGACCTGCCACGGCAACAGTGGCACCCGCTACATCAGGAACTATTACATCACGGGCGGGCGGGCGGGCCTGGCAAGGAGGCGGCCAGTCACCAAGCCGCCCTTCGCGCTGCCGAGCAACGACGTGGTCCACATGCTGTTCCGCCAGCGTGTCGAGTGGCCCAGGCTACGGATGCTGCTCACCACGGCGCACTTACCCACCTCGGCCCCCGTGGGCCTCTGCCAGGAGCCCCCCCACTTGTGGGGGGCGCAGCGCAGGCTCGACGAGACCGACCAGCAGCTGGCAGAGGGCGGACCAGGGGGACAAGGACGCGGCCTCCCAGACTAGGCGACATTGGACAAAGCCCACTCGGAGTGGACCCACGCGGCCACGGCAGATTTCCAGGGCATCGCGAGCCGCGACTCCAGAGACGATGCAGTTGCGGGGGGGGGCCACCCAGTTCAAGGAAGCCCCCCTGCCCGAGGCGTGGATCACTAAGGACAATAACAAGACCACCCCAGGCATAGCCCCCACGCGGTTGGCAAGGCAGCTGTGGAACGTCAAGGGCCTGGTCGACCAGTACCAGGAGCACAAAGTGAACCCCGGGCTCCAGCAGCTACGTTCCTGCCTAGAGCGGCGCCTACGAGGTGCCATCGCCAGGCGCCGAAAGGGGCTCGCGCGAGCGGGCAAGTTTAGCCTCGCATGCCACGCCCTGGACGACGACGACGACGACAGGTGCCAGATGGCGCAGGGCCTCCCCCAGCAGGTGGAGAGCGACGTCGGCAGGTACGGGACCGATGCATACGATGCGCGCGGCAACCTGCGCATGTCACCTGCATGCCTGAAAGCCCCGCGCTGTCCAGAGCGCCCCCCACATGGTGGGGCCCCGCTCCAGGGGGCGGCCGATGCCCCCACCGCCACAGCAGCCGCCAGGAGGCTCGAGCGCCCAGCTCGCCTCGGCTACACCTACGCCCCGCGGGGCAGCAGGAGTGAATCGCGATTTTAGTGGGACCTCCCGCGCCTCCGCAGGTTCGGAGCAGCCCGGCGGGAGGGGAGATCGCGCAGCCGCAATGGGCGAGAGCCAGTGCGCGCACGTGATCCACAAGGGGAGCAGCCTCAGAAAGCCTGCCACCGATCTGAGCGTCTCTGAGACAGACCAGCGCGACCACCGCGGCGAAGAGCAGGACCCGCCGCAGCAGGGGGCACAGACGCTCCAGGGCCATTGCAACGCCAGGGGCTCGAGCACCCAGCCCGCCCCCGCTGCGCCCGCGCCCCACTTGCCCGGCGCGCGAGCCAATCATGCGCAGAGCGAGGTGGGCGCCATCCCGCTCTCAGACGTGAATCGCGATTATGGCGGGGCCCCCCGCGCCACCGACGGCACGGAGGCAGCGGGCGGGAGAGGAGGTCGCGCTGCCCACGGCGTGAGCCAGCACGCGCACATGATCCATTGTAAGAGCAGGAAGCTGGCAACCAACCTCAGCGATTAAGAGGGCGACCCCTTCGCGGACCTCGACCACGAGCTGGGCCACCAGCAGCTCTGCGAGCAGTCGCTCCACGGACTATCGAATGAAAGTGAGACGGGGGGGGGGGGGGGGGGGCAGCTGCCGGCCTGCCAGCCAGGGGGCCCACAGCCTCGGTTGCGCCCCATGAAAGGTGGAGGTCAACCAGGGATCACGGCTGGGACGACCTCGCGCCCCAGAGAGCGCACCCGCTACACCGTCCTCGACAAGATCGAGCTGGTCGCCAAGGTGGCGGCGCACGCGGGCAAACTTGTGCTCAGCGGGCAGTATCGTGGCAGGCAAGTCAAGAGCCGGCAGGGCGCGCTCGCCGACGACCACCTGCGCGGAGCGCCCATGTCGCACAAATGGACGAAGAACCCAAGCGAAGGTGCGTCGGAGATCGTCAACGAGACAGTCGAGCGCACCCAGAATCGGTCGGCGTGCCCAGTGGCCCTGCTAGCCAAGCACCAGCGTGAGTGGTCAAGGGTGCGGAGCGTCCGCCCGCCAGACCAGCCCGATCAGGCCCCGCCCACCCTGCATGCGGCCACCGCTGCGGCGATCGAACCCAGCGGCCATGAGCACCGACAGCACCTACCCGGCGCAGAGCAAGTTTGCAAGGCACGCAGGCCCTTCAAGGCAAGGACATGCCAGCCAGGGGGCATCCACCTACGCCACCTGGGCTGGCTGAGCGATGTCGAGCCGCTGACGGCCATGCTCAACATCATAACAGAAGCTGGAGTCCCCCCCACGGAGGAGCAGGAGATGCTAACTGCGCAGCACATCAAGCCGACGGGAGGGCGAAGACCCATCGGCCAGCTCAAGCGCCCGCACCGCGCGCGGGGGAGATGCCACAAACCAGCCCGGCAGAAATGGTAGCGCACCCGAGATGAGCGAGGCATCTTCAACACGGGCACCTCGCGCAAGGTCACAGACTGCGATTGGCATACGGCGCGCGCGGAGGGTGCCACTGGGGAGGGGGGGGCGGGGGCGGGGCCTGCCCCCCCCCCCTGGGGCCCGGCCAAGGCCTTCGAGAAGGTCTCGCACGACATCCTGTGCAGCCTGGGTTGCATGGAGATGCTATCCCTGCGCGTCCTGCGCGCGGTCATCGGGGCCTTCCGCTGGAAGCGCGCCCCTCCTGGACTGCGTCGCGGGCGACGGTCTGCGCCCTGAGAACAGGATCTTCGCATGGTGCTTCTCCGGTGCTTCTCCGCCACCTACGCCCCGCAAGCCCACCCAGCGAACGAGCCGAGGGCGCAGGCCACGGCGCGCCCCGAGGTCGGGATCGCAGTGCACGTGGACGACGCCAGCCAGGAGGTTGCTGCGAACGATGGCTGCCCGCGGGCTCAAGAGCGCGCTGCGCGGCGAACTCAAGACGCGGGCGGCCGACGCCAAGGGGCACCACCCTACGGGGCAGCGACGTCATCACGGAGGAGGCACGCGGAGGTTGGCGGGCCTGGGCCCCCCCAAGAGAGAGAGATTGCAGCACCGACCAGGAAGCCTGCCGAAAGTCTCAGCGCGCAGGCAGACACCTGGAGACCCAGACCTCAGCCCGCCATCTTGGAGATGATTTTCGCGCGGGACGGCGACGGCACGGGGGTGCCATCAGGAAGGGCCACCCAGGCCCAGCGAGAGGCAGAAGGTGGATGGCGGCCAAACTGCGGCTCGCCGTGGCGCATCACGCGATCAAGGTCTTCAAGTGGACGCGGCGCACCCTTCGCTCGGCCACCCTGCCCATGAAGAAGTGGGGCGGCGAGGTCAGCAGCTTCGCCCTGACCGGGCTCGACGGCGCGCGGCGCGTCGCCAAATGAGTTCACAGGCACGGCCACATGTCACTGGGCGTTTTCGGCACTACCCACCAAAAGGCCGACCCCGTCCGCAAGGCCGCCTTCACGCAGACAAGCGGCACCGACATGGGAAAGCGCTGCCCATCACCACCATGCGCAGAGTGCCCGAACCTGCCCCCCAGGACAACCTCGCTGGCAAGTCGGAGGCAGGGCCCTTCGGAGCGGCAAGGAAGGCGAGCACCGTGGCAGGGCGGTCGGCGCAGGGTGCAACGGCGTTCGTCTCGCCGCGGCACGGAGCGCCGCCCGGAGAAGCTCCACCCGAGCGACGCGCTGAACCGAGTCCGCGGAAGCGCCGCCAACAGCGCACGACGGCGAGAAAGTCTGGACAAGATGCGCTCCCAATCCGGCAGGAGGTCGCCGCGGCGACGGTCGGTGGCCAGCACCTCACCTCGCTGGAGAAGTGGGCCACCACCGCAGTCGCAGGCGGCACCTACCTCACGGGCGACAGGGCGGTCGAGAGGGGCTACGACGCGAGCGCGGGCACGCGCGGGCGCTGCGGCGTGCGGGGCGACCTGCAGCGCTGCGCGAGCACGTGTTTTGCCTTCGCCGAGGGCCGCAGAAAAGCAGCCCCACCTCCGCATCGCCTCCAGCAGCCTGCGCCAGGGAACGGAGGTAGCCTCGGTCCGCCCTGCGCGCAAGCCCCGTCGCTACCCGCCGCGCCCGACGCGGCCTGTCCCAGGGCACCTGAGAGCCGACGCGCGAGCGCCCGTGCCCTCTGCGGCGCGATCTGCGCGAGGCGGCGGGCGGCCGCCAGCGGTGCGTTCAGCGCTTGCACGGATTCCGGGGCGCGAAGGCTGGGATGGCCTCCGAGCGCGGGCGCGAGGCGCCCAAGAGCTGGAGGGGCTTGCGAGAGTTTCCAGGCTCCCATGTCATGTGGGGCGCGGCGATTGGCCCTGAGGGCTGATCACCTGACCAGGGTGACTGCTTGCCGAGCTGTGCAACGCGCGCAGCGTGCCCAGCTGCGCCACGTCGGCCAGGCCAAGAGCAGCCCAGCGAAGCAGCCTGGTTTTGTCTTGGACGCGATGGGCAAGGAGCGGCGGCGCCGCTTCAAGCGCGGCCTCCACCCTAGAACTGGAAGGAGGCCGCCCTTGAATGCCGGGCCCTCATGGGTCTCGGATTCCTCACTCACGGGAGTGAGAACTGTGCGTAGTCCACCTCTGCAGTTGGCACGTTCGGCGGGCGCCCGCAGGGGGGGGGGGGGGGGGGGGGGGGGGGGGGGGGGGGGGGGGGGGGGGGGGGTAGGGGGGGGGGGGGGGGGGGGGGGGGGGGGCAAAAACCGCCCTGCCCCTGTCACGTTGCTCGTTGTTGTACCAGGCGTGACCTTGATGAGAGCGGTCGTCGCTGCGCGAGGTGTAAAGTAAACGTTCTGCACCCAAGGAGTGCCTCGCAGAGTGGCTCGAGACCCCGCGCTTCCCTTTGCAGTATGTCGACGGCGTCCTTTTGCGCGCGCTCTCGAGGTGCAATGTCCATTGTGCGGGGGGAGGGGGGGGGGGGGGGGGCGGGCTGCTGCATGCCTCGCGTAACTTGAGGTTTCACATCAGTAATATGCACTGCGACCCGCCGCTGCCCATCCCCAGCGAATCTGACACCGTCCGCTTTGTCGCGCCACCGCTCGGTGACGATGACTGCCGGCCGCTTCACATTCCCATGCTATGGGCCAGCAGCGACAAACACAAGATGGTGGAAGTCCTGCTATGTCCCACGGGTAGTGGCCGGATACCAACTCAAGGAAAGTGTCAAAATACTCTTGCCGCATCCAAACCGCGTTCCACGCGCTAACAAGCAGCGTACGATCGGCCCCTCGATGTACACGCAAATTCCCCCGATCGCCCTCCCAAGGAAGTCACTGACGGCGTGTGGGGTAAGATTATGCCTGCGCCTTGTCAATGACAATACCTGCGTTGGATGACAGTGTCGTCCCAAACGAACTTCCCCTCCTCAATATCCCAATTCATCACCGCCCAGTCCTCAATTCATACACTACCCCTCTGAACATCAACAACTACCTGCTTGTCGGAAAAAAACTGTTCTGGAAGTACGCGGCAATGGAGAACACCATCGAATTGGACTTCCGCGGCTCCACAGACTTGTCAACCTTCGTGCAGATGGCGGCGCCGTTGAACTGGATATTCTTGCTTTTCCAAAATGCGATTAAGTCGAAAACGGCCTGCTTCGAAGGAACCCTGACCATAGCCGCGGTGGAGCGCACGTTGGGCGCAAACGCCTGCTGGTTTTTCCAACGAACCTCCTTCGCGAGCTCCGTCTTCAAGAAACAGCATCATCTCTTCAGGTGTCCAGGATCACCCGGGGCGTGTCCCACGCCCGCCCAAGCGTCCACGCGCGCCTGCAAGGCCTCGAGCTTGCGGGTGACGTCCTCCTCGTTTCTTCAGCCTATTGTTGATTTTCTACTCGATCAGCTTGCCGACCTGGTCCACGATGTCCTTGGTCAGCTCCTCCTTCAAATTGCTGTTGCATTCCGTCATGATTTAGCGGATCTCGGATGCGGAAGCCATCGCGGGTAAACCTGGGCGCGGTAAGCGGGCAAGCCTGCGAGCGCGCGTGCGCGCGCGGGTATGCTAAATATTCCGCTTAAGCTTGATCCCTTGAGCCCCTCCTCCCTCAGCATCCTCCTCTCTTACCTCCCATTCCCTCCCTCCTCCCGCCCCTGCCTTCCCCCAGCATCCTCCTCTCTCATCCCTTGACCCTTTTCCTTCTCCCATTCCTTCTGTCCTCCCGCCCTTCCCCCTTCAGCATCCTCCTCTCTTCCCAGTCTTCCGGCGTCTTGATGCTTCAATACGGGGTTCCTGGAACTCCCAACCCTTTCCCCAAGGCCGGTTGTTCGTCCTGGGCCGCTGCTTGTTTGAAGGTCCCGGGCCCAGCGAGGCCCCCAAAGCCAGACAACCCGCGTCCGAAAAGTTTCAGCAAGACGATGAACGTCTGGGTTCCTCTCTCCTTTTCCTCGCGCAGCCACCAAGAAAGCTTCACAGCAAGCACCCCTGCTGCCCTGCTACCCTGTTCGCGAGTTCAGGCGCCCTGCCGCCGTACGCCGCCAGCTCTCTGCGCCTGCTGCCCAGCCGAGCGCCAGGAAGGTCTAGACCCCGAGCGCCCACCTCCTTGTCCCCCCCTCCCCTCCATCCTCTCCTGTCCCCACCTCCCCCTCCTGTCCTCCATCCTCTCGTGTCCCCTGTCCCCATCCTGTCCCCACCTCCCCCTCCTGTCCTCCATCCTCCCCCCTCCCCCCCTGTCCCCATCCTCTCCTGTCCCCACCTCCTCTCCTGTCCCTCCTGTCCCCACCTCCTATCCTCCCCCTCCCCCCCTTGGGCAAGGGCAAGAGGCGCGACGCGCCGCGCCTTGACGCAAACCCCCGCCGGACCCGGCGGGCCGCCCGCTCTTGTCGCGCGACGGCCTGGCCTCCCTGTCCTTTTTGGACAGCGGCCTCTGCACGGGCATGGGGAGGGTGGGGGGAGGGAGAGTTGGAACAGGGAGGAGGAGGATCTTCTCAGCGCCGACATCCACGAGACAACTGCCACTGCCTCTGCGCATTGAAGCCCTGAAATATGGACCTGGGAGCCACCATGAACCAAGCTGGCTTTGTCAAAATGGAAACTGACAGGCCTACAGACCTTCGAAGCAGTTCCAGTCCACGCAAATATCTGTATGTTTGAGCGCTTGCCGTAAACCTTTTTTCATATCCACTCACGGCTTGCAAACATGTCCCGCGGGTACAAGGTGGAAGCATTATCCTCTCGTCTTAAAACGATCTTATAGTAGGCCGCACAGCGCATACATCTGAACATTATTGCAGGAGGGGCGCCGTCACAGCATGGCAAACTGATATTGTAACGGCCGTCGCTCCCTAGAACCAGAAAGTCGGCCAGCACAGCCACCCCTGAACAGGAGCCGCAGGATGGGAAGGCGCCAGGACTGGAACGACAATATCTGCATCAGACCGGGCATCGCAAGCGTGCTGCCATACGCTGCCAGATGTGAGGGCATAATGCTTTCTTTCGGCCTCCAGCTTGCCCAGGCTTAGGAGCCCTCAGCACATCGATTAAGCACAAGCGGGGCCACCGAAAGAGAAGCGCTACTGCCAACCTACACACGGCGCTCGCAACGACAAGCGCTGAGGAGAAAGCCTCCTCTTGCTCTGCCGAGGCTGCCGAGTGCAAACGAGCGCCCGTATTGGCAGCCTTGGGAATACCCCGGGCAGAAAACACTCCAGACTCAGACACTCCGTGCTCCTCCAATGACGGGTGAGCCTTGGCTTTCTGCACAGATCGAATGTGGCGCTGCGCGCGGCGAGCGTGCACTAGAAGCCCTCCGTGGGGCTGCTGATGCAAAAACTGCTCACAGGGCGGAGGGGGGCGGGCCTGGATGTGGACATAAGAGCACTCCGCACACAGATTGAATTGTCTTGCCAGCACCTGCTCACGACGCCCACACGACGCAAACTCGCCCGCCTGTGGCGTCTGCGTAAAACCCAAGGAATCCACGAACTTCTGACACATTGAAACAACGTTCCTACTGCAGCTACCGCCAATGGAGATCCCCTGAAACAAGATGGTCCTGGGGACTCTCGGGGTCCATGGCCAATGAGGGGTCCCGCGCAGCCTAGAACGGCGGAGCATCGCGCCTGGACTCCGCTTGTAGAAGGGGCGCGAGATCGACTCGACTTCGCATCGTAGGCATTTTGCCTTCATCAAAGCACGCCTGACATCACGTCCGATCACTCAAACCACCTGTCTGCCAGAGGCTGAAAAGGAACTGGGGCGCGGGGCCCGCTTGACCACATCGTAGCGCAGCCTCTTGAACAACACCTGAGCCACGATCAAAAACCAGTCTTACGCGAGATCACACCGCGACCTTACGCGGTAGCTTACGCGAGCCACCAGCGCGGCAAGCCACATTGGAGACGAGGGAGCTTACGCGCGACCTTACGCGGGGAGCTTACGCGCGAATGTCGGCGCAGTCGAACCCGTTTTTTGGCGTCGCTCACCTGGGAGTCCTCGGCCACCCTCCTGCCGATCTCACGAACGACTGCACCTGAAGGAGCGACTTCGGGGCCCTGGAGCAAACTCGGCGAGCGACAGCCCCCCCCCCGAACTCATTCTAAGGCTTCTTAGATCGATGTATGTATACATATGTGTGTATGTGTATGTGTATGTGTATGTGTATGAGTATGTGTATGTGTATGTGTGTATGTGTATGTGTATGTGTGTATGTGTATGTGTATGTGTATATGTGTATGTGTATGTGTATGTGTATGTCCATGTGTATGTGTATGTGTATGTGTATGTGTATGTGTATGTGTATGTGTATGCGTATGTCTATTATGTGTGTGTTCAAGAACCATGGACCTTCTCGAAGGCGACGCAAGGGGCGATGAGCGCCCACAGTGCACGGCGCAGCGAGTTCAGCATGGCAACGAAAGGTCCCGCAGCCGCTCCCCGTACCCCGCGCTCCAACCTGGCGAGCAAGACGGCCCGCGCCTCGCGCTGGAAAAAACACGAAGATAGATCCGCTCCAAAGCGTTCCGGAAAGCTCTCAGAGTGTTCCGGAACGCTCTGAGAAGGCCGCGGCGCCCGAGATATCCTCAGAGCCGCGGGGTCTCAGAGATTCTCGATGTGTCATCACCGAAAGTTACCTCGTCCTGGCTTCGTCTTAGCCGACAAACAAACGAAAAAGACAGCGCATCAGCTTCTGTGTGCGATGGCGACAACTCCTTAGCATAGCGCGCAGCGGGCGACGCCGACGCATGCCGCGCCCCTTTGTTCCCCTGCTTGAGCTTGCCGTTGAAAGACGCGCCCTCGCAGTCAGGGCCCATGGCCGACCAGGCAGATTGGCGGAACCCACGGGCCCCCCGTCGGAAATCCCGCGGAACCCACGCCCCAGGGGCATTCCTGGAATTGGAGCGCCAGAATGTTCTTCGCGCACAAAGCTGTGGACATCCACCTTCAGGAAGATTTCGCGCCCCCCCACCCCACGGGTGCGCGCGCGCCTAACCTTAGGCGGGTCTGGCACGGGGTTCGCATGATATGGGCTCGCCTGCGCGACCTTCTGCTGCGAAATCTGCGCTCGAGCCGACGGCGCTGTCAGCGCCTGCGAGCGGGCCAGCCATGGCCCCGAGAAGCACGCGTAGCTGCCTGGCCGCGAGGCCATCCGAGCAGACCCAACAAATTGCCCTGGCTGGCCTGAGAGAGTAAAATTTGAGAGCCACGCTGCCCCGCGAGAGCAGGCTCCCGCCTGGCAGAACTTCCCTGCAAACCCACCAGGGCATCCTTAGCCGAGCCCGTGGCGTCAAGCCCCGAATCGTCGATGAACCAAGCCAAGTGAAACCCATGGAGGAAAGTGGTTGGATTTCGGCTGCCCCGGGAAGTACACCCGAACGAGAGACGCGGCCACCGAACAGCCTGCCACCGCCTTGCAAGGGAGGGAGAAGGGCCCCGCCTCTGCAGATGCCAGTCCAATGAATCCCCCGCGCTGGTGTGTGAAAATGCGCAGGAGAGCGATGGCCCGCGGGATACCGAGACGCACGAGCACAGCCAGCAGCCGCCCTATGAGAAATGGTCATAGCCAAGAGGCCTCCAAGAGGGCCCCAAGACGGCCCAAGAGCGCCCCCACACGGCCCCAAGAGGGGCCCCAGGGAGGGTTAACACGAACCGAAAATCTGGGCCTTCCGCCCCAAGAGGCCCCAGGAAGCCCCAAGGGGCGCCCTGGAGGCCCCAAGAGGCCCCCCGAGACACCCCAAGAGGACCCCAAGAGGCCCAGAAGATGCCCCAAGCGGCCCCCAAACGGCCCCCAAGAAGACTCCGAACTGCCTCCAAGAGGCCCCTGAGAGGCCTCCCACGAGATCCCAACGAACATCCAATAGTACCCACAACCCAGGCATGGTGGCGGCATGGGCCGAGAGACATTAGATCCATGATACCTAGATATACATACGCATGCATCTGACAGCATTCATAGAAGACATATAAGTGCACATATACATACATATACACATACATGTATGCATGTACACAACTACACCTATACATATACATATACATGTATATTTGCATACGGATGCACATACACAGGACGCAGATTGACAAATCACACCCCCGCTTTGACACAGCGAACCGCCGAATGCAGGGGACCGAGGAAAACTGGCGGCCGACATGCATGGCCCGCCTTGGCACAGCCCGGACGCCAAAGGCGAGGATCGAAGAGCTCTTAAACGATGCAGCAAGGAGCGGGACCAATGCGAGAGCATCACTCCGAGCCATGGGCCCCGGGCCCCAACCCGGGCCACACCGCAGCCCACGGACCACGGGCCCGAAGAAACCACGACGGCCCGTTTTCTGTGCTGAACACCTGGGAGCTTGTGCTGGGCCCCTGGACCCTCCAGAACGACCCGAGGCGCTGAACCGGTCCCAGGGATGGGGCCGAGAACTGCGGGGAGCCACGTGGTGAATCATCTCGACGTCGGAGGTCTGGGACCCCTCCTCCTCCCCGAGGTCCACGTTTTATCGGCGTGTCGGAGGCTATCCGAAGCCATCTGAGGCGATCTGAGAAAATACTAGAGAAAACGTTTGAGAGGGCAGTCGAGAGGACATCGGAGATAATGGCCGAGACTGCATGGACGTCAAGAATGCCATAGCCCTGTTCCTCCATCTGTCTCGCATGAGCCTAGGGAAGCCCGCATAGCAATGAAGACACAGCGAGGCGACGACACAGGACGGAAAGCGCTTGCGCGCGAGAGCCTGTCTCCAGCAAGAGCCGCAGAGTGACGAACCTGCCCTGGCCCACATCCTCTTCTTCCTCATCCTCATCCTCATATTCCTCAGCCTTCTCTTCCAGCTCATCCATTCGAGGGGGCAAGAGAATCGTTATCATCGTGTTTCTTCTCTTTCTCAGCAGTCTTCTCCGCCTGCTTGAAACCGTGCACATATAAGCGAGTCCCCTCGGCACGAGTGTAGCTCTCTGCTTGAATTGCGGCCCAAGTAGCTCAGCAAGGCTGAGTTGCGTGAGAGGGCTTCGTAATGTCCTCAGACCACTACGTGGGATAGCCTGTTCATGTTCCTGTGTCCCGTTCCTGCTGGTTCCTCTTTGTCCACCTGCTCCTCCTGATCGAAGACGCCTGCGCCGAATCACCGCCGCCCCCTGCCTTTTTGGAAACGCCTATGTGGCCGAGCGTTGTGGCCAGAGGCCTGCCAAGCTATCGGACCATGTGTTCCCCGAATCGGTTTGCAGGCTGGGCCGACTTGGGGCTGTCTTGGGGTGCTCCAGGGCCGTCTTGGAGGCCATCTTGAGCGTCTTGGAGGCCTCTTGGGCCGTCTTGGGGGCCCCTTGGGGCCGTCTTGGGGGCCTCTTGGACCGTCATGGGGCCATACTGGAGACCTCGTGGGCGATCTTTGGGGGCTCTTGGGCCGTCTCGGGCCGTCGGAAGGCCGAAAAGAACCAAATGCCA
>CAUYUJ010005973.1:0-57105 GCA_963575745.1 Prorocentrum cordatum
ACTACTACTACTACTACTACTACTACTACTACTACTACTACTACTACGACGACGACGACGACGACGACGACGACGACGACGACGACGACGACGACGACGACGACGACGACGACGACGACGACGACGACGACGACGACTACTACTACTACTACTACTACTACTAGCTACTACTAACTACTACGACGATTGCCAGTACTACCATTACTACCACCACTACTACTACTACTACTACTACTACTACTACTACTACTACTACTACTACTACTACTACTTCCAGCGAGCTACCGAGGCAGCCAACCAAGTCACTCCGCGCGCACAGACACGGAGTCGCTTCGACACTATTGGACACCAACGGGCACGAGGGCACAACAAGGGGGCAGCCGGCACACGCTCGGTGGCAACAATCACACACTCGTAGTTGTTTGGGTTCAATCACATGCTCCCGCCGCGTCTCGCCTCGAGCGATACGCCGCAGGTGACGGCCATGGCCGTGTACGAGGATATCAAGGAGCGCGTCGAGGGCTACTTCTCGCGCCCCCAGTCGACTCCGCCGGCGACCCCTACGCCCCCCACAAGAATCACCGTTGACGCGTTGGACAAGTTCCCTAAGGACACCACGCCGACGGACAACCCGCCGGCGCACAACATCGACCTCGTCGTGGGCCACGTGGGCGCCGCGCCCGAGGACTTGGAGGTGCTCTACGAGGCTGCCTCCAAGAATCGAGCGGGGTGGCCTCCCGGCGCCCCTCGGCTTCAGGGGCCCATTGCCCGAAGACCCCCAGTTCCAAATTGCCGCATTGGACGGCAAGGACGGCGCCAAGACGACCCTGAAGCACGTCTCCTCCGGGAGCCCCATCAAGTTCGAAGTCCGCGCCGACCGCGGGTGGGAGTCTCACCGCTGGTCGCGCAAGACCGCCGGGCACAAGAACTTTTGCGAACCTGTGGACTCGCACGGCTTCCTCGCGAAGGCCCCCGCGAATTCGTGGATGTTTTTCTCGCGCTCGATCAGCACCCCCCGCTCGGGGCGCAACCTCAAGGACGCCCAGGACGAGATGGCCGACCTGTTCGGCAACATCCACAGGGGCACAATCTCTGCTTGGAAGCAGCTCCACCCAGGAATGCGCGGGGGAAGCGCCGCCTGCGCTGGACGCCCACATGGTCGGCGGCAAGAAGGGGGGCGCCGCGGTCGTCGACGAGACAGCGATCGGCGTCGATAAGGCAAACGGATGGGCGCTCGAATCCAGGAGCGCGAACAGAGGCGGGGCCACTTCGGCGCGCGCAGGGCCGCGCGGGGCCGCCAAGCTGGCGCGGGAGCAGATCCCGAGGCGGTCGCCAGCGCGAACGGTCTACAACGCTCAGCAAGCGCAGAAGGAAGGGCCCCTGCAAGCTCAAGAATAAGCCGATGAAGGGGGCGACGAAGCAGCCGATGAAAAGGCCCCCCCCCCCCCGCGGAAGAACGCAGCCATTGGCGAGAGGTCCGCCGCCAGCCTGAAGAGCAACGGCCGCTGGCTCTGGGTCGCCGTGCTCGCGGGCAACAAGGCCGACGCGCACGCGCGCCGGGGCCTCGGGGAGAGGACGGCGCGCAAGCCCCCGCCGCGCAAGGCCGACGCCCACAATGGCGAGCCGCGAGGTCTCGAGGAGATCGAGGAAGCTCCGGCGAGCCGCGACGGGAAGAAGTCGACGGTCGCGTCGGACGGGCGGATCTCAACGCGTTCAGCCCTGGGGGAAGTAGGCTTCGAGAGCCCCCCCGCGGCGGTTCTCGGGGGCAACCAGCACAGGGGCAAGAAAACGGGATTCCACGCCAACGACGCGGAGTCGGAGAACGCCCGCGCCAAGGCATGGCCACGCAAGCGCCACGGCCAGCTCCACCTGAGCGAGGCAGAAATGGACGAGTTCGTCTTCCACGTCAACGTCGGCGGCACGATGGCCAGCGCAACGAGGGGCTCGGCCGCGTCCAAAGACTTCGTCGCGCGCAACGCCGCGATCTGAGAATGCCCGCGCGATGCGCCGAGCTGGCGAGCGCAATGAGGAGCGGGCGCGGCGGGGGCGCCGCTCGCGAGAGGAAAGCGCCCGCGGATGCAGAGGCGGCTGGGGAGGAGGGAGGAAGGAGGAGAAGTGGAGAAGAGGGGGGAGCAGAGAAACGAAACGGAGTCCGCCGTTCTGCTCAGTTTTATTGTTTTCAAGGGGGTGGGGGTATGGCAGAGCCCATATATATACACACATACAGCTACGTATACGTATATGTACAAGTATGTGCTGGGAGGGAATCCCGGATGTGGGAGTCCAGGATATTTGATCCGACCGCTCTTGACCCAGCGCGCTAGAACTCCTAGGAGGGAGACAAGGGGGGTCAGCTTGGCGCAGTGGTGACAGGAGTCAGCCTTCACCCGCCCGCTCGCGCGGAAGTAACAGATGACGCCTGCGTCATCTTGACGCTCGCACTAAGCATGACGAGCTTCTGTAATCGCGTAGTGGTATTCCAGGCGCTGCGCGGCGAGCATCGAGTGCCTGGTAATCCGGCGTGGCAGACGAAGCTTTCCTTATCGGGAGTAGCAGGCGAAGCCTCTGTCCATCCAGCGTGGTAGGCGAAGACTTTAAGAACTGGCGTAGCAAGCGAAGCCTTTGGTTATACGGTGGGCCAGAGGCCGCGGCCATGGCGGGCAGGATCCCGCCCGGTGGGATTTCGAAAATCGCGCTGTTTTTTTGTTTTAATTATGTTGTACGTCGGGATTTCAAATACCCCATGTAAACTCACTAATATATTTCGGGAGGAAATCCCGGATTGTGAAATCCAGGATCTTTGATCCGACCGCTCTTGACCCAGCCCGATCGGATTCCAAAGGGGAAAAAGGGGGCAGTTTGGCGCGGTCGGGACAGGAGTCAGCCTTCGCTCGCCCGTTCGCGCGGAAGTGACAGACGACGCCTGCATCGTCTTGACGCCTCCATAACGCGTGACGAATTGTTGCAACTGCGTAATATGTGGCCACGTTGGAAGCCTAGTTTCCCAGCCACGCTCGGACCAAAAAAATCATTGCATTTAAAAACATATCCCAGGAAATTACGAGGTGCCCAGGGCACACGTCCCTCCTCCCCCTCCTCCCCTTTTTTCCATGGTGTGCAGTCCAGCAGCCTGGCTGCAGATGGCGTGCCCCTGCTGGTCGGCAGGGTTGGGCGCATCGCTCCCGAGGAGCCCTGAAGCGCAGAAGCTGTCACCAGTCGCCCCCTCATTCCTCGTTTTCCCGGGGAACAAGCGATGACATTAACATAGTTATTTCGGAGATCCGCGTCGACGTCTTGGATCAGTGCTGCGCCCCCGTCCCTGGCGCGCGAAGCGAGCCAAAGGTGGTGCTGGAGGCGCCGCCAAGAGCCAGCGCCGTTCCGAAAAATCAGCGCGTACCTCCGAAACGTTTTGCTTATGTCACCATTCGTTCCCCGACCTTCTCCCTCACCAGAACCAGTGAGGTGGGGGTTGGGGCCTCGAAAACGCATCGGCTGCCTTCGAATTCGCTGGGATTTGACGACGTTCCGTTGGGTGCCTAAAGGCACGATGGCGGATTTTCGGGGCGTGGGTGTGGGGTGTATAGTTTCCGCCACGCGCAGGAGGGGGGTATGGGGGAGGGGGGAGTTTCTTAGAAGCACTTTTGCTTCTTAGAAGGCGCGAGCCTTATCTACATATGTAAGGTCGACGTCTTCTAAGAAGCAGATTCCTTCTAAGAAGCCTCCCCCCCTCTCCATAACCCCTAGCGCGCCGCCACTAATTGGCGCCCTCTTGACCGCCCCACCGATCCTGGCCGTACCCATCCTAAGCCCACGATCAGCTCGGCTAGGATCGGTGAGGTGGTCAGTTGACGTCTCCGATGTCTGATGCCATCGTGAGAGTAAATATTGAGGGGGGCGTCCTTTTCCTCCTCCTCCTCCTCCTTTTCCTCTTCTTCCTCTTCCTCCTCATCCACCTCCTCCTCCCCCTCCTCCCCCTCCGCCCCCTCCACCTCCACCTCCTCCTCCCCAGAGAGAGAGAGAGAGAGAGAAACAAAAAAAGGGGAGCTGAAACAGGAGGCAGGGAAGATGGAGAGGGAAATCTAGACTGCCATTGAACGCGAGAGGGAACGAGGTAGCGAAAGAGGAGGGGGGTGGGGTGAGGAGTGGAGTGATGGACGGACGAGGGAGAGCGGGCCCGACCAGGAGGACAACGAGACGCTCAGAGAGGAGGTCGTCGATCTGAAGATCACGGTCGCCCCGCACGCCGCCGCCCAGAGGGCGCGCGCCGCGTGCCACGGCTCTGTGCCGCGCGTGCGCTGTGCCCGCGGAACTCTGCTCGCGGATTGCCGCGGGTCCCTGCTGGGCCGGAGGGGGGCAGACGCGTCGCATGGAACTGCCCACCGAGATGCGTGCGCACGCGTGCATCGTAGTGTGTGTGTGTGTGTGTTCTTGTGCCTGTGCCCGTATCTCACTGGGACGCATGGCTCTTTTCATTATCACACTTTCAATGGTAATTTTCCTCGGAGCGTGTCCCGTCTTAGTAGCGCCTGAGCCCTCGACTGCACCCCATCGGCGCGCGAGAGAAAAAAAGCTTGTGTGTGTGCGTTTTTGTGTATGTGTGAGTTTGCCTGTGTGGTTGTGTGTGTGTTCGTGCTTGTGTCTGTGTTTGTGTGTTTGTGTTTGTGTTTGTGTTTGTATGTTTATGTGTCGTTGTGTTTATGCGCGTGGGTATGTATGTGGGTGGGTGTGTGCGTGTGCTTGTGTGTATGTGTGAGTGTTTGTGTGTTTGTGAGTTTATGTGTGCATGTGTGTTCTTGTGTGTCAGGCGCCTCGACGCTGCGCTCGAAGCCGCGGCGCCAAAAAAGTGCGTGTGTGTGTGTGCTTGTGTGTGTCTGTGTGTGTGCTTATGTTTGTGTGTTTTGTGTGTGTTTCTGTGTGCCTGTGTGTGTGTGTTCTGTGTGTGTTGTGTGTGTGTGTTATTGTGGTGTCTGTGTGTGTGTGTCTCTGGATGTCTGTGGGTGTGTCTGTGGGTGCCTCTGTGTGGTTCTGTGTGCTTATGTGTGCGTTTATGAGTGTCTTTCCATGTGTGTGTTTCTGTGTGTATGTGTTCAATATGTCTTATGTGTGTTTTTCAGTGTGTGTGTGCCTGTGTTCTATGTGTAGTTATGTGTGTGTCTGCCTGTGTGTGTTCTGTGAGTGCGTGTCTGTGTGTGCTTGTCTGTGTGGTTCTGCGTGTGTGTTCAATGTGTCTATCTATGTGTTTATGTTTGTTTTCTGTGTGGTCCTGTGTGTGTGTGTCTGTCTGTGTGTGTTTCTGTGTGTGTGAGTGTTCGTATGTGCGTCTGTGTGCGCGTTTGTGTTTGCTTGCTTGTTTGTGTGTGTCTGTGTATACCTGTTTGTGTGTCTGTGTCTGTGTCTACGTCTGTTGTGTCGGTGTGCGTGTGTCTGTGTGTGTGTCTGCGTGCGTCTGTGTGTGTGGGTCTGTTTGTGTGTGTGTGTGTCTTCGCGTTGCGTGCACCTACCAAAGCCCGATCGCCAGCGCAGTTACTCTGCCTAGCCGCCAACGGAAGTGTCTATGGGTGTCTGTTACAAAGTTTGTGTGTGTGTGTGTGTCTGTGTTTGTGTGTTGTCTATGTGTGTGTGTGGGGGTCTGTGTATGTGTGTGCGTGTGTCCGTGTGTCTGCGGGTTGGGTGTCTGTGGGTGTGTGTGTGTGTGTGTGGCTCTGGGTCTCTGTGTGTGTGCGCGTCTGTGTGTATGTGTCTGTCTGCGTGTGTCTGCGTGTGGTTGTGTGTGCTTGTGTGGGTCCTGTGTGCGTGTCTGTGTGAGCCTGTGTGTGTCTGTGTGTATGTACGTCTGTGTGTGTCTCAATGTGTGTGTGTGTGTCTGTGTGTGTCGGTGTGTCTCTGTGTGTGTGTCTGTGTGTGTCTATGCGTGTCGCTGTGTCTCTGTGAGTGCCAGTGTGTGTTTGTATGTGTCTGCGTGTGTATGTGTGTGCCTCTGGGTGTCGCTGTGTGTGTCTGTGTGTGCCTGGGTGTGTCGCTGTGAGTGTGTCTTTGTGTGTGTTCCTGTGTGACTAGCAGTGTGTGTCACTGTGTGTGCCGCTGTGGGTGACTCTGTGTGTGTCTCTGTGTGTGTCTGTGTGTGTGTCTGTGTGTGTCTCTGTGAGTGTCTCTGTGTGTGTGTGTCTCTGTGTGTGTCTGCGTGTGTGTCTGTGTAGGTGCCTCTGCATGTGTCTCTGTGTGTGGCTGTGTGTATGTGTGCGTGTGTGTCTGTGTGTGTTGTGTGTCTGTGTGTATGCCTCTGTGTCCGTGTGTGCGTGTGTGTGTGTTTCTGTGTGTGTCCATGCGTGTCTGCATGTATGTGTATGTGTGTGTGTCTGCGTGTGTGTCTATGCGTGTAAGTCCGTGTGTGTATCTCCGTGTGTGTGTGGCTGTGGTTGTGGTCTGCGCCCGTGTGCAACAGTGTGTGTATATGTGCGTCTGTCTGTATCTAAGTGTGGCTGTGTCTGCGTCTGCCTGTGTGCGTGCATGTCGTTGTATATGCGTTTGCGTGTCAATGTGTGCCTGTGTGTGTCTGTCTGTGTCTTGGTCTGTGTGTGTCTGTGTGTCTGGTTGTGTCTGTGTGTGCCTGGGTGTGCTTGTGTGCGCCTGTGTGCGTCTGTGTGTGTCTGTGCGTGTAAGTCTGTGTGTGTGTCTGTGTATGTACCTTCCCGCCAGAGCAGTCGACCTCTGCCCAGCCGCCTACGCAAAAAGTCTGTGTGCGTTTGTGTGTCTGTGTGTGCATGGGTGTGCTTGTGTGTATGTGAATGTGTGTACGTGTCTGCGTGTAAGTCCGTGTGTGTCTGTCTCCTTGTCTGTGTGTGACCATGTGTATGTGTGTGCGTCTGTCTGTGCTTGTGTGTGCTTGTGTCTGAGTTTGCCTGTGTGTGTGTCTGGATGCGTGGCTGTGTGTATGTGTGCGTGTGTATGTGTGTGCCTGTGTATATGTGTCTGGCTGTGTCTCGGTGTGTCTCTGTGTGAATGTGTGTGTGTGGCTGTGTGTCTGTGTGTGTGTGGCTGTGTGTGTCTGTGTGTATATATGCGTGTGCGTATATATGTGCATTCATGTGTCTGTGTGTGCGTGTGTGTGTGTGTGTGTGTCTGTGTGTGCGTGTGTGTGTGTGAGTCTGTGCGTGTGTGTGTGTGTGTGGGTGTGTCTGTGGGTGTGTCTGCGTGCGTTTGTGTGTCTGTGTGTGCCTGGGTGTGACTGTACATGTCCGTGTGTGTGACATTGTGTGTGTCTGTGTCTGTCTGTGTCTGTGTCTGTCTGTGTCTGTGTCTGTGTGTTTGTCTGTGTGTGTGCCTGCGTGTGCCTCTGTGTGTTTGTGTGTGTGCCTGTGTGTCTGCGTTTGTCTGTGCGTGTCGCTGTGGTCTGTTTGCTTGCGTGTCTATGTGTGTGTGTCTGTGTGTCTCTGCGTGTGTCTCTGTGAGTCGCTGTGCGTGCCTGCGTGTGTGTATACGCGCGTGTCCCTGCGTGTGATTGTGTGTCCATGGGTGTGCCTCTGTGCATATCTCTATGGCCGTGTTTGCCTGCGTGTGTGTTTGTGTGTATGCCTTCGTGTGTATGTGTGTGTGTGTCTGCGTGTGTATGTCTGTTACATCTGTGTGTGCCTGTGGGTGTCTCTGGGTGTCTGTGCGTATCTGTGTGTGCCTCTGGGTGTCTATTGGTGTCTGTAGGGGTGTGGGTGTCGGTATGTGTCTGTGTGTGTTTGTGTGTGTCCGTGTGTGTCTGTGTCTCTGTGTGTGTGTCTGTGTTTGTGTTTGTGTTTGTGTCGGTGTGTGTGTTTGTGTGTCGGTGTGCGTGTGTGTGTTTGTGTGTGTCCGTGTGTGTCTGTGTCTCTGTGTGTGTGTCTTTGTTTGTGTTTGTGTTTGTGTCGATGTGTGTGTTTGTGTGTCGGTGTGCGTGTGTGTGCGTGTGCGTGTGTGTCTGTGTGTCTGTCTGTGTGTGTTTCTGTGTGTGTGCCTGTGTGTGTCTCTCTGTGTGTGTCTCTATTGTGTGTCCGTGCGTGTGTTTGTGTGTGTGAGTCTGGCTGTGTGTGTGTCTGTGTGTCTGTCTGTGTGTGTGTCTGTGTGTGTGTCTCTATGTGTGTCTGTGCGTGTGATTGTGTGTGTCTGGCTGCGTCCGTGTCTGTGTGTCTGTGTGTGAGTGTGTGTGTGTCTGTGTGTGTTTGTGTGTGTGTGTCTGTGTTTGTATGTGTCTGTGCCTGTGTGTGTCTGTGTCTGCGTGTGTGTATATGTGCGTATGTGTGTCCGTCTGTGTGTGTGTCCGTCTGTGTGTGTCCTTGTATGGGAGTGCCTGTGTGTGTCTATGTGTGTATCTATGTGTACCTATTACGTGCGTGTCGGTGTGAGTGTGTGTGTGTCTGTGTGGCTACATCGCCAGAGCAGTCACTCTGCCTAGCCGCCGGCGCAAAATGTGTGTGTGTGTCCGTGTGTGTCTGTATGCGTCTGTGGGTGTGTCTGGGTGTGTGTGTCTGTATGGCCGTGGCTGGATTCTCGCATCACGGTGCGTTCGACTAAGTTCGTTCGCAATTGGCACCTCCATCTGCCGACCGCGGCTGAAGTACCTCTGCGCCGCCAGCTTAAAAGTGTGAGTATGTGTGTCTGTTTGTGACTGTCTGTGTGTGTTGACGTGTGTGTGTGTGTGCGTCGGTGTGTGTGTGCCTGTATGTGTGTCCATGTGTCGTTGTATGTGTGTCTGTGTATGTGTGTGCGTGTGTCCGTCTGTGCGTATTTGTGTGTCCTTGTGTGTCTGTGTCTGTGTGTCTGTCTGCGTGTGTGTCTGTGTGTGTTGCTGTGTGTGCGGTGTGTGTGTGTCTGCGTGTGCCGTGTGTCTGTACGCGTCTGTGTGTGTGTGTCTGTCTGTGTGTGTGTGTCCGTGTGTGTCTGTGTCTTTGCGTGTCTGTGTGTGTTTGCGAGCGTGTTTGTGTGTGCCTGTGTGTGTCTGTGTGCGTCTGTGGGTGTGTCTGTGTGTGTGTCTGTGTGTGTCTGTGTGTGCGTGTCGGTGTGTGTGTGTGTCTGTGTGTGTCTGTATGCGTCTGTGTGTGTCTGTCTGTGTGTGTTCGTGTGTGCCTGTGTCTCTGTGTGTGTGTCTGTGTGTGCCTGCGCGTGTGTATGTGGGGGTCTCTGTGTGCGTCTGTGTGTGCCTGTCTGTTTGTGTATGTGTTTCTGAGTGTGTGTCTGTGTCAGTGCGCCCCTGTGTATGTTTGAGCCTGTGTGCGTCTATGTGTGTGTGTGTCTGCGCGCGTGTGTGTGTGTGCCTGTGCGTCTGTGTGTGCCTGTGTGTTTGTGTCTACGTGTATGTGTGTTTGCGCGCGTGCCTGTGTGTGTGCGTTTGTGTCTCTGTGTATGTTCGCCTGTGTACTGTTGATGTGTCTGCGTGTGCTGTGTGTTGTGTGTTGTGTGTTGTGTGCGTGCGTGTGTGCGCGGTCGTGTGTTATGCGTTGTGTATTGAATGTGTGTATGTTGTGTGTTGCTGTGTGTGCGCGTGTGTGCGTATGTGTGCGTGTGTGCGTGTGTGTGTGTGTTTGTGTGTGCGGGTGTGCGTGTGCGTCCGTGCGCGTGTTTGGTGTGCGTGTGTGTGTGTGTGTGCGTGTGTTGGGTGAGCGTGTTGTGCGCATGTTTGGGTGCGTGTGCATGTGTATTGTGTGGTGTGTATGTTGGTGTGTGTTGTGTGTGGTGTGTAATGTGTGTTGTGTGTTGTGTGTTGTGTGTGGTTTGTGCGTGTTTTTGTGTGTGTGGTGTGTGTCGTGTGTGTTGTTTGTGGTGTGTGGTGTGGATTGTGTGTTCCGTGTGCTGTGTGTGTTGAGTGTTGTGTGTGGTTTGGGTGTGTTGTGTGTGCGGTGCGTATATTGTGTGTGTGTGTCGTGTGTGTGTGTGTTGTGTGTGCGTTGTGTGTCTGTGTGGTGTGTGCTCGTGTGTGTTTATGTGTGGTTTGTGTTTGTTGTGTGTGGCGTGTGTTCTGTGCGTGTGTTGTGTGCTGTGTGTGGTGTGAGTGGTGTGTGGATTGGCTTTGTTGTCTGTGTGTCGTGTGTTGTGTCTGTTTTGTGTGTTGGGTGGTGTGTGTGGTTTGGGTGTGTTGTGTGTTGTGTCTATTGTGTGTTCTGTGTGCGAAATGTGTATGTGTGTGTTTGTGCTTGTGTGTTTGTGTGTTTTGTGTGTGTGCGGTATGCATGTGTGCGTTGTGCGTGTGTTGTGTTTTGTGAGTGGTGCGCGTGTTGTGTGTTGTGTGTTGTCTTTGTGCGGTGTGTTGTGTGTGTTGTGTGTTGTGCGTAGTGTGTGGTCTGCGTGTGTTGTGTGTTGCGCGTGATGTGTGCTGTATGGTTCGTGTGTTGTGTGTTGTGTGTATGTTGTGTGTGTGTTGTGCGTTGTGTGTGGAATGGGTTATGTGTGTAATATGAGTTGTGTGTGTTGTTGGTGTTGTGTGTCGTGTCGGTTGTGTGTTGGATATGTTGTGTGTGGTGTAGGTGTGATGTGCGTGTTTTGTGTGTTGTGTGTTGTGTGTATTGTGTGTATGGTGTGTGTGGTGTGTGGTGTGTTCTTTGTGTGTTTGAGAGACAGAGAGAGTGTGCGCGAGTGTGCGTGAGTGTGTGTGTACGTTAGTGTGTTGTTTGTGGAGTGTGCGCGAGTGCGTGTGTGTGAGATCATATGCATGCGTGCGTACGTGTGTGGGTGTGTGGCCGTGTGTGTGTGTGCGTGCGTGCTTGGGTGTGTAGTGTGTGTGTGTGTTGGGATGTCACCGTGTGTTGTGTGTTGTGTGATTTTGGGATGTTGTATGTTGTGTGTGCTGTGTTGTGTTGTGTTGTGTTGTGTTGTGTTGAGATGTATGTGCCCGCGTAGAGGATTTCCTTGCGCTTCACAGAGTCCTTTGTAGTTCGTTCCCGGCGGGCGCGTGGCTTCGCCTGGCGCGCCCCTTCGCTGCGCAGCTGCCCGAGAGACCGGTAGATCCCATGTTTGCTCGATGCCGATTTCTCGGCACTGGCCTTGCCCAGTCTGCCTCTAATTTGGGAGTACTGGCCTGGCGCCCTCCGTCACACAGGGTGACCGTTCTGATTCGCAGTTAGCGTAGCCCGTGGCGGTACCACGGGCGGTTGCCTTCGGCTGTGGGCGTCGGAGGAGACCGTGCGCGTGTGCGCTTGCGTGTGCTACTGCCCGCTCGCCGGCGCCCGCTTCAACGGTTCCGCGATCCGCCACGCTCTCCTTGCCGTCCACGCTTGGCTTCGGCCACCACTGTCACTGGACATGGACGGGGGGTGTCGCGAGGTGTTAGGGCGTCCAAAACGGCCTCGGCGAGGAAGCCAAAATCATTGGTTTTACTAGGATGTGGGCCCCATTTTGGCCTCCTGATGTGGGGGGGCCTGATTGAAGCTCCCCTCTTGTTTGATCGATCTCCTCCAAGATGGCCCCAAGAAGCGCCCAGGAGTCACTGTTTCGCTCCTGTCTGGCCTCGACCACCCTTGCCGCCCCCCCCCCCGTGTCCGCTGGTCGTAGCCCGGCTTGCTCATCTTCACCTGTGCTGCCATCTCTTTGGGCCGTCCTTGGCCCGCCCCCGATTGCCTTGCTTCCTCCGCCTCGCGACTGCCCCCCGTCCTCGTCTGGATTCGACCACGCCGTTGCTGTTGTTGCTTTCCCCCGGTCTGCCGTTCGTAGTCCTTCGCTCGCCCCCTCTCACGGCATCCCCCTCGTGACTCCCCATGCAGCGTGGCCTTTTATGGGTGATCCTTGCGTCACCTCGCTCGGTGCATGGCGCGCGCCCGCTCCTGGAAGCCTGACACCGCCGTGTCGCCGCGCGCTTTTGGGTGCGTGTGGGTGAGTTAGCGAGTGCATGCCTGCGTGCGTGCGTGTGGCTGTGGGTGCGTGTGGGTGCAGGTGTTTGTATGTGTTTATGTGTGTATGTGTGTTTCTATGTATGGGTCTGTGTGCATTTGTATGTGTGTCTGTGTGTGCTTGTGTGCGTTTGTGCGCGTTTGTGCGTGAATGGATGAATGTGTAAATGTATGCGAATGTGTGTGAATGTTGCGAATGTGTGTGAATGCCTGTGAATGCGTGTGTGCGTTGAACGCATGTGGGGGTGGGGGTGCGGGTGGGGGTGTGGGTGTGGGTGTGGGTGTGGGTGGGTGGGTGGGGAGGAGGAGAGGGGGGGTGCGGTGTGGGTGGGTGTGTGGGTGGGCGGGGGGGGAGAGGGTGTGTGTGTGTGTGTTCGTGTGCGCGTGTGTGTGGGTGTGTGTGTGTGTGTGTGGCACCGTCACGGAGTACAGGAAAGCGTTACTGAAGCTATTCCGAGCTGCGGCCTTGCAGCCCTGGGAAGCAATCAGACCCCATCAAGGGAGGAAAAACCACCCCGACCGGCCAATTGTCGTTTACTAAACGACCCTGGGCGTTTACTAAACAGCCCTGCCCTGTTTGATTCCTTTTTTGGGTGCGTTTACTAAACAGCTTCGCGTGTCGGGGTGGTTATTGTCGGGTTGGATTTTCTGCCATCTACCCCACCCACACACACAATTTAAAACGCTTTCGGCACCGGGGCCTGGCCGGAAGCGATATCCCCCACAAAGACCCACGAAAGATTTTTTCAACGGGCGTTCGGATCCGAGTTCAGTGCATCGCACGACCCCGATGTCCTTTTGATGATTTAGTTTTCTTGTGATTTCTAAGTGCCTTCACGAGGGTTTCCCTGTTGTTCCCTTGAGTGTCTTCTTGGAGTCCTTGGAGGTACTTGAGCATTCCGACAACGTCGACTAATATCAAATTTGTTGTTTTCCCATTGTGTTTCGAATATCATTTCTTTGGCTAGATACCGTGGCAAGTATGCATCATTGCTTCAAGTGCAAACGAAATCGCCAGGAGGTGCCTCCCAACATGGCTGTTGTATGCTAACAGTGTCGTGGGGGATACAGTTTGCTTCCCAGGATTAGTGGCAGAGGTGTGTGAAAGACGCTTCTTGCCAGCCGTCTTTGCGCAGTCATCTGGGATCCGTCACGGCTGTGCCGCGCCAGGTCGACGGTCTGGAGACAGAGAGAGATTTCTATTTCCAGAAGCTCCGCGACATTGAGATCTTGTGTCAGGCGTGAGTGGGCGCCCCCGCATCAACTCGATTGTTCTCCCTCTTCCTACTCTCTCTTTCATTCCTCCTTCCTCATTCGAACGAAGGATTGCGAAAAAAAAAAACAGGATTGCAAAAACAAACAGGATTGCACGAAGGATTGCAAAAAAAAACCCAGGGTTTTTTTTGCAATCCTTCGTGAAGGAAAGGAAACATCGGAAAGGAAACATCGACATGAACATACACTGTCGGAGGTCCGCACGGGATTCTTGGATCGGCGCTGGACCTCCCTTGGCGGCGCCTCCGGCGCGCTCCGCACGCCACGGAGGGGGGACCAGTCCCTATCTCCGCCATCCTTCCCCCCACTCTCCTCCCTCCTCTTTCCTTCCCCCCCACCTCAACCCTCCTCTCCCACCCTTCTCCCTCCTCTCCCACCTCCTCCCTCCTTCCCCCCGCATCCCCTCCCTCCTCTCTCCCTTGCCCTCCCTCCCTCGTTCAGCGCGTGCCTCTCGGCCTCCCCCCTTCCCTCCTCCCTCCTCGCTCCTTCCTCCCTCCTCCCTCCCTCCTCCTCCCTCTCTTCTCCCTCCTCCCTCCCTCCCTCCCTCCCTCCCTCTCCCTCTGGGGAGCGTCCCGTGCGGAAGGCCACGCCGGCGCACGCGAGCGTCCGCGCGCGGGGCGGCGCGCGCCGGCGCGGGCGGGCGCGCGCGCTTGGGCGCGCTCGGGCGCGCGGGAGTCGTGCTGCGGTGTGGAGACGCGGGCACGCAGACGCGCGCGGGTGCAAGTGGGCGCGTTCGGGCGCGCGCGGGCGCGTACGGGCGCGCGCGGGCGCGGGCGGGCGCGCCTGGGCCCGCGGGGCTACGTGCGGGCGCGCACGAGCGCGCACGAGCGCGCGCAGGTGCGCGCGAGCGCGGCAGGCGCGCGCGGTGGCGCGCACGCGCGCACGCGTGCGCGTACGCGGACGCGCAAGCGGGCGCCGATAAGTGCAGCTCTGCTATTCGGGCTTCGGGTTACACAGGTAAAGAAGAGAGGAGGAGGTGGTACAGGAGGAGGACTGTTGGCTTCTGCCTCTGTTCATGTTCCACACAAGCACGGAGTCAGCAGCGAAAGGGAGCGAGCGTCAGTCGTGTGCATCGGCCTCCATCCTCTACCCTCCGCCGAGCAGTGTAGCAAGAGAAGGATCCAATGGACGCAGGCTTTGGAGGCAAACCCAGACCCTCACATGACGGTGTCCAAGTTCGTGGAGGATCGGTGTCTCACTCTTCTCTTTGCATGCAACAGGTTACTTGGAATCGTTCATGATGAAGGGCACCGTGAGACGGTCTCTTTGTGTGTCTGTTTGTTTGTGTGCGTTGTCTTGTTCGCTGGTTTGTTTGCTGGCCTGCTGCTACTTGAAAATGCCTGTCTGTAAGGGTTCAACAAACTTCTACGAAACCAGTACGTGGGCCACCGGATCCAGAATCGAGGGGGCGACGTGGCCTCCCGTGGCCAACCCACTGCCGTCCCCATCCCTCTCTGCCTCCATCCCGATCCCTCTGCCTCTATCACGGACCCATGTTCATCCCTGCCATATATCTCCGCCCCGATCTTTGTAGTTGTAGCCCTCGCCCTATATCCCTACGGTAGATTCATGCGGCGATGGCGCGCCTGCAACGCCAGCGAAGGTGTTCAAAGTTGTATTCTGTGACTCGGGAGCACCGAGGGACACAGTGACGCTGCTGGACCCGACGGAATTCAACCTTGAACGATCGGGGCCGCGATCGATTCAAAGTTGAACGATCTACGCGGTGTCAAGAACCTTTGCGCGCGCCGGCGCCGCACGAACCCTACCGTATCTTTATGTCCTTAGCCCTATATCCCTGTCCCTATCGTGACCCCCTCATCGTGGCCCCCAATCGTGACCCCCCGTGGTGGCCCCCTATCGTAACTATGTAAAGTTGTTTAGGGTCTTTTGCCGAAAGGGTTTCACTCTGCCTCTTTCTTGCGATATTCAAACGTTCGTAAGCAAACGATTGGAGGTTGGGATGAGGGGAGACCGACGTGAAATTGAGGCCCCCAACCAGGAAATCGGTCGGTTTCGGTTCGTGCCGCGCGCGTGGGCGAGGCGAAGCTGCGCGAGGGCGAGAGTGACACTGTCTGTCTTTGCTTAGTCTGAGTCGAGCCAAATAAGAGTCACGCGCATCTGGGGCGTGCCCTGGTTTATCCCGCGGTTGTCCCGTGGTTGTCCTGTGGCGTGCCCAGGGTTGTCTCGCGGTTGTCCCGTGGTTGTCCCGTGAATGCCCCGTGGTTGTCCCGTAGTTACCCCGTGGTTGTTTCGTGGTTGTCCGGCGATTGTTACGTGTTGGTCTTGGGATGTTGTTTTGGTTGCCCCGTGGTTGTCATGTTTCCTCGTGGTTGTCCCGTGGTCGCTCCGTGGTGTTCTTACGGTTGTCTCGCCTGTAGATTGGTAAATCGTGAGACCGATCCATGAGTATTGACATACTTATACTTGTACGACCACCCTTCGGGTGATAAGGAGATTGTGGGGGGGGAGAGGGGAGGAACCAACATCTGACTCAATCGATCTCACTCATCGGGACACCACGGGACACTTGTCGATCTCTCTATCGATCTCACGATCGATCTCACTCAAAGGGACACCACGGGACACTGCGGGACACCTCTCGATCTTTCTATCGGTCTCACTATCGATCTCACTCAACGGGACACCACGGGACACCTAAGGACACCACATCGATCTCACGATCGATCTCATTATCGATCTCACTATCGATCTCGCTCAACGGGACACCACGGGACACCGCGGGACACCTGTCGATCTCACTATCGATCTCACTATCGATCTCACTTTTTGGGAAACTTCGGGGCACCACATCGATCTCAGTATCGATCTCACTATCGATCTCACGATCGATCTCACTTAACTGGACACCACGGGACACTTGTCGATCTCATTATCGATCTCATTATCGATTTCACTTTTTGGGACACCACGGGACACCTCGGGGCACCACATCGATCTCACGATCGATCTCATTATCGATCTCACGATCGATCTCATTCAACGGGACACCACGGGACACCGCGGGACACCTCGAGCCACCGCGAGCCACTGCCGGACGGACGGAGGACGGGCGGGCGGGGGAGAGTCATTTGGAAAGCGCGCCAGTGGATCCCCCTCAATGCACACAAGGGGGGGGGGTGCTCGCAGAACCCCCCCCCTCCCCCCCTTCAAAAGGGGTGTGAGATTGTCGAACCCACCCCGCCCCTCCCCCCCTTAAGGGGGGTGGGGGGTCCGAACCCCCCCTCCCTCCCTCCCCCCTTGAAGGGGGGGAGGTCCGGACCCCCCTCCCTTCCCCCCTTGGCGCTGCTGGAAAGGGGGGGCGGGGGGTTCGAACCCCCCACCCCCCTCACGCCCTTTGCGCCGAACAGTGGGCCGGGGAGAGGGCCTCTCCCGCAAGGGGGGGGGTCTGGCGTCGGGATAGTGAGTAGAGAGGAGTGAGTAGTGAATAGTGAGTAAAGAGTAGATAGTAGCGAGTAGTGAGGAGTGAGGAGTGAGTAGTGCGCAGTGAGTAGTGAGTAGTGAGTAGGGAGTAGTGAATAGCGGGTAGTGGGGAGTGGGTAGTGAGTAGTGAGTAGCAGGGAGTAGCGAGTAGTGAATAGCGAGTCGCGAATAGGGCACTGTGAGTAGTGAGTAGTGAAGAGGAAGTAGTCAGTAGCGAGTAGTGAGTAGGGAGTAGCGAGTAGTGATTAGTGAGTAGTGAGTAGTGAGTAGGGAGTACTGAGTAGTGAGTACTGAGAAGGGAGAAGTGGGTAGTGCGTAGGGAGTAGCGAGTAGTGAGTAGTAGGTAGTGAGTAGTAAGTCGTGAGTAGTGAGTAGTGAGTACTGAATAGTGAGCATTGAGTAGCGACTTGTGACTAGTGACTAGTGAGCAGGGAGTAGGGAGTAGTGAGTAGTGCGTAGTGGGTACTGAATGTGGCGTATTGGGTAGCGAGTAGGGAGTAGCGAGTAGTGAGTAGTGAGCAGTGAGTACTGTGTATGAAGTAGGGAGTAGCGAGTGGCGAGCAGCGGATAGTGAGTAGTGAGTTGTAGGCAATAAGTTGTGAGTAGTGAACTGTGCGTACTCAATAGTGGATACTGGGTAGTGGGTAGTGCTCAGTGAGTAGTGAGTAGTGGGCAGTGGGTAGTGTTTAGTGAGTAGTGAGTACTGGGTAGTGAATAGTGAGTTGGGAGTAGTGAGTAAGGAGTAATGAGTTGCGAATAGTGGGACCGTAGTGAGCAGTGAGTAGTGGGTAGTGATTTGTGCGTGTTGGGTAGCGAGTGGGGTGTATGGGAGTAGCGAGTAGCGAGTAGTGAGTACTGTCTAGGGAGTATGGAGTAGCGAGTAGTGGATAGTGAGTTGCGGGCAGTGAGTAGTGAGTAGTGAAGTGTGAGTAGTGGATAGTGGTTAGTGGGTAGTGAGTATTGATTTGTGAGTAGTGAGTAGTGGGTAGTGAGTTGTGTTAGTGAGTAGTGAGTTTTGAGTAGCGGGTAGTGCGTAGTGAGTAGCTAGTAGTGAGCAGTGAATAGTGAGTAGTGAGTAGGGAGTCGGGAGTAGTGAGTATTGGGTAGTGGTTATTGAGTAGTGGGTATTGAGTAGTGAGTAGTGCGTAGTGAGAAGTGAGTAGTGAATAGCGAGTAGTGGGTAGCGGGTAGTGAGTAGTGCGTAATGAGTAGTGAATACTGTTTGGGGCTAGGGTTAGGGTTTGGGGTTAGGGTTAGGGTTTAGGTTTAGGGTGAGACTTACTGTTAGGAGTGGGCGCCGTGGCGAAAGGGGGGAAGGGGGGGGGTCGATTTTGCCGGCCTAAGGGGGGGGGGGGGGGTCGGACCCCCCCCCTTTTGAAAGGGGGGAGGGGGGGGATCCCCGACGACGGATCGGGAAAGGGAAGAGGGGGTATTGAGTAGTGGGAATTGAGTAGTGAGTCGTGAGTAGTGAGTAGTGAGAAGTGAGTAGTGAATAGCGAGTAGTGGGTAGCGGGTAGTGAGTAGTGCGTAATGAGTAGTGAATACTGTTTGGGGCTAGGGTTAGGGTTTGGGGTTAGGGTTAGGGTTTAGGTTTAGGGTGAGGATTACTGTTAGGAGTGGGCGCCGTGGCGAAAGGAGGGGGGGATCCCCGACGACGGATCGGGAAAGGGAAGAGGGGGGGGGTTCCCGACGACGGATCGGGAAAGGGGGGGGGGTCCCGACGACGGATCGGAGAAAGGGGGGGGGTCCCAACCCCCCCCCCTTGGGGGGGATCCAGCGGCGCACCCTCAATCATTTGTCTTGACTTCGCCCTAGCAACGGCGGACACCACGGGACACCACGGGACACCGCGGGACACCGCGAGCCACCGCGGGACGGGCGGGCGGGGGATAATCAGTTGTCTCGACTTCGCCCTGGCAACGGCAGACACCACGGGACACCAAGGGACACCGCGGGACACCGCGAGCCACCGCCGGACAGGCGCCAGGAAGGGGGATAATCAGTTGTCTCGACTTCGCCTTGGCAACGGCGGGTTCATTCCTCTCGCGCGCCCACGCAGTTTCGCTTTGCCCGCACGCACGACACGAACGAAACGAAACGATTTCCCGGTTGGGGGTCTCCGTTCAACTGCGATCTCACCCCCCAGCCTCCGATATGTATACATATATGTCTATATATATATATATATATATATATCGGTTAGCCAGCGCTGACCCCAAACAGTGTATTTCTAGCGATGTATGTTGTGCAATCTTCATTGTGCAACAGATGTGATGCAAAACATGTGGTCCAATCTATGTGGCACCATATACGTTGTGCAGTATCGAAGACGCCTACGGCGAATCACCGCCGCCCCCTGCCCTTTCGGAAGCGCCGATGCGGCCGACTGCTGTGGCCAGAGGTCTGCCAAGTTATTGGGCCATATGTTCCCCGAATCGGTCTTTACAGCCTTCGGGGAACACGTGGGGGAGGACGGGGAGGAGAGGAGAGATAGGAAGGGGGGGAATGGGAATGGAAGAACATGCCAAAATCCTTCAAAAACCTAAGGAAAATCAAGGATTTTAACCTATTCGGGCCTTCCTGGAGGGCGTCTTCTTGGAGGGCTCTTGGGCCGTCTTGGAGGCCTTTTGCCGGCCTTTTGGGCCGTCTTAGACCATCTTGAGGCCATCTTGGACCGTCTTGGGTGCATTTTGGAGCCATCTTACCCGTCTTGGAGGCCATCTTGGCCGTCTTGGAGGCATCTTGGAGGCCATCTTGGGCCATCTTGGCCGTCTTGGAGGCCATCTTGGGCGTCTTGGAGGCCTCTTGGGCCGTCTTGAGGCCCTCTTGGGGCCTTCTTGGGGGCCTCTTGGGCCGTCATGGGGCCATCTTGGAGGCCTCTTGGGTGCTGTTGGGGCGATGTTGGGGACCTCTTGGGCCGTCTTGGGCCGTCGGAGAGCTGAAAAGAAGAACATGCCAAAATCCTTGAAAAACCTAAGGAAAATCAATGATTTTAACCTATTCGGGCCTTCCTGGAGGGCGTCTTGGAGGGCTCTTGGGCCGTCTTGGAGGCCTTTTGCGGGCCTTTTGGGCCGTCTTAGACCATCTTGAGGCCATCTTGGGCCGTCTTGGGTGCATCTTGGAGCCATCTTACCCGTCTTGGAGGCCATCTTGGCCGTCTTGGAAGCATCTTGGAGGCCATCTTGGGCCATCTTGGCCGTCTTGGAGGCCATCTTGGGCCAAGTTGGGGCAACAAAGGCATTGACAGATGGATTTTCGGAAACTTGCGGGTGGCCGGCGGGACGGGCCGAAGCCCACTGGGGAGTTCTTTTAGAAAAAGAACCAAAACCAAAACCTGAAACATCCAGCACGCCGTGCACCCCTGTGGCAAGACCACAGGGGGCGGCGGATCTAGTGGCCTTCGGCCCATCCCGCCACCGTGCCTGGGTTGAGGGTTAGAGGCCTCTTGGATGTGCATTTGGATATCGTGGAAGGCCTCTCGGGCGCCGTTTGGGGGCCTCTTGGGGCCTCTTTTGGGGCACCTTGGGGGCCTCGTGGGGCCTCTCAGGCGATCGTGGGCGCCTCTTGGGCCGTTGTGGGGCCCTCTTGGACCGTCTTGGGTCGTCTCGAGGGCCTCTTGGGGCGGTCTTGGGGGCATCAGGGGCCAGATTGGAGCGTCGGAAGCCCGAGAACGCGAGAACGCGAACACACATGTGAAAGCACAAGGAACAACAATGATGTTTGCCTCTTTGGGCCCTCTTGGGGGTCTCTTGGAGCGCTCTTGGGGCGTCTTTGGGGGCCTGCTGGGCCGTCTTGGGGCCATCTTGGGCGTCTTGGAGCGCTCTTGGGCTGTCTTGGAGGCCTCTTGGGCCCTCTTGTGCGCTTTCTGGGGGCCTCTTGGCCCGCCTTGGGGCCCTTTTTGCCTCTGGAAAGGTCACGCGGTGCAGCCCAAGAACGCGCGGGAACACCCAGGAAATTTGAGAGTTTGGGGCCCCAGCCCTTAGAATGCGATTCGAATCCCAAAAGTCCTGAGTACAGAAAACAGAGGACACATGAGAGTCTGGGGGTACCTCCACCTCGTGCCTCGAGGCATGGTGGCGGATATGTGGAGCAAGCTACGTGGTGCAAGGTGAAGCAACCTATGTTGGACAATCGATGTTGTGCAGTATATGATGTGCAATCGATGTAGTGCCATAATATGTTGTGCTATCTGCGCAATAAAAATTGAAATAAATGTGGAGCAATCTATGCGGTGCTCTGCATTGCGTTGCCTTGCAATGATTTGCCTTGCTCCGCATTGCTACGCCGTGCTCAGCATTGCTCTGCGTTGCCAGTGCACTGCTTTGCATGATTCTCCGCTGTTCTGCAGTGTTTTTCATCACATAGCCAGCACACCGAAGACACGGTCCAGACAACGGGCGGCGACGAGGCGGCGACGGCCGGCACGGAGCCGCCAGACCGACATTCAAGCCCAAGCGACGGGCGGCGACGGGGCGGCGACGGCCCGCACGCAGCCGCCAGACCGACAAACAGGCCCAGTTCTTTCGACCAGAAGTAAGAACCCGAACTGCAGGCACTGATTAGGGAATATGCACAGATGGATCCTGACACATAAATACATATATATATAGATATAGATATATATATATATATATATATATATATATATATTCATGCACAGATAAGCACATACATATAGATGTATGCGTATATGTGGGTATGACTACTTCTACATAGATTGTGGAGATACAGTGGCAGCGATAGATAGTGAAAGCGATGCATATGTTGATAGTGGTATCGGTCGAGGAATTGTGAGATCAATAGATTGTGAGATCGACCGACGGGTTGATAGTGACATCGATAGGTTGATCGGAGGTTGGGGGTTGAGACCGAGTGAAACGGAGTCCCCCCCAACTGGGAAGTCGGTTTCGAATTCGCTTTATGTCATGCGTGACGTGCATGCGAGGCGAAGCTGAGCGAGTTCGTGCCCAAGCTAATTAGGCCCAAGGTAGGACATTGTGCCTCTCCCCCCCCCTAGGCGTCCGGGGCTTGCGAAGGGGGGGGTCCCTCGCGGTTGTCCTGTGAATGTCCTGCGGTTGTTTTGCGTGGTTGTCCCGCGGGTGTCTCGCGGTTGTGTTGTAATTGTCTTGTGGTTGTCCCGTGGTTGCCCCGATTGTTGTCCCGCGGTTGTCTTGTGACTGTCCCGAGGTTTTCCCGGGGTTGTCCCGAGATTCTCCCGTGTTTTTCCCGCGATTGTTCCGCGGTTGTGATGTGAGTGTGTTGTGATGATTGTGTTGTGGACGGTTTGTGGTCGTCTTGGGGCCTGTGGTTGTCCCACAGCTATCCCGCGGTTGTTCCGCAGCCGTTCCGTGGTTGTCCCGCGGTTGTCCCGTGGTTGTCCCACTATTTGTTCCGTGGCAATCCCGTGGTTGCCCCGCAGGTGCCCCGTGGTTGGCCCGTGGTCGTCCCGCGGCTGCCACGCTGTTGTTGTTGTTGGGGTCGTGCTGTGGTCGTCCCGTGAGTGGTTATGCCGTGGTTGTCTTGGGGTTGTCCCGCAATCGTTGCGTCGGTGTCCCGGGGTTGTCCAGGGGCTGTCCCGTGGTTGTCTCGTCGTTGTCCCGTCGTTGTCCCGTGGTTGTCCTGGGGTTGTCCCATGGTCGTCCCGTGGTTGTCCCGTGGTTGTCTTGCGGTTGTCTCGTCGTTGTCTCGTGGTTGTCGTAGGGTCGTCCCGTTGTTGTCCCGCGGTTGTCCGATGATTGTTTTGTGATCGTCCAGTGGTCATCCCGTCGTTGTCTCGTGGTTGTCCCGTGAATGTCTTGTATATGTCACATTGTCATTGTTGTGATCGATCGTGGGATTGGCAGATACACAGAGATACATAGAGAGAGAGTGAGATGTGTTGGTGTCGGTATGGGATCGATGGTTAGATAGTGAGACCGACAGATTTGGGGGCCGACTTGGGCCGTCTTTGGAGCTTGTTGTGCCGTCTTGCAGCCATCTTGAGGGGCGGGCGATTTTTGTTTTATAATGTTGCAAAACGGATTGAGGGCGTTTCTTTTTCAAAATGCGGTTCTCACTTTAGCGCCGCGCACAGACGTCTTCACACGAGAGATCACAACAGTTCCCAGGATGATTGTGGTTACGTCACAGAGATGGTGCTTCAGCACAATGCAGGACTGTGAGAGCGCAGCAACCACGTGGATTCGCAGTGTTGAGGTCCCAGGAATGGGCCTTCTGGCACGGTTCGGGATCGTCAGGACGCCACAGTAACGTTGATTCGCGGCGTTGGAATCCCTCCTCCTCCTCCTCCTCCTCCTACTCCTCCTCCTCCTCCTCCTCCTCCTCCTCCTCCCTCCTCCCTCCTCCTCCTCCTCCTCCTCCCTCCTCCCTCCTCCTCCTCCTCCGGTTCAGGATTTTCAGACGGTTGTCTTCCAACGGGGCACTTCCCTCAGTGACAAACTAACTCCTTGCGTTAGGGGCCCACGAGGAGAGAGTTTGGAGGGCGGGTGTGCTGCAGCATCGTTGATGGGTCTTGGGGTTCCACCGACCTCGGAGGAGGGGGGGCGCGCGCGCGCGTACGAGGACGTGCAGCGCATACTGTACGCCAAGGCGCCGAGACGCGCGCCCCGCCCCGCGAGTGGCAGCAGAGCCCTGACGCCCGTCCTTGCGTCGTGGAAAGATCACGGCGGGGGTCTTTGGCGGTTTTCGCCCTCTGTCCGAGGCGGGAATTTATACATGACCACTGCCTGGAGGGTCAGTTTTCGGAGCTTCGGCAGGCGGTGGATATGGACATATTCGGGCCCCGGGGGCCGAAATATATCCATATCCACCGCCGGCTAGGGCACCAGGACGTCGGTTCCCAGGCGGTGGATATGGATAAATCCTTGCCTCGCACTCTGGAGGCCTGGAAGCCCCTGCCGAGCCCAAAGACAGTGAGACACCGGCTCAGGACGAAAAGCCGGTCCCCCGGAGGGGTTGGGATCTGTGTCGGCTTGGCGCCAGAGTGACCCTCGGCTGGAGTTGCCTTGTTGGTGCGGGCTCACAGGGCTCCCTCCTCGAAAGTCGCGCACGGGAGGCCATGCCTACTCGGGGTCGTTCTTGCGTGAAGTCGATTCTGGGGAACCACGTTGCAAATATCACGACGTCGGGTGACCGCCCAAGATATCGGGCAGGGGGGGACCGAGGCTTGCTGCGTGCAGCTGGTCCGTGGTCCCGCCGCCGGGCCCTTTCCTCGATGCAGCGGCGCCGCTGGAGCGGGGAGGCGCTGGGAAAGCCAGGAGCGCGTGATGATTCGCCAACCCCTCGTCTGCGATCCCCCCCTCGTCCGCACCGAGAATAGGGCCCCAGCAGGTGGGGTCGAACAATCGCGGCGCGTCGCCGATGCAGTGGCGTTGCGGCACGATCCATAGCAGGACTTGTTCCATCCCGACGTCGTTGGCACATCGTGGATGCCGTTTGGGCGGCCTCCAAGAATTCCTTAAACATTGACTCCCGGAGGTCCGCGCGGATTTTGCGGGTCGGTGTTGGTCCTTTTGGCGTTTTTTTTCGGAGCTCAGCGATGAGCGTAATTCTTCAAGCTTCGCGCATCCCCAGCAGCCCATTCGAAAACCTTGCCCATAAGAGTTGACGGGGGAGCGCACGAAGAGACACATGTACTGAAACAAAGTGGACAACCAGGGTGAACAGAGAGATCTCTGGGAGCAATGGGGGTGACCTTGGAGGGCCTCTTCAGGCCATCGCTGGTACCCGCGTGGGAGCGAGGGGAGGAGGAGGAGGAGGAGGAGGAGGAGGAGGAGGAGGAGGAGGAGGAGGTCGACGACGACGACCACGACGACGAGGAGGAAAAGGAAAAGAAAGACAATGAGGGCAAGGACGAGGACGAGGATCAGGACGAGGAGAAGGAGGAGGACAACGAGGACGAGGACAGATCCTTCAAAATCGCCCCATGGAGGCCTCTTGGGACTCTTCTGGAGGATCCTGGGGTCCTCTTGGGGCTCTGTTGGGGGGGGGGGCCGTGGGCCCTCTTGGGGCCCTCTTGGAGCCCTTTTGAGGGTCCCGTGGGAGCCCTGGAGGGCCTGCGTATTGGAGCCATCTTGGAGGCCATCGATCAAAGGGAGGGGTCCCAACTTATTGTCCCCCCCTGGGGCCATCAGAGTCGCCCCTCGTGGCCCTCGGGGGCCGCTCCGTGGCCGCTCTTGGGGCCGTCCTGGGGGCTTCTTGCGCCCCAGTGGGGCCGCTACTCCAGATTTCGTAATAAAGGGAGGGGGGTTCCATTTCGGGGGGGGTCTCTTCCAGGCTATCTTGGAGGGCCTGGGGGGTCTGGGACGATGTTTTGGAGGGTTCTCCAGCGGGGGAGGTCTGAAATGGCTTGTCTTGGAGGGTTCAGACCCCCTCCCTTTGTATTACGAATCTGGAGTACTCTTGGGTCATCTTGGGGCCATCTTGAGGCCTCAACAGCGCATCGGAAGTGGAAAGGCGAGAAGTCAAAAATCAGTGATCTGCCTATGGCGTTTGAAAGATGTTGGCCTCTTGGGGGGGGGTCTGAGGGGCTCCGAGAGCACTTGGAACCGTCCTGCGACCCTCGTCGGGCCTCGTGGAGGCATATCGGAGGCTGTCTTCAACCATCGTCGGCTATATTGAGCCATCTTGGAGGCCGTCTTGGAGCATTGGAGGCCATCTTGGAGCATCGGAGGCACTCTGGGAGCCATATTGGGCCATCTTGGGCGCTCTGACCGATCGCCCCCACCACCACCCCAAAAGAAGGGAGGGGAGGGGGAGGGCACTCCTCCCCTCCCCGATGAGAAGAGGGCTTCTGGACGAGGAAAGAAAAAAACTCACCGCCTTAGCCCAAAGGGCTGGGAGGATGCACAATATCCATGCCCTCGCAGTCTGGGCACCAAGGCGAGATCCCATGGGCACGCGATCATTTTCGGAGGTCCGCGCGGATCTCTTAGGACGGCTCTGGGTCTTCCTCTTTGGGCGCCTTCCGCGCGCCAAGGAATGGTGTGGGTGCGTGTGTGTGTGTTGTGTGCTGTGTGCTGTGTGCTGTGTGCTGTGTGCTGTGTGCTGTGTGCTGTGTGCTGTGTGCTGTGTGCTGTGTGTTGTGTGCTGTGTGCTGTGTGCTGTGTGCTGTGTGCTGTGTGCTGTGTGTTGTGTGTTGTGTGTTGTGTGCTGTGAGCTGTGTGCTGTGTGCTGTGTGTTGTGTGCTGTGTGCTGTGTTCTGTGTCTGTGTCTGTGTGTGAATTATGTGTGTTCCTCCTGACTATTATCGGGGAGAGAGGGGGCGGGGAAGGGGGGGGGGCAACAGGGGTGGATGGCACGTAGTCGTCTGGGAGCCTCGTGGCACTCATGGGCGATCGGAGGCCCTTGAGATGCGGGCGTCGCAGACATGGGCGAGCACATGCTCAGCGCTGTCGGGGGTCAGCTGGTTTCCGGGCTTGGGGGCCGCGTGGGGCCGATGTGGTGCTCTTTTTGCCGCCGACCCGGTTTTGGGGGAGTTGCTTCGCGGCCGGCCCGAGTACGCAAGAGTGACTCCAAACAAGAGTGACCTTTGGTGCGCCACTTTTCGGGGGCCGCGGGGAGGCCAAACCCGAGCGCGCAATGCGCTGCTGTCGCATCGCGTTCCGTCTTCTAGGGACCCCAGCGCGCCCGCACAACAGTTGTTCCGGCGAAAGGTCACACTTACGTGTAGCCAGCTGATCCGGGTTGGCGCTGACCTAGGTCAGCGCGTCTTTGATCGGAAATGTTGAGGGTGTTTTTATTGACTATTTCTCAGGTTTTCGAATACCTTTCCAGAGAGTTGAGCTTCTTTGTTTGAGCTGTGTGGAGACCCTGAGGTGCTCTCGAGGGTCTTCGGAGGTCTTTCGGGGTTCTTGAAGCCTCTGGAGGCTTCTGGAGGCCCTGCAGGTTTCCATATGTTTAGAAGCTGTTTTCTGCGGCTTCACTAAATCTATGGAGGCTCTCGGATCCATGGTGGGTTACGTGCCCCGTTGCTTAGAGTCAGGCTGGGGGACCTATGCGTTGCCGAGGCTCGCCGTGGCTGGAGAGGCCCTCTCGGTGTTGACTTGGAGCAGTTCGTGCTAGCACGGCGTATACCGGGACCACATGCGCACCGTCAACGATAATGGGCGGTTTGGCATTGCACGCGGTGTGGAACCAGGGGATGTGGTACCCCCCCGTGTTGGTGACTGTTGCTTTGGAAGCTTACGTGCGCGATTTCAGTCTGGGTTCGTCGGGGTGCGGCATATCATTCGATCTCGGTATGAAGTGGTTTGAGCAACATCGGTTGCGCTGATGATGCTTTGCTGTAAGCCGAGCTCCGCGGAGGAAGTCGTGCGCATGCAGGAATTACTCGTGCAGGAATTCCGCAGGCGAGGAATGCCGCTCAATGACATTCAAACCATGATCGTGACCAGCAACGTAGTTGTGTCAAAAGCCGATGATATAACATGTTTCGATTATAGCGCGGGGAACACTTGAAGGCCATGCCCGACATTAATGCCCACTAATGTACGTATGGCGATTCACGTCATAGTGTTCTGGTGAACTACCAGGTAGAGCTTTTTGCATATTCCACTCAAGTCAAATTTGCAATTGAACAAGCTAAGTTTTCGAAGCTCCGCTGCTAACTGCTCAATGAAGTCATGGTGCCCATTACCATGGACAACACTTCTCGCCAAGCAGTGCTGCGCTTTAAATGCATCTATGCGAAAACAACTATTACGCTGGAGCGTTGGCTTCAACGTGCTTCCCACAGTCATGTGAGCACTCGGGAAGGCAACGCGATAGGAAGGTGCATCACACTATGCCTATACTCTCAGTGCCAGAATGTATGAAATGCTAGATGGCGCGCGGCGGCGATCGGCAACCAATGCCGTAAAGTACCCCAACAGTCGGCCACATGGTGGTCTCTTGTGGAAAATTGGTGAAGCCAATCGGAAGCGAGGCTGTCCCATATCCCGTTGCCGACAATACGATGGGGTTCTCGCCCCGTACGGCACAGCGCAACTTTTTTGGTCGATGCTCAACAGCTTACAGCGATTCGGGTGTTGATGGCGATGACAATGACAACGACGACAGCGATATGAGCCAATACTATGATGATGACGACAGTGATCCAATATCTTGGCAGATGCGGGCTGGCGGCCCCGTCGCTCGTCGTTCCGCGATGACGATGCTCATGATGGCGCTAATGATGGTGATGATGACAAGAATAGATAATGGTGGTGGTGATGGTGATGATGACGGTGGTGATGGTGATGGTGATGTGACGACGGCGAGAATGGTGATGATGACGATGATGGCGGTGGTGGTGATGCTGATGATGAGGAGGAGGACGGCAGGGGGACGAGGAGTATGAAGGAACGGCGGAGCGGTGCCAAGCAGACACGTCGATTGAGTGCTATATGCGCCGGTCCAAGGACGAGGAGGACGATGACCTGGCGGCCTGAGCAGCGACGCACTGGCGGGCAGTCGTAATTCTCGAAAACGCCTGATGCGAGTCACCGCCGCCCCCAGGCCTTTTTGAGACGCTTGTGCGACCAAAGATGTGTCCAGTCGGGGTGGGGTTATCGCCGTCACAGTCGGCCTCTTCGTTCTCTATGTCCTTATATTGGTATCGATGTGCATGGATCTTCGATACCGAGTCGAGTCGTGGAAGAGCGCGTTCTGCGGTCGCTTGAGGGAAGGGGGGGTTCAAACCAGCCTTCTCCCCCGCGCTGGCGAACGACGAGGACGACGACGACGACGACAACGACAACAATGACAACCACCTTGCGAATTTGTGGTCCCAACAGCAGTTTTGACCTTCAGTTATCTCTCTTCCGTTGTGCCCGCCCGCTAAGTCTATGAACCAACCCTTTTGGGGGGGATTTTCTTTTTATACCAATTCCTGCGAGAAGCATTCTGCAGTGCACTCTGTATGCGCACCGCGCCGCCATGGCCGTTATACGAGCTAACACCCCCACGGGCAATTGACCAATTTGATTGAATTGCGAGGAAATCTCGGACGAGAGCGCCGTTCCTCAGTTTCGGAGCCTCTATGGCCAAGGCGTCTCGGAGAACATTGTGAGGAAGTGTCGAGCTGGAGTCGTTGTCGTCGCAGGTGGGCCGTGCCGTATTTTATTGAATGACGAGGAAGTGTCGGGCCAGAGCGCCGTTCGTTCCTCAGTTTGGGGGCCTCTCAGGCGAGAGCGCCTCTAAGTAAGTTGATATGAAGTATCGAGTGGGAGCCGTTGTCGTAGCTGGGGCCATTACCAAATATATTGCATTGCGTGGAAGTCTCGAGCGAGAGCGCCGTTCCTGTGGTTTGGGCCTCTCTGACCCAGACTTCCTGGAGTCCATTGTGAGGACGTATCCAGCAGAAGGTGTTGTCGTCGCAGTTGGGCCTTCTTCGGCTTGACTGAAGTGCGAGGACGTCTCGGGCGAGAGCGCCGTTCCTGAGTTTGGGGGCCTCTATGGCCAGGGCGTCTCGAAGTAGATTTGTGAGGGAGTATCGAGAGGGAGCCGTTGTCGTCGTAGCTGGGGCTTGAACAACTGACATTTGGAATCAAGCCCGCGCTCGAGGGGGAACCTTGCTTTCAGAGAGAATGTTGATGGCGTCAAAGCGGGAGCGTCCGGAACCGTTTCCAGCGATCAAGAACAATTATCCAGTTGCTTCCAGTAATTCCGCCACCGTGCCAGTGCAGCATTCTGGGTGGCAGCTACTCGCGAAGGCAAGGGGGCTTGCTGGTGGCCTTGGGGCAGAAGGCTCGAATTCTGGGTTCGCGTTCCCACTCTTGGGCTTTGAGCCGTCTTGGGCCATCTTGGAGCCGTCTTGGGCCATCTTGGAGGCTTCGTGGGCGGACTGGACTTGAACGTTTCTTGGGCCTTCTTGGGCCGTCTTGGAGACCATCTTGGACCCTCTTGGACCGTCTTGGACTGGAGGCAATATTGGACCACCTAGGGCGAACTTGGAGGCCTTGGGGGCCGTCTTGGAGGCTTTTTGGGCCGTCAGGAGGTCATCTGGGAAGCCTTCGGGGCCATCTTGGGGCGATCTCGGAGGCCTCTTGGGCCGTCTTGGGCTGTCAGAAGGCCGAAAAGAAGCAAGTACCAGAGTCCTTCAAAAGCCAAAGGAAAATGCATGATGTTGGCCTCTTCGGGCCCTCCTGGAGGACCCCTTGGAAGCCTCTTGGGAGCCTCTTGGGCCGTCTCGGGCCATCTTGGAGGCTTCGTGGGCGGACTCGGAGGCATCTTGGAGCCATCTTTGGCCGTCTAGGTGGCTTCTTCGGCGGACTTGGAGGCAACTTGGACCCTCTTGGGCCATCCTGGAGATTTTTGTTGGAAGCCATCTTGGGCCAACTTAGAAGCCATCTTGAGCCGTCTTGGAGATTTTTATTGTGCACGTTGAGGTCGTTTGTGCGGCCTTCTGGGTGGCCGGCGGGACGGTCCGAAGTCCCAGGAAGTTCTTTTAGGAAAAAGCCAAAGCCAAACCGTATGGTGTTCAGCACCCCGGGCATCTTTGTAGCAAAACCACAGGGGGCGGCGGATCGAAGACGCCTGCGGCGAATCACCGCCGTCCCCTGCCTTTTTGGAAGAGCCTATGTGGCCGAACGTTGAGGCCAGACCTGCCAAGCTATCGGACCATGTGTTCCCCCAATCGGTTTGGAAAGCCTTCGGGGAACACGTGAGCATCTTGAAGGTCATCTTGGCCGTCTGGAGGCCATTTTGACCCTTTCGGGCCTTTTCAGAGAACGTCTTGGAGGGCTCTTCGGCCGTATTGGAGGCCATCTTGAGCGTCCTGGAGACCTCTTGGGCCGTCTTGGGGGCCTCTTGAGGCCGTGTCTTGGGCCTCTTGGGCGATCTTTGGGGGCACGTGGGCCGTATCGGGCCGTCGGAAGGCAGGAAAAATGCAAATGCCACAATCCTTCAAAAACCCATCCATGGGAAATCATTGATTTGAGCCTTTTCGGGCCTTCCTGGAGGCCCTCTTGGAGGCCTCTTGGGCCGTCTTGGGCCATCTTAGGGCCATGTTCGGCCGTCTTGGTGGGCTCCTGGTCCGTCTGACGCCGTCGGAAGCCGTTTGGGGGGCCTCTATGGGCCGACTTGGGGCCCTCTTGGAATGCTCCAGGGCCGTCTTGGAGGCCATCTTGGGCATCTTAAAGGCCTCCTGGGCCGTCTTGGGGGCCTTTGGGGGCCGTCTTGGGGCCCTCTTGGGCCGTTCTGGGGCCATCTTGGAGGCCTCTTGGGCGATCTTTCTGCGATCTTTGGGGGCTCTTGGGCCGTCTCAGGCCGTCGGAAGGCCGAAAAGAAGCAAATGTCAAATCCCTCAAAAGCCATAGGAACATCAATGTTGTTGGCCTCTTCTGGCCTTCCTGGAGGCCCTCTTGGGGGCCTCTTGGGCCGTCTTGGGCCAGCTTCGAGCCAACTTCGGCCATCTTGGTGGGTTCCTGGCACGTCTGACGCCGTCGGGAGCCGTCTTGGGGGCCGACTTGGGGCCCTCTTGGGGCGCTTCGAGGCCGTCTTGGAGGCCATCTTGGGCATCTTGGAGGCCATCTTGGGCGTGTTGGAGGCCTCTTGGGGCCCTCTTGGGGCCGTCTTGGAGGCCACTTGGGCAGTCATGTGGCCCTCTTGGGGGCCTCTTGGGCGATCTTGGGGGCCTCTTGGGCCGTCTTGAGCCGTCTTGGGCCGTCGGAAAGCCGAAAAGGCGCAAATGCCACAATCCTTCAAAAATTTCAGGAAAATCAATGATTGTGGCCTCTTCGGGCCCTCTGGAGGACGTCTTGGAGGGCTCTTGGGCCATCTTGGAGGCCTCTTGCGGGCCTTTTGGGTCGTCTTGGACCATATTGAGGCCATCTTGGGCCGTCTTGGAGGCATCTTGGGGGCATCTTAGCCGTCTTGGAGGCCATCTTGGGGCGTCTTGGAGACGTCTTGGAGACCACCCTGGGCCATCTTGGCCGTCTTGGACGCCATCTTGGGCCAATTGGAGGAAACAGAGGCAAGACGGATGCGTTTTGAGATCCTTTCCGGGTGGCTTGCGGGACGGGTCGAAGCCCCCGGGTGAGTTCTTGTGGAAAAAGAATCGAAACCGAGAACCATACAGTTTGGCACGCGAGGCACCCCTTTGATAAATCAAAAGGGGGCGGCGGATCTAAGACGCCTACGGCGAATCACCGCCGCCCCCTGCCTTTGTGGAAGCGCCTATGTGGCCGAACGTGGAGGCCAGACCTGCCAAGCCATCGGACCATGTGTTCCCCGAATCGGTTTGGAAAGCCTTCGCGGAACGCGTGGGCACCTTGAAGGTCATCTTGGCCGTCTTGGAGGCCTCTTGGGCGATCTTTCGGCGATCTTTGGGGGCTCTTGGGCCGTCTCGGGCCGTCGGAAGGCCGAAAAGAAGGAAATGTCAAAATCCGTCAAAAACCTCGGGGAAAATCTATGTGTTTGGCATCTTCTGGCCTTCCGGAGGCCCTGTTGGAGGCCTCGTGGGCCCTTTTGGGCCAGCTTCGAGCCAACTTCAGCCATCTTGGTGGGTTCCTGGCACGTCTGACGCCGTCGGGAGCCGTCTTGGGGGCCTTTCTGGGCCCACGGGGGACCCTCTTGGGGCGCTTCGGGGCCGTCTTGAGGCCATCTTGGGCGTCTTGGAGGCCATCTTGGGCGTGTTGGAGGCCTCTTGGGCCGTCTTGGGGCCCTCTTGGGGCCATCTTGGAGGCCACTTGGGCCCTCTTGGGGGCCTCTTCGGCGATCTTGGGGGCCTCTTGGGCCGTCTTGGGCAGTCGGAATGCCGAGAAAAAGCACATTCCAAAATCCTTCAAAAACCAAAGGAAAATCAATGATTTTGGCCTCTTCGGGCCCTCTTGGAGGACCTCTTGGAGGCCTCTTGGGCCGTCTGGGAGGCCTCTGGGGGGCCTCTTGGGCCGTCTTGGACTCTCTTGGGCCGTCTTGGACTCTCTTGGGCCGTCTTGGACCATCTTGGAGGCCATCTTTGGCCATCTTGGCCACCAAGCCATCGGACCATGTGTTCCCCGAATCGGTTTGGGAAGCCTTCGGGGAACACGTGGGCGTCTTGAAGGTCATTTTGGCCGTCTTGGAGGCCTCTTGGGCAATCTTTAGGGGATCTCTGGGGGCTCTTCGGCCGTCTCGTGCCGTCGGAAGGCCGAAAAGAAGGAAATGTCAAAACCGCAGGAAAATTAATGTGTTTAGCCTCTTCTGGTCTTCCTGGAGGTCCTCTTGGGGGCCTCTTGGGCCCGTTTGGGCCGGCTTCGAGCCAACTTCGGCCATCTTGGTGGGTTCCTGGCACGCCTGACGCCGTCGGGAGCCGTCTGGGGAGCCTTTCTGGGCCAACGGGGGACCCTCTTGGGGTGCTTCGGGGCCGTCTTGGAGGCCATCTTGGGCGTCTTGGAGGCCATCTTGGGCGTGTTGGAGGCCTCTTGGGCCGTCTTGGGGCCCTCTTGGGGCCATCTTGGAGGCCACTTGGGCCGTCATGGGGCCCTCTTGGGGGCCTCTTCGGCGATCTTGGGGGCCTCTTGGGCCGTCTGGAGCCGTCGGAATGTTGAGAAGAAGCAAATTCCAAAATCCTTCAAAAACCTACGGAAAATCAATGATTGTGGCCTCTTCGGGCCCTCCTGGAGGACCTCTTGGAGGCCTCTTGGGCCGTCTGGGAGGCCTCTGGGGGCCTCTTGGGCCGTCTGGGGCCCTCTTGGACTCTCTTGGGCCGTTTTGGAGGCCGCCTTGGACCATCTTGGGCGGACTTGGAGGCGATCTTGGACCATCTTGGAGGCCATCTTGGCCATCTTGGAGGCCATCTTGGAGCCGTCTGGGGCAGAACATTGGGGGAGTGAGGTCCGTGGAAAAAATCCCGGGACCCCGGCGGGACGGGCCGAAACCCACTGGGAGAGTTTTTTTTCGGGAATAAGAACCAAAAGCAAAACCGATAGGATCTGGCACGCCGGGCACCCCTTTGCTGAAGCGAAAGGGGGCGGCGGATCGAATGGATTTCGGCCCATCCCGCCACCGTGCTTGGTTTGTGGGTATGAAGCCTATTGGATGTTCGTTGGGATCTCGTGGGGGGCTTCCCGGAGGACTCTTGGAGGCAGCTTGGAGGCCTCTTCGGCGCCCTTTTGGAGCCTCTTGAAGCCTATTTTGGGCCTCGTGAGGGCCTCTTGGGGCCTCTTGGGGCTTCGGGCGTCCCTTGGGACCTCCTGGGGGCTGGGGCGGAAGGCTCGGATTTTCGTTTCGTGTTCTCTCTCTTAGGCTCCTTTTGTGGCCGTCTTGGGGCGCTCTTAGGCCGTCTTGGGGCCCTCTTGGAGGCCTCTTGGGCCGTCTTGAGCTGATCTTGAGGGCCTCTTGGGCCATCTTGGAGCGTCGGAAAGCTGAACAGGCGAGAACGCCTTCAATAGCCTTGGGAAAATCAAAAATTTGTACCTCTTGGGACCCTCTCTGGAGGCCTCTTGGAGGCCTCGTGTGACATTTGGGAGGCCTCTCGGGCTATCTTGAGGCCATCTCGGGCGTCTTGGAGCGATCTTGGGGCGACTTGGGGCCCTCTTTGACCATCTTGGGGGCCTCTTGGAGCCACCTGGGCTTGTTTTGGGGTCCTGGGCGGAGGAGGCAAACGCGAGCAATTCTGGCGGACCCCATGCCGGTCTGGACCGGCCCTGGTCTGGGCCTTTACAGACTTCCTGTTCTGGCTGCAGCAGCAGCAGCAGCACAGCCCTCTCAGTGCTGCATGAGCCTTGGGGCACTCCACTTCGTGCCAGAGGCACGGTGGCGGATGACGGGAAGCGCCGCTGGCGTGGACCGTTTGTTGGTGGTAACAATTAATAATCGGGTACGCGCCGCACTTTGAAACTGCGCTGGCGGATGACGGGAAGCGCCTCCGGCGTGCACCGTTGGTTCTGGGGCTCAATTTTCTCTAACTAAGGGGTGCGCGCCGCACCGGGAAACTCGCTGGCGGATGACGGAAAATTGGCCGTTTCGCTCGGGACGTCCTCAAAAAATCGGCTCCGGAGGGGACTCCGAAGCAGCATTATCTTGGAATCGCTCCCGGAGGGCCTCCAAACGGCCCAAGAAAGCCCCCGAAGGCCCCCCAGAGGACCCCCAGAGCGCCCCAAGAGACCCCCAAGAGGCCCCCAAGGGGCGGCCAGAGGCCCGCCAGAGCGCCCAAAACGCCCCAAGAGACCCCCAAGAAGCCCCCCAGGGGCTCCAAAGAGGCGGCCAGAAGTCCCCCAGAACGCGCGAAAAGGCTCCAGGAGTTCCCTGAGAGCTTCAAAACGCCCAATAGAGCCCCCGAAGGTCCCCCCCGGGACTCCCCCAAGAGGCCCCCGCGAGGCCAGAGGCTACGACAGCCCCAAGAGCGTCCAAGATACCTCCAAGACGGCGCCGAAGCCAGGAAACGCAACAGGGATGCCCACAGGGCGTCCAGAGATGGTCTCACGCTCTGCAGCAACACCATGCTTTCAGGGTCCGCGGATATTCCTTTCTGATTCGCGGCTGCCTGCTTCTTCTCTCAACGGCGGACTGCAGCAACACCGTGCTTTCATGTTCGGAGGAGTTTCCTTTCGATTCGCGGCTGCCTGCTTCTTCTCTCAATCCCGGATGTCTGTGACCCTGTACCAAGAGACCCCAAATGGCCCCCAGGGGGCCCCCAAGACGGCCCACGGAGAGCCCCAAGACGGCCCACGGAGACCCCAAGACGGCCCAGGCTGCTCCAAGACGGCCCAAGAGCGCTCCAAGACCGCCCTAGAGCGTTCCAAGATGCCCTAAGATGGCTTCCAGACGGTCCAAGAGAGCTCCAAGACGGCCCAGGAGGCCCTCAAGAGGCCTCCAAGACGCCTCAAGAGGCTTCGAAGAGGCCTCACAAGAGCGCCAAAGAGGCACATATTTATGATTTTTGAATAGTTTTTGAAGGTTTTTGGGGTTCTCGCCTTTTCCGTTTCCCGACGCTCCAGGACGGCCCAAGAGGCCCCCAAGATCGCCCCAAGACGGCCCAAGAGGCCCCCAAGATCGCCTCAAGACGGCCCAAGAGGCCCCCAAGACGGCCCCAAGAAGGCAGCAGAAGGCCCCAAGGCGGCCCCAAGACGGCCCAAAGAGGCCTCGCGGCGGCCCAAGAGGCCGTCAATATGGCTCCTAGAGGGGGCCCAGACGAGGTACACGAACGGACTTTCCGGGTCCTCGGCCCCGGAGGGTCCAGGAGGCCCCCGGGAGCCCCCCAAGACGCTCCAAGAGGCCCCCAAGAGGCCCCAAAAAGGCCCCCAAGATGCCCCCAAGACGGCCCCCAAAAACGGCCCCCAAGAGGCTTCAGAATTGCTTCTAAGAGGCCTACGAGAGACCGACCACGACATCCCAAGGCTCCATTACGAACGATGATGTGGGCAGCTTCGAACGCCAGAGCTCCCAGTACGAACGCTGGCGTCCAGAGCTTTGACGACAAACACTGCTATGAGCAAAAACGGCGGTTCCCGTTCTTGTGCGGTCAGGTTTTTGAAAAATGGCCGTTTCTCTCGAGACATCCTCCAAAAATCGGCCCAAGAGGGGACTCCGCATCGACGTCGCGCTCGAATCGCTCTTGGAGTGTTTTCCAACGGCCCAAGGGAGGCCCAAAAGACGCCCCGGAGAGCCCCAGGAGCGCCCAAGAGCGCCCCAAGAAGACCCCAAGAGACCCCCAAGAGCGCTCTAGGAGCCACCCAGACAGCTCACAAGGATTCCAAGACGGCCCAAAAAGGGCCAAGAAGGCCCCAAGAGACTCCCGGGAGCGTCCCAGGAGGCCCCCAGCGCCGAGACGGCCTAAGAAAGCTCCCACAGAACCCCACGACGCGCCCAGCCAGCCCAAGAAGACCCCAGAAGCCCATAAGAGGACCCAAGGGGCCCCCAAGAAGCCCCCAACAGGCCCCAAGAGAACCCCGCGCGGCGCCAGGAGCAACGTCTTTCTCCAATTGCCTCGTACTGTCCTCTGTCGTCGTCGTCGTCGTCGTCGTCATCATCGCCCTCCGCATTCCTCCTCGTACTCGCCCTCGTTCTCTTCGTCCTCGTCCTTGTGCTTCTCTTCCTCCTCGTTGTCCTCATGCTCGTCCTCGCTATCCTCACGTTCGCCACGTCGTCCTCGTCATCGACTCCTCGTTGTCCTCGCCTTCATTTTCTTCTTCGCCCAATACATCCATTTGACTACAGCGGCGCTTCCCGTTCTTGTCCGATCAGGTTTTCATTGCGGGAAGTGCCCCATTAAATTAGCCTGACGAAAGACCCAACCATACGTAGTTGTGAATACCGCAATTGTGGATATATTCTTCGGTGGCGCCCCCGGGCCACGAAACGAGTGAGGGGTGTGCCGAAATGGGGGGGTAGAACCGCATGCGAGCGCAGCCACTGGGGCGCACGGTGGAGCTCCCTATGGAGCCACGACACGTGTGAGGGGTGGTGAGGGGTGTGCCAGAATGGGGGGTGGAACCGCATGCGGGCGCAGCCACTGGGGCCTTCGGTGGAGCTCCCTATGGGGCCACGAAACGTGTGAGGGGTGTGCCAGAATGGGGGGTGGAACCGCATGCGGGCGCAGCCACTGGGGCCTTCGGTGGAGCTCCCTATGGGGCCACGAAACGTGTGAGGGGTGTGCCAGAATGGGGGGTGGAACCGCATGCGGGCGCAGCCACTGGGGCCTTCGGTGGAGCTCCCTATGGGGCCACGAAACGTGTGAGGGGTGTGCCAGAATGGGGGGTGGAACCGCATGCGGGCGCAGCCACTGGGGCCTTCGGTGGAGCTCCCTATGGGGCCACGAAACGTGTGAGGGGTGTGCCAGAATGGGGGGTGGAACCGCATGCGGGCGCAGCCACTGGGGCCTTCGGTGGAGCTCCCTATGGGGCCACGAAACGTGTGAGGGGTGTGCCAGAATGGGGGGTGGAACCGCATGCGGGCGCAGCCACTGGGGCCTTCGGTGGAGCTCCCTATGGGGCCACGAAACGTGTGAGGGGTGTGCCAGAATGGGGGGTGGAACCGCATGCGGGCGCAGCCACTGGGGCCTTCGGTGGAGCTCCCTATGGGGCCACGAAACGTGTGAGGGGTGTGCCAGAATGGGGGGTGGAACCGCATGCGGGCGCAGCCACTGGGGCCTTCGGTGGAGCTCCCTATGGGGCCACGAAACGTGTGAGGGGTGTGCCAGAATGGGGGGTGGAACCGCATGCGGGCGCAGCCACTGGGGCCTTCGGTGGAGCTCCCTATGGGGCCACGAAACGTGTGAGGGGTGTGCCAGAATGGGGGGTGGAACCGCATGCGGGCGCAGCCACTGGGGCCTTCGGTGGAGCTCCCTATGGGGCCACGAAACGTGTGAGGGGTGTGCCAGAATGGGGGTGGAACCGCATGCGGGCGCAGCCACTGGGGCCTTCGGTGGAGCTCCCTATGGGGCCACGAAACGTGTGAGGGGTGTGCCAGAATGGGGGGTGGAACCGCATGCGGGCGCAGCCACTGGGGCCTTCGGTGGAGCTCCCTATGGGGCCACGAAACGTGTGAGGGGTGTGCCAGAATGGGGGGTGGAACCGCATGCGGGCGCAGCCACTGGGGCCTTCGGTGGAGCTCCCTATGGGGCCACGAAACGTGTGAGGGGTGTGCCAGAATGGGGGGTGGAACCGCATGCGGGCGCAGCCACTGGGGCGTTCGGCGGAGCTCCCTATGGGGCCACGAAACGTGTGAGGGGTGTGCCAGAATGGGGGGTGGAACCGCATGCGGGCGCAGCCAGTGGGGCCTTCGGTGGAGCTCCCTATGGGGCCACGAAACGTGTGAGGGGTGTGCCAGAATGGGTGTGGGAGGGGGAGGAGGGGGGAGGAGGAAGGAAGGAGGAACGCGGGGACCGTCTCTTCAAAACGAGGACCCAACAACACAGGTTGGTTGGGAAAAACAATCGTTTGAGACCAATAGGGTCACCAAGACCCTCTCATGAGTCAACGCCCTCCGTCATCGTCGTCGTCGTCCGTCGTCATCGTCCTCCGCATTCCTCCTCGTACTCGCCATCTTTCTCTTCGTCCTCGTCCTAGTGCTTCTCTTCCTCCTCGTTGTCCTTTTGCTCCTCCTCGCTATCCTAACGTTCTCCACGTCGTCCTCGTCATCGCCTCCTCGTCGCCGTCGCCTTCCTTTTCTTCTTTGCCCACTGAAGTCCATTGGACTAAAGCGGCGCTTTCCGTTCTTGTCCGATCGGGTGTTCATTGCGGGAAGTGCCCCATTGAAACACAATCGCTCGAGATTATTCAATCGTGCCGAAAGATTGCTCAGACTTCAACGCCACGAACGTAATTCGATTGCTTCGCGCCCTGAAAATCCTACATCGCACCAGCACGCCATTCCTATGACTTCAACCTTACGAATCGTCGAAACTGCTGCAACGTTTTGAAACGAATGCGCGCGGCGCTGAAGCGAGAACCGCATTTTGGCAAGGACCCACTTTCCATCCGTGAAATTGCTGCTGACGAGAGCCACAGTTCGAAAAGGACCCGCCCTCAATGTTTGTAATTGCTGCAGTCTTTGCAGATGAGTGTGCGCGGCGCCAAACCGAGAACCACACATTACAAAGCAACAGCCCTCCATCCGTGGAATTGCTGCGTTTCTGTGAGGACGAATGCGCGCGGCGATGGGGCGAGAGCCACAGTTGGAAAACCACCCACCATGGACCAGTTGGAGCCACCTTCCATCCATATGACACTTGTGCAGACGTCAGCTTTCGGAACCATAGGTGGTGGCGACATCTCAGGCGAACTGCCCGGCCCGCCCTGCGGACGCGACGGGGGTGCCACAGGGAGAAGTCGTGCATACGGAAAACGGATGGAGGAGGAGGAGAACGAGATGGCCCCTTCCCCCCCCGCTTCGCACATCGCGGACCTCGTCGGCGTGGGGGTCGACTGGTTCGTTTGAGGCCCGTTGGACGGGCCTGGCGGCGGTGGGGTGACTCATCGGTCCGCCAGCTGCGTGCGCAGGAGGCTGACGAGGAGGACCGGTGTAAACCCACGACGCATCAAGGATGCTGCAATAGCCCCCCCTCCAAGTTCACTCGTCACAGGTCACTATAAGAGAATGGACGCTCTTTGTGGGAAGCGGCCCATTAGAATACAACCGTCTGAAAATCCTCATTCGCGCCAAAACACCGTTCCACGGACGTCAACACCGCAGATCGACGTAAATGTTGCGTCCCGGCAATCCTAAACCATGCCAGAATACCAATCCTAGGATTTCAACGCCGCGAATCAGTAGTATTGTTGCGTCCTGACAACCTAAACCGCTCCAGAAGACCGTTTCCTGGATTTCGACCATAAGAACCCTTGGAATGGTTGCAAATTTAAAACACAAACGTGCGCGACTCGAACGCGACAGCCACATGTTGAAAAGGAGCCGCCCCTTGTAGTTGCTGCAAAGTTACCAGACGAATGTGCGCAGCGCTCATATGAGAGCCACCATTTGAAAACGATCCGCCCTCCATCCGCGAAGCTGCTGCAAATTTTGAAAATTGAACGCGCGCGGCGCTGAGTCGAAAGCCATATTCGGAAAACCGCCCGCCCTCCATCCAGGAACGCAAACGCTAAGCTTCAGGATCATACATGGCGAAAGGGTCTCCAGCGAAACGCCCGGCTCGCCCTACGGACCCGTCTGGGGGTGCGACCGGAAGGAGAAGGAGGAACAGGAATCAGGGCGCCAGAGACGAGGGCACAGCAAACGGGGGTACGGGGAACGCCGATTTCCACGTTCGGCTATGCCCCCGTTCAGGGGGCCCTGGGCGCCGTCGACGGGGGTGTAGCAAACGGGGGTAGATGGAAAAGCCTAAGCCCACGTTTAGTCAAACCCCCGTTTACGAAGCCCCGAAGGAAGAGAAGGAGGAGAAGGAAAGAGAGGGACGGGAAACGCTGACGGACGTGCGGCGCTCACGACGGAGTGGCGCTTCGGGGGGGAGGTGATCAGCCTGTTAGACCACCACCACAACCACAAGTTGGAGGGGGGAGGGAGGAGGAGGGCGAGGAGGAGGAGGAGGAGGAGGAGGAGGAGGAGGAGGAGGAGGAGGAGGAGGAGGAGGAGGGGGGAGGCCGCAGGGAGGGGGACGGAGGCGGGGGGCGGAGGAGGAAGAGGGGCGGGGGAGGCGGGCCCTGCCGCGCGGCCCGGCCCTTCGAGGGGAGGCGCGGGGCCGTGCCCTCGAGGGCTGGCTCGTCGTCGAGGAGGAGGCGGAGGAGGAGGAGGAGGAGGAGGAGGAGGGGGAGGAGGAAGAGGGGCTCTCCCGGTGCCGAGGGGCGGCGCGCCGAGGGGCGGTGCGGCGCGAGGGGGCGCAGGGCTCGCTTTTCCAGGGGAGCCGCTCCCCGCCGGGATGCTCCCGGCCAGGCTCGAGCTCGGGCTCGGGCTCGGGCTCGGCGCTGCGCCCGCAGAGCCGCCTCGCGGGGCAGCCGGGGCCGTCCTGGAGGCGCTGTGTGGGCTGGCTCGGGGTCCTCCTGGGCTGCTCCCGGGGGCCGCCTCGGAGGCCCCGCGGGCCGCCTCGGGGAGATCTGGGGGGGGCCTTTGGCGTCGTGCTGGGGCGGCGCTGGCTCGGGCTCGGGGCTTCGGGCTTCGGGCTGGGGCTCCGGTCTGGGCCTGGGCTCGAGCTTGGGCTCGTGCTCGCCCCCCCCCCCCCCCCCCCCCCCGCGGGCGGGCGCAGCGCGCGGGGCGCCGCGCGGCGCGGCCGCTGAGCGCGCGCCGGGCGAGCGGCAAAAGAGTGGCCGGCGAGGGGAGCCGGGCGGGCGCCGCCTCGGAGGCGGCCCCTCGCAGCGGCAGCGGGGCTGGCGAAGGCGGCGGCGTTCGGGAACGCTCTGGTCGAGGGTGGACAGAGCCCCCACCCTGACGCGTCGATTATTCCAAATCTCATGATAGTAGAGGGGGGGGGTCAAAAAAGTGTTTGACGGCCGGTCTGGGACCCCCCCCCAAGGCAACAAAAGGTCCAAAATCGAGACCCCCCACAAATGTGTTTGACGAAGCCCGTGAGACCCCCCCCAGAAGCAGACCCCCCCCATTGTTGTGAGATCCGGAGTAGTGAATTGTCCGTTTTCAGTTCTCGAGAGGGCGCCGCGGCCGTCATTTTCCAGGTTTGCGCCCGCCAGGTTTGGGCCCGAGGTCGTTTTCACTAAACCACGTTTTGCTAAAGGGGGTTCTGTCCATCCCCGATCTGAAAAGGCCGCGGCGCCCGAGACATCCTCCAGAGCCGGCGTATCTCAGAGTTTCTCGATTCATCGTCACCCGATATTTTTCTCGTGCTGGCTTCGTCTTATGAACCTCTGGAGGCCTGGTGTTGTAAAGGTCTACTACAGCAGGACACAGGGTTTGCAACACAGTGCCTCGTGCAATAGTCTACAGCACCATCATGGTTTCCAGCGTGTACACTAGAAGGTCGAGCGGACGAGATGCCATGCACAATAATCTGGGGTAACAAACACAACCACACACGCATACATACACACACGCATAGACCAAACAACATGTAAAAGGATTGCGATCGCATTCGTTTTGCACGGCTTCACGGTACCATTCATCGCGTATGGGTTTTCAGGCCAGTTCGGGATGCAAGGTTTTACGATCTTTAGGGTGTTTTAGGGCTTTACCAGGGTACCCCTTCCGCAAAGGTAAAGGTTTTTTGCGTCAGAGTGAGGGGGCCGAACGGTCATTCACTGTCCTTAGGTGCGTGGTTGAAGTGGGACTCCGCGATGCTGATTATTGTTGTTGCTTGGTTGTTTGTTTACTTGTTTGTTTGTTTGTTTGTTTGGTTGTGTTGTTGGTGTTGTTGATGTTGTTGTTAGTGGTATTGTTCCCAACCCTCCTTGGTTGGGTATTCGTTTTGAATAGAGCAGTGTGGTCGCGTCCTTCCTCCTCCCGCCTCCCGCCTCTTTCCTGCCTCTTTCTGTCTTGCCTGCGGGGGGCTGTGAAACTGTCGCCAGTTTCGAGGCCTGCTGGGGGGTCCAGCATAGAGGGTAATCGCGGCAGATCCAAATTAGACCTCGCCATTCCTGGGGGGCTGCGATCTGTGAAACTGTCGCCACTTTCGAGGCCTGCTGGGGGGCTCAGCATAGAGGGTAATCGCGGCAGATTCAAATTAGACCTCGCCATCCCTGGGGGGGGGGGGCTGCGATCTGTGAAACTGTCGCCACTTTCGAGGCCTGCTGGGGGGTCCAGCATAGAGGGTAATCGCGGCAGATCCAAATTAGACCTCGCCCTCCCTGGGGGGCTGCGATCTGTGAAACTGTCGCCACTTTCGAGGCCTGCTGGGGGGCCCAGCACAGTGAGGGCCACGCGCGGATTCAAATTAGACCTCGCCATCCCTGGGGGGCTGCGATCTGCGAAACTGCCGCCATTTTCGAGGCCTGCTGGGGGGCCCAGCACAGTGAGGGCCACGGGCAGATTCAAATGAGACCTCGCCGTCCCTGCGGGGCTGCGATCTGTGAACCTGTCGCCACTTTCGAGGCCTGCTGTGATCCCCGTTTTCGAAGTGGCTAGGAGTGCTCAGGAATTGTAAATCATCAGCTTTATCAAGCCCTTTTCCTGTAGCCAGTGTCCTGCGAGTCTCCCGAATTCCGTCTGCAGACATATGTAACCCTCGCTCCGTCATCGCCCCCTTATAAAGTATCCTAAACTATTTGCGCCCCGCTTTTGCGCAGGGGTTGGGTACGTCGCCAGGGTAATTGTTGGTGTTGCTGTTGTTATTGATGTTGGTGTTGTGTTGTTGTTGCTGGTGTTGGTGGTGTTGCTGCTGTTGTTGTTCGTGTTGTTGGTGGTGTTGGTGTTCGTGTTGTTGTTGCTGGTGTTGTTATTGCTGTTGCTGCTGTTGATGCTGCTGTTGTTGTTAGTGGTGTTGATATTGTTATTGTTGTTGGTGTTGTTGCTGTTGCTGCTGTTGTTGCTGTTGCTGATGCTGCTGTTGTTGTTGGTGTTGTTGTCGTCGTTGTTGTAATTGATGGTATTGTTGTTGGTGGTGTTGTTGATGTTGCTGCTGTTGCTGTTGTTGCTGCTGCTGTTCTTGTTGTTTGGCGTCGTCCCCCCCGCGACCCGGCCCGCGACCCACCCGCGACCCACCCCGCGACCGGCCCGCGACCTGCCCGCGACCTCGTGACCCACCCGCGACCCGGCCCGCTACCCACCCGCGACCCACCTGCGACCCACCCGCAACCCACCCGCGACCCACCCGCGACCCACCCGCGACCCACCCCGCGACCCACCCACATTGTTTTAACGAAAGATCGGCCCGTTGTACAATTTGTAAGAATTAGGCGCTTGCGGCTGGCTTCATCAGAGCCTCGCAGACTGCAGACGTCTCCGCAGCCCCCTCACAAACAAACAAAGAAACAAACAAACAAACAACAACAAGAAGAAAAATCCGTATCGCGGAATCCCACTTCAGCCACGCACCCAAGGACAATGAATGACCGTTCGGCCTCGTCACTCTGACAATCGAATGGCCTTAGGCCTATCCCGCCACCGTGCCTGGGTTTTGGGTCTGAGCCCTCTTGGATGATCATTGGGATCGGGCCTCTCGGGGGCCTTCTGGAGGCAGTTTTGGTGCTTCTGGGGGGCTGTTTGGGGGCCTCCTGGGGCCTCTTGGGGACCTATTGGGGCCTCGTGAGGGCTTCTTGGGGGCCTTTTGGGGCCTCCTGGTAGCTTCTTGGGGCCTCCAGGGCGAATCTTGGGGCGGAAGGCTCGAATTTTCGGTTCGCGCACCCCCTCTTGGGGCCGTCTTGGGATCCTCTTGGGCCGTCTTGAGCGCCTCTTGACCGTCTTGGGGCCTTCTTGGGGGCCTCTGGGGCCGTCTTGGGGCGGTCTAGGGGGCCTCGTCTGACGCCATGGAGCTTCGGGCCCTCTAGGGAAGCCTCTTGGTGCGTCTGGAAGGCTTCTTGGGCCGTCTTGGGGCATCTTGGGCGTATTGGACCGATCGTGCGGCGATTCGGGGCACCCCTGGACCGTCTGGGCGGCCTCTTGGGCCCCTCTTGGTCCCCAAAAAATCATGCGACAACACGCGGGGAGCCCCAAGAGATTTGTGAATTCGGGATCCGGGCACGGCTCCAGAGCAATATTTCACATGTCCCGCACGGTCCCGACGCAATCTGCACGCACTGCATTCGCCGTTCAATTGGGGAGCGTTCAATGTTGATTGAACGGTTGGCGCGGTGATAAAAAAGACAAAGCACACACAGCCACGGCACGAGATCGGTGTCGCGTTGTACACATCCTTCTCCATTCCCTCCCAAGCGGGCCAGGCAGCAGCGGTTGGGATCGATTGCGATGGCAAGGGGGAGGAGGAAGAGGAGGAGGAGGAGGGGGAGGAGGCACAGTGCAAACCCAAGAGTCATCAACAATATTGTAGTAAATCCTCCCTCCAAGCTCCCTCTTCACAGGCCCCTACAACGGTTCATTACCATTGATGGAACTGCCTCGTTGGAAGACACCCGTTTGAAGATCCTGAAGCATGCCAGAACATTGTTCTCGGGATTCCAGCGCCACGGATCAACCTGACTGTTGCGTCTTGACGATCTTGAATCGTGCCAAAACGCCATTCTTAGAATTACAACAAGCTGTTGCACCCGGTTAATATTGAATCCTTCCAAAACACCATTGCTGGTATGTTGATGATGGGCACCCGCGAAACTCTTGCAAATGTTTAGAAAGAATGGGCGCAACGCTAAGGCGAGAGCCACATGTTGAAAAGGAATCGCCCTCAGTCCGTGAAACCCTTGCAAATGTTTAAAAACCAATGTGCGCCGCGCTAAGGCGAGATACACATTTTGAAAACGGCGCGCCCTCAATCCGTGAAACTCTTGTAATTGTTAGAACGACTGCGCGCCGCGCTAAGGCGGGAGTCACATTTTGAAAGCCACCCGCCCTCAATCCGTGAAATTCTTAATTTGTTGTTAAACGAATGTGCACCGCGCTGAGGCGAGAGCCACATTTTGCAAACCACCCGCCTTCATTCCGCGAAACTCTTGTAAATTTTTACGTAAAACTAATGTGCGCCGAGCTCAGACAAGAGCGCCACATGTTTAAAACGACCCGCCCTCAATCTGTGAAACTGTTGACACTGTCCAAGCTTCAGACTCATAAATGGTGAGGCAGCCTCAGGCGAATCGTCCAGCCAGCACTAAAAACTGTCCTCGGGGTGCGACAGGGAGAGGTTATGTATGAGGAAAAGGAATGGAGGAGAAGGAAGGAGGAGGAGAACAGGAGGAGAAGAGGAGGAGGAGGAGGGGGAGGAGGAGGAGGGGGAGGAGGAGGAGGAGGAGGAGGAGGAGGAGGAGGAGAAAGGAGGAGGAGGAGGAGGGGGAGGAGGCGGAGGAGGAGGAGGAGGAGGCGGAGGAGGAGGGGGAGGCGAAGGAGAAGGAGGAGGAGGAGGAGGAGGAGGAGGAGGAGAGGGAGGAGGAGGAGGAGAAGGAGAAAGAGGAGGAGAAGGAGGACCAGAGTAAACCCAAGACCCAATCAAACGATGTTGTAATTTACCCTCCCTCCGATTTCCCTCTTCACAGGTCCCTACAAGGATTTATTTTCACTGCGGGAAGTGCCCCGCTGGAAGACAACCGTTTGATATTCGGGAACCGTGCCAAAACACCATTATTGGGACTCACGCCGCGAATCAACGTTACTACCACTGTTGCGCCTTGACAATCCCACATCGTGCCCGAGTGCAATCTCTGGGACGTTAACCATAAGATTTCTTGAAACGGCTTCAAACTCTTAAGACGAATGTGCACTGCGCGAAAGCTAGAGACACATGTTCAAAAGGTACCGCCCTCCATCCGTGAAATGATTGCAAATGTTTGAAAGGAATGTGCGCGGCGCTAAGGCGAGAGCCACGTTTTGGAAACGGGCCACGCTCCACCCGTGAAACTCTTGCAAGCTTTTACGACGAATGCGCGCGGCGCGAGGGCGAAAGCCACACGTTGACAACCGCCCGCCCTCCATGCGTGAAACTGTTGCACATTCTGAGCATAAGGACAACGAATTGTGTGGACGCCTCGGACCAAACGCCCGGCCCGCCCTACGGACTCGTCTCGGGGTGCGACAGGAGGAGTGAGTTCAAAAAAATAGACGGGCATGCCCGGCTTCAGTCTCGCGGACCTATTCTCAAATCATATGTTTTAAATTCCTTATTTTGTTTCATGCTCTGCCGTCATCACGCGAGTGATCGTCGAAAACCTAGCTTTAAAAATGGTCACGGCTATCTTCCCCCACCTCTTCTTCCTCCTCCTCTCCTTCCTCCTCCTCCTCCTCCTCCTCCTCCTCCTCCTCCTCCTCCTCCTCCTCCTCCTCCTCCTCCTCCTCCTCCTCCTCCTCCTCCTCCTCCTCCTCCTCCCCCTGGCGGAGGTTGCAAAGCGATAAATTTGGAGAAATGTTTGGGGGGGAAGATCTGCGGGAAAATCTGAGGGAGGAAGATCTGGGGATCTGGCGGAAGATCTGGCGGAAGATCTGGCGAAAGATTTGACGGAAGATTTGGCGGAAGATCAGGCGGAAAATCTGGAAGATAAATTTGGCGGAATATTTGGAGGAAGATATGGCGGAATATTGGGAGGAAGATTTGGCGGAACATTTGGCAGAAGATTTGCGGGAAGATCTCGCGGGAGATTTGGAGGATCAATCTGGCGGAAGATACATACAGCGGAAGATTTGGAGGAAGATTTGACGGAACATTTGGAGAAAGATTTGGTGGAAGATTTGGCGGAAGAGCGGAAGATCTCGCGGGAGATTTGGAGGATCAATTTGCCAGAAGATTTGGAGGAAGATTTGGCGGAAGATGTGGCGGAAAATTTGGCGGAATATTTGAAGGATATATGTGGCGGAAGATAGCGGAAGATTTGGCAGAAGATTTGGAATATGAATATGGCGGAAGATGTCGCAGAAGATTTAGCGGAAGTTCTGGTGGAAGATTTGGAGGAAGATTTGGTGGAAGATTTGGAGGAGAAAGTTGGCGGAAGCTCTGGCAGAATATTTGGCGAAAGAACAGGAGGAGGAGGTGTAGCAGGACGAGGAGGAGGACGGAGTGGAGAAGGAGGAGGAGAAGGAGGAGGCGGTGGAAGAGCAGGAGCCCCCGCCAAATATTGTTTCAGATCTTCCTCCAGATCTTCCGCCAGTTTTATCCTCCAGCTTTTCCGCCAGATCTTTCGCCAGATTTTCCTCCAGATCTTCCGCCAAATAGTCCTCCAGATCTTCCGCCAGATCTTACGCCAGTTTTATCCTCCAGATTTTCCGCCAGATGTTTTGCCCGATCTTCCTCCAGATTTTCCGTCTGATCTTTCGCCTGATCGTCCGCCAGATCTTACGCCAGATCTTCAGCCAGATCTTTAGCCAGATTTGCATTCCAGATCTTCCGCGATATTCTCCTCCAGATCTTCCGCCAGATGTTCCTCAAGATCTTCCGCCAGATCTTCTGGCAGATCTTCCGCTAGATGTTCCTCGGGAGTTTTTGCCAGATCTTCCACAATATATTCCTCCAGATATTCCGCCAAATCTTTCTCCACATCTTACGCGAGATCTTCTTCCAGATCCTCCGCCAGATCTTCCGCCAGTTTTATCCTCCAGATTTTCCGCCAGATCTTTCGCCAGATCTTCCTCCAGATCTTTCGCCAAATATTCCTCCAGATCTTCCGCCAGATCTTACGCCAGTTTTATCCTCCATAGTTTCCGCCAGATGTTCCGCCAAATCTTTCTCCCGATCTTCCGTCAGATCTTTCACCAGATCCTCCGCCAGATCTTACGCCAGATTTTCCGCCAGATCTTCAGCCAGATGTGCATTCCAGATCTTCCGCCAGATCTTCTGCTATATTCTCCGCCAGATCTATCCTCCAGATCTTCCGCCTGACCTTCCTCCAGATCTTCCGCCAGATCGTCCTCAAGATCTTCCGCCAGATCTTCTGGCAGGTCTTCCGCTAGATTTTCCTCGGGATCTTTCGCCAGATCGTCCACCATATCTTCCTCCAGATGTTCCGCCAAATCTTTCTCCAGATCTTCCGCCAGATCTTCCGCTGGATCTTCCGCGAGATCTTCTGGCAGATCTTCCGCCAGATTTTTCTCCAGAGTTATATTCCACATTTTCCGCCAGATCTTCCGCCAGTTTCATCCTCCAGATCTTCCGCCAGATTTTCCGCCAGATCTTCCGCAACATTTTCCGCCAGATCTTCCGCCAGATCTTCCGGCAGACTTTCCGCTAGATGTTCCGCGAGATCTTCCGTCAGATCTTCCGCCAGATTTTCTTCCAGATCCTCCGCGAGATCTTCCGCCAGATCTCCCGCGAGATCTTCCTCCAGATTGATATTCTAAATCTTCTGCGAGATCCTTCGCCAGATCTTCCGCCAGATCTTCTTCAAGATCTTCTGCCAGATCTTCCGACAGATCCTCCGCCAGATTTGTCCTCCTGATTTTCCGCGGGATCTCCCGCCAGATTTTCCGCTAGATGTTCCGTCAGATCGTTCGCCAGATCTTCCGGCAGATTTTCCGCCAGATCTTCCTCCCTCAGATATTTCCGCAATTATTCCCGAAACATTCCTCCAGATTTATCGCTGTGCAACCGCGTCAAGTCTTCCTGTGGACACTCCCCAGATCTCTCGACAGACTTGTCCCAGATATTCCTCCTGCTGTTCCAGGGTGTTCCTTGTTTTGTTTCATGCTGCGTCGCGGGTCCGTTTCTTGTTTGTTTTAATTCCTAGTTTTGTTGTCTGCCTTGTTTCGGGGCTGCAATCTCTACGGGACAACCTAGAACTTTGAATTACTTATGTTTGAAATTCTTTATTTTTGTTAACCTCCCTGTATGCATACGGAAAAGGGATTGAGGATGTTGGCTTGTAAGGCCGATGAAGCATGAAGCTTGCCAGCGAAAAAGAGCGGCACGCAACTATACATAACATCCTGGGACAGCGCGAGATGTGCGGCAGCGGGTTCCAAGACAGCCAGGAGGGCTCACCCTGCATATAGGGACGCATGCACGACACAGCGGCATGTGAGGCATAGGCGAATCAAATGAAAATTAGCTTGGCGAAGGACCCAGCCAGATGCAGTTGTGGGCACCGTCGTTGTATGCACCGCATTCGGTGGAGCTCCCCATGGGGCCACGAAACGTGTGATGGGTATGCCAAAATGGGTGAGGTGGCCGCATGCGAGCGCTGGCATTTGGGCCGTCGGTGGACCTCCCTATGGGGCCACGAAACATGTGAGGGATGTGTCAAAATTGGCGCGGTGGCCGCTTGCGAGCGCTGGCATTTGTGCCTTCGGTTGAGCCCCCTTTATGTGGCCATGAAACGTGTGAGATGGGTGCCAAAATGGGTGCGGTGGCCGCATGCGAGCGCTGGCATTTGGGCCTTCGGTGGAGCCCCCTATGGAGCCACGAAACGTGTGAGTGCTGTGCCAAAATGAGCGTGGTGGCCGCATGCGAGCGTTGGCATCTGGGGCCTTCGGCGGAGCTCCCTATGGGGCCACGAAGCGTGTGAGGGGTGTGCCGACATAAGCACGGTGGCGCCATGCGAAAGGGTGTGCCGACATGAGTGCGATGGCGCCATGCGAACCCTGCCATTGGGAGCTTCGGCGGGACCCCCCACGGGGCCACGAAACGTGTCAGGGGTGTGCCGACGTGGGTGCGGTGGCGCCATGCGAACCTTGCCACTGGGGCGTTCGGCGGAGCTCCCTACGGGGCCACAAAACGTGTGACGGTTGTGCTGAAATAGGTGCGATGGCGCCATGCGAACATTGCCGTTTATGTGGCGCCATGCGAACCTTGCCACTGGGGCCTTCGGCGGAGTTCCCTATAGGGCCACGGAACGTGTGAGGGGTATACCGACATGAGTGCGGTGGCGCCATGCAAACCTTGCCATTAAGGCTTTCGGCGGAGCTCCCTATGGGGCCACGGAACGTGTGATGGGTGTGCCGACCTGAGTGCGGTGGCGCCACGCGAACTCCGCCATTGGAGCATTCGGTGGAGCTCCCCATGGGGACACGAAACGTGTGAGAGGTGTGCCGACATTGGTGCGGAGGCGCCATGCGAACCTTGCCAGTGGGGGCTTCGGTGGAGCTTCGCATGGGGCCACGAAACGTGTCAGGGGTGTGCCGAAGTGGGCGCGGTGGCGCCATGCAAACCCTGCCACTGGGGAATTCGGCGGAGCTCCCTATGGGGCCACGAAACATCTGAGAGGTGTGCCGAAATGGGCGCGGTGGCGCCATGCGAGCCTTGCCACTGAACCATCCGGTTGAGCTCCCTGTGGGGCCACGAAACGTGTGAGGGGTGTGCCGAAACAGGCGCGGTGGCGCCATTCGAACCCTGCCACTGGGGGCATTCGGTGGAGCTCCCTATGGAGCCACGAAACGTGTGAAGGGTGTGCCGAAATGGGTGCTGTGATGTCATGCGAATCCTGCCACTGGGGCCTTCGGTGGAGCTCCCTATGGGGCCACGAAACGTGTGAGGGGTGTGCCGACATTGGCGCGGTGGCACCATGCGAACCCTGCCACTGGGGGCTTCTGTGGAGCTCCCTAAGGAGCCACGAAACGTGTGAGGAGTGCGGCGAAACAGATACATGCGAAGTGCAGAAGCGAGGAGGGGGGAGGGAGGGAAGAGGGGGAGGAGGAGAGGAGAGGAGAGGAGAGGAAGGAGGAGAGGAGAGGAGAGGAGAGGAGAGGAGAGGAGAGGAGAGGAGAGGAGAGGAGAGGAGAGGAGAGGAGAGGAGAGGAGAGGAGAGGAGAGGAGAGGAGAGGAGAGGAGAGGAGAGGAGGAACGCGGGGCGCTGTCTCTTCAAAAGGAGGACCCAACACCACAGGATGGTTGGGAAAAAGTATGGCTTGCAGCCTAACCAGAGGTAGGGGTCGGTTAGCTGCTGACTGCTTGGGAAAGAAGAGAGCCTCAGTATCACTTCGCCAGCTTCGGGGGAGGCGGTAACACACAATTCGTTCAGCATGCACGGCATCATCAGCATCATCCTCCTCATCATCATCTTCATCATCATCGGCAGCAGCAGCAGCCTCATCACAGGACGTATTGGCCGTATCCACCTACGCACATTCATCAGAGAAATCCCTTCGCTCGCTCTGCTGTGTATTGGCTCGCGGCGAATGGTAGTAAGCAAAGCAACGGAGAGACAGTACCCGAGCCCATTTCCACTGCAAGTTTATTCCCCATTCCATGACATACTTGCGAAAAAACGGCCGGCTGGAGGCAAACGAATCACAAGCTCACGGCAAACGTCATCCCACGGCTCACGATCTGCAGCGCAAGCATCAACGGCTCCGTTGTCTAGGAGCTCGTCGCCCGTCCGAGCCTCCGTTCGGCGGCGCGGAGATTTGGCCTCGGCCGGCAGATGCGACGGCGCCGGCCAGGAACATGCCGCGGGGCGCGGCCTCCCGGGATGGCTCGGGGGCACGCGCATGGGCCCTGAACTCCGTGGGAAGTGTCTCCACCGAGGTCAGAGCCTGAGGAGGAAGAGGAGGAGGAGGAGTAGGAGGAGGGAGGGAGGGAGGGAAGAAGGGCGGGAGGGAGGGAGGGAGGGAAGGAGGGAGGAGGAGGAGGAGGAGGAAGAAAGCGACGACGCGGCGACGACGACGAAGACGACGACGACGAAGACGACGACGACGCAGAAGAGCTTCGCGCGCGCGCTTGCAGCTGCGACTTCTGCAGAGTTGGGCGTTGTCTTTGGTTTCGGGCCGCCGGCGCTCAGAGGAATGGCGGTTGCGAACAGCGTGTTTTTGAAGTTGTGTTCTCTTCGTCAGGGGGCTTTGGCATGTTGTCCTTCGTGTATGTGTTTCTGCATGTACTCTGGCCGACTAGCAATTACTGTGCATTGCAACGGCGCGTGTATCTTTCCTTTTTGATGTCATGGTCGGGCATCCTGTTGTCGTCTGTCTCGCCCCTCATCCGTACGCCTGCCTCCCCCATACCTATGTTTCGTGTTTCTCTTCTTTCCTCTTTTCCTCCCTCGATGCCTTCCGTCCTCCCAGCCAGGCGTTGAAGTGTCATTGCTCCGGTGCCTCCCTTGAAGGGGACAATGGGACGGTGACCAGCGCGGAACCCATGAGGCTTCGGTTTTCCAGGCGTTGCTTGGCGCACAGCCATCGCCATTTTCTCGCGCCCCTGCGGAACAGCGGGGCAGCGGCCCACGCAGACCCAAGGGAAATGTGTTTGTTCTTTGCTTTCGAGGCGCCGAACGGTGCAGCTGCCTACGCAGCTGCCTGCGGCACGCTCCGCTTCCGCGCCAGCGCACAAACCTGCGCGGCGACGTTGCGAGTTCCGCCACGCAGGCCGCAATTGTAATACGACGCGCCGCGCTTCCATCCGTGGAGGGCCTATCACGGGTCACGTGGGCGGTTTTGAGGCCGTTCTTGGCCACGAGAAAGAATTTCGAGCACCAAGAAAATACCACAATTGGATGGCTTTTCCCCACATCCAAAGTGGGGTTCTTGTTTTCTCTGCACACCCTGCGCAGGAACACTCACACCACCCCCTCTCCTCTTCTGCCTTCGCACACTCACTCACTCACTCACTCATCATCATCACCACTCACTCACACTCACACTCACTCACACTCTCTCATCATCAACATCAGCATCATCTGACTTGAGGCCTGAATATGGAGGAAGTATCAGGCGGGAGCCTCGTCTGTGAGTGAATTGTGAGGAAGTCTCAGGCGGGAGCCCCCTCCCTATGGGGCCCGCACTTCTTGTTCGAATCCGAGCGGGTCATCCGCAACGTGCAACTGTCGTCACTTTTGGGCTCCTGAGACCTGAATATGGAGGACGTCTCGAGCGGGAGCCTCGTCTGTGAGTGAATTGCGAGGAAGTCTCAGGCGGGAGCCCCCTCCCTATGGGGCCCGCATTTCATGTTCGAATCCGAGCGGGTCATCCGCAACGTGTAACTGTCGTCACTTTTGGGCTCTTGAGGCTTGAATATGGAGGAAGTATCAGGCGGGAGCCTCGTCTGTGAGTGAATTGCGAGGAAGTCTCAGGCGGGAGCCCCCTCCCTATGGGGCCCGCACTTCACGTTCGAATCCGAGCGGGTCATCCGCAACGTGCAACTGTCGTCACTGTTGGGTTCTTGAGGCCTGGATATGGAGGAAATCTCGAGCGGGAGCTTCGTCTGTGAGTGAATTGCGAGGAAGTCTCAGGCGGGAGCCCCCTCCCTATGGGGCCCGCACTTCATGTCCGAATCCGAGCGGGTCATCCGCAACGTGCAACTGTCGTCATTTTTGGGCTCTTGAGATTTGAAAATGAAGAAGTCTCGAGCGGGAGCCTCGTCTGTGAGTGAATTGTGAGGAAGTCTCAGGCGGGAGCCCCCTCCTTATGGGGCCCGCAGTTCATGTTCGAATCCGAGCGGGTCATCCGCAACGTGCAATTGTCGTCACTTTTGGGCTCTTGAGACTTGAATATGGAGGAAGTCTCGAGCGGGAGCCTCGTCTGTGAGTGAATTGCGAGGAGGTCTCAGGCGGGAGTTCCCTCCCTATGGGGCCCGCACTTCACGTTCGAATCCGAGCGGGCCATCCGCAACGTGTAGCTGTCGTCACGCTTGGGCTTTTGAGGCCTGAGTATGGAGGAAGTCTCGAGCGGGAGCCTCGTCTGTGAGCGAATTTGAGGAAGTCTCAGGCGGGAGCCCCCTCCCTATGGGGCCCGCGCTTCACGTTCGAATCCGAGCGGGTCATCCGTAACGTGCAAGTGTCGTCATTTTTGGGCTCTTGAGACCTGAATACGGAGGAAATCTCGAGCGGGAGCCTCGTCTGTGAGTGATTTTGAGGAAGTCTCAGGCGGGAGCCCCATCCCTATGGGGCCCGCACTTCATGTTCGAATCCGAGCAGGTCATCCGTAACGTGCAAGTGTCGTCACTTTTGGGCTCTTGAGACCTGAATATGGAGGAAGTCTCGAGTGGAAGCCCCGTCTGTGAGTGAATTGTGAGGAAGTCTCAGGCGGGAGCCCCCTCGCTATGGGGCCCGCACTTCATGTTCGAATCCGAGCGCATCATCCGCAACGTGCAACTGTCGTCACTTTTGGGCTCTTGAGACCTGAATATGGAGGAAGTCTCGAGCGGGAGCCTCGTCTGTGAGTGAATTGCGAGGACGTCTCAGGCGGGAGCCCCCTCCCTATGGGGCCCGCACTTCATGTTCGAATCCGAGCGGGCAACGTGCAACTGTCGTCACTTTTGGGCTCTTGAGGTTTGACTATGGAGGATGTATTAGGCGGGAGCCTCGTCTGTGAGTGAATTGTGAGGAAGTCTCAGGCGGGAGCCCCCTCCCGATGGGGCCCGCGCTTCACGTTTCGAATCCGAGCGGGTCATCCGCAACGTGCAACTGTCGTCACTTTTGGGCTCTTGTGACCTGAATATGGAGGAAGTCTCGAGCGGGAGCCTCGTCTGTGAATGAATTGCGAGGAAGTCTCAGGCGGGAGCCCCGTCCCTATGGGGCCAGCAGATCGTGTTATTAATCCGAGCGGGTCATCGGAACATATAAAGGCGCGTTTTATTGGAGCCACCGTCGATTATTTTTTCTTCCCTTCTCCTTTTTTTCTCATATCTTATTTATCTTTACCTATCCTCTTTCTTTCTTTCTTTTTTTTTCTCACCCACTTTCTTTCCTATCTGTTCTTCATTTACTTTCCTTTTTCTTCCTGAGGCTTGAATATGGGAGAATTATCAGACGGGAGCTTCGTTTGTGAGTGAACGGCGAGGAAGTCTCAGGCGGGAGCCCCCTCCCTATGGGGCCCGCAGATCAGGTTAGTTCGTTTCGAAATATACGCAGAAGAGACAAGCCAGGACGCCTCACCAACCACGAGGACGACGGTGAGGGCTTTTCCCAGATTCGCACAGAGGATTCTCATGTGGGGTCCTTCCGTCGGAGTAATTCGTGTCGAGGCTTAGGAGGTGATTCTCGTTCGACATTGTTTCGATACTTTTCTGGGTGCTCGACATTACTGTTTTGAGATATCGTCCTTAAGTACGATGGGGGAAACATGATTCCAGGGCCATATTTATGGTTTTTTACAACTGTTTCGCAGCTCTTCTCGGGTCGTCCTAGATTCGCACTCGGCAACGTGAGGCACTTTTGGCTAGAGAGCGGGGGGCACCTTTGCATCGTTTCCCCGTGCATGCTGCGCCAGTTGGGCCCAAGCGAATCCCAATGTGGCGTCTATTGGGAGCAATTGGGTTATTTGAGTTTCCTCCCCTTCGTTCCGCCGAGGGGCTCGGAGTGGCTTGCGCAAACTGCAAAGCAAAGCGATGTTGTGACGTCCATACCTATTGCATGGCGATGGCATTCAGAGGTCATCGTGGCCTTCCTTCCGGCCCACATTGGGACATGTTTGGGGATTTTGGGCGGCTGTTCTGTGCTTGCGGGTTGCGCGTCCCAGGGGCTCTCCGCTCCATCTGCGGGCGCACTTTACCGCAACGGACTGGCTTATAAAGCTCCACGCGGATCTGGCTAGTCCCTTACTAGTTACAGCCGTGCACACCGAATCGGTTGATAAGTTTTCTCGGCAGCGTTTGCTTGAGCCGCTCACCGCTCAGATTTGCGCGGCTGTTGCTTCCGCGGAACGCGCGATGGCATGGAGTTCCAGGTTTTCGTCGGAGGTCCCCCTCTCTGGCGGCAACGGCCTGAATCGGCGCGTTTGCTGACATAGTTTACCATCGCGACGAGAATGCGACAACGGATTCAGGCAACCTTGTGGCAAAACGCCAGCAGCACGGATCGAAGCCCCAAAGGTTCCAGATATCATTAGCGCTTTTTCGTGTTCAGTTGTGTGTTAGCTTGCATTATTGTTTGTTGTTGTTGTTGAATTGTCGAACTTGAATTGATACATGTTTGTTCTTATTCTAGTAGTAGTAGCGGCAGTAATAGCAGTTGTAGCAGTTGTGATAAGAGTAGTCGTATAGCAGCAGCAGCAGCAGCAGCAACAGTAGTAGTAGTAGTAGTAGTAGTCGTCGTCGTCGTCGTCGTCGTCGTCGTCGTCGTCGTCGTCGTCGTCGTCGTCGTCGTCGTCGTCGTCGTCGTCCGTCGTCCGTCGTCCGTCGTCCGTCGTCCGTCGTCCGTCGTCGTCGTCCGTCGTCCGTCGTCGTCGTCGTCGTCCGTCGTCGTCGTCCGTCGCCCGCCGTCGTCGGTCGTCGTCGTCGTCGTCGTCGTCGTCGCGGTCGTCCGTCGTCGTCGTCGTCGTCGGTCGTCCGTCGTCGTCGTCCGTCGTATTTCGTAGTCGTAGTCGTAGTCGTTAGTCGTAGTCGTGGGTAAGGAAGTCGTAGTCGTAGTGTATCTAGTCGTAGTCGTAGCCGTAGTCGTAGTAGTGTAAGTAGTAGTAGTAAAGTAGGAGTAGTAGTGTAATAGTAATTTAAGTAGTAGTAGTAGTAGTAGTATTAGTAGTAGTAGTAGTAGCAGTAGTAGTAGTGGTAGTAGTAGTAGTAGTAGCAGATCATCGTCATGCTTACACGTAGTTCAGTATTTTTATTGTTCTAGTTAATACAACCGTCTGACTAGTAGTAGATGTAGTACTACTACTACTACGAGAACTACTATTGCTACTACGACTACTACTACTACTACTACTACTACTACTACTACTACTACTACTACTACTCCGACTACGACTACGACTACGACTACGACTACGACTACGACTACTACTACTACTACTA
>CAUYUJ010005974.1:12500-30000 GCA_963575745.1 Prorocentrum cordatum
AACCTGACGCTGCCCCTGACGACCCCGACTCAGTAGAGCACCCTCCTCTGCGAAAAGAAAACCCCAGAGCAGACGGCAGGGGCGGGCGGAGGCGCCGGGCAGGCGGGCGGACAACGAGGCGCCGGGTGCGAAGATCGGCGGCGCGTCCGAGGGGGGAAGCTCCAGGATGGCTCGCAGAGGGCCAAAAGGGTTTCGGATGAGGAAGCCGGAGCCGCAGGGCAATCAGCCCCAGACGACTCAGGATGAAGAGCTGGTCCCATCAGGGGCACTGTTGGGGTCGGGGGTCTTCTGACCCGGGCCAATCCTGGCCCGGGTCAGTCAGGCCTTGCAGAACCCTGCAAGATCCTGCAAGATCCTGCACCCAAACCCGGGTCAATGCGAAGGATCCTGCAAAATCCTGCAGGATCATGCACCCAGACCTAGGTGCAAATGCGGCCCTGGCACTGCAGGATCCTGCAAGACCGGGCGCTCTGGCTGACCCCCACTTGCGTTGACCCCGTCTCAAGGCTCCCGATGGGGGGGCCAGATTCAGACTCCACCCATCGCGCCCACATCCGCCCATCGCGAGCGAGGGAGGGATGGGAGGAGGGGGAGGAGGAGGAGGAGGAGGAGGAGGAGGAGGAGGAGGAGGAGGAGGAGGAGGAGGAGGAGACTCCCGGGGGGGGGGATGCATCGGCCCCCGATCCCCACCCAGCGCGGACAGGGGCCCGAGGGTCTGCCTCGCCCAGCCCTTCTGCGGCCTCGGGCAGGGTATAAGAAGTCGCTCCGGCCTTCCGGCGGGAGGCCTCGGCGCGGCCTGCTCGAGACTTGCAGCGTGGCCCGAGGGGCCTTCTTTTCGAAGCGTTTCCCAGTACAGTCGGGTCGTTGACCTGAGGAACCCTAAATAAGGAACGAGGTCCCTTTTTCCCATCAGTTAAAGTTCGATTTCCCATCGAAAACCTAAGGAAAACCTAAGGCAAGCTGTGAAACAATCAAGGAACACGGAGCCCCTCCCCAACGAAAAGGGTTCCTTCTTCAGCGCCCCGACTGTACGCGTGCCCGCCAGCTCTCCAGAAGGTTCTTCGGAGGCTCTCTCCAGGTCCTGCCAGAGGTCTTCGACAGACCTCTCCACGCCCTTCTGGTGCCCTGCTATCCGGGTTTGGGACCCCACAGGGGAGACCCCGAGATCCTGGCAATGCATTTTTGCACCACGGGTTTCGGGCCCCGGGACCCTGACAGATCGATCTGGCTCAAAAAGTGGTGCAGATAGAGGGGGCCCAGGGCTCCAGTTGTGATGTTTCGCGAAGTTGTCTTTTTGTTCGCACCGTCGGATCTCAGGTTTCTTCGCGATGCTGCAATTCTTGTGGGCAACGTCAGATCTGAAGGGAGGGGCAGCAGGCCTTCTCAAAGGCGGCGGGGCTCTTCGGAAGGCCTCTGGCCTTCCGAGAGGCCCTCGAGTAGGCTTGGAGAGGGCTCGGAAACCTTCTCAGAAGGCCGAGGCCTTCTGAGCCTTCTTCGGGCGCGGCCTAACCGACACCTAGCAAACAATCCCCTTCCGTGACGTCATCCTCGCTCTTCGAGCGCCCCTCTGGCCGCACATGTGCGTCTTGGGGCGAGGCGAGGGGGCCGTCACGGAAGGGGACGGTTTGCGAGGGGTCGCTTAGACCGCCCCTAACTTCTCTGGAGCGGCCAAGAGGGGGGTGTCCAAGAGGGGGGGGTGCAAATCATGACCGGCGGCATGTGCGCGGCCCAGCGGAGGGGCCAGGGACGTAATGAAATAAGAAGAGGCGCCATGAGATCTGGGGAGATATCATGGCCCGCGCCATGATATCCACCCCCCCCCAGTCATCACCCCCCTCTTTGCCGCCCCCGACCTTCTGAGGACCCTGGGACCCGACGGCGCCAGGAAAATACGACATCACGAAGGACACCTCTCTGGGTCAGGTTGCGAGTCGGATCGATCTGCGATGGCCCCTGGTCATTTTGATCCTCGGAGCGCGTGTTAGCCCCGACGTGTGTGCTTGTCCATCGAGGCCCTCCGACGCAACGCAGGCGATGGAAAGATCTGCCAGTGGGGCCGAATGGGGTACCACACACACATTGGGCTTTATAGTTGTGGATGCCATGACAATGGACACCCTAACAGTCCTATCGTTGAATTGAGAATGTGTTTAGAATGTTTGAAAAATGCTCGGGAAGTGTTCCAAACATGTGTTTTACATCATGCTTAAAACATGGTTTAAACATGTTTTAGACATCTCGAAACTATTTGGCAAAATGATCGTCGTCCACAAGGCTCTATAACACACGTCCTGACGATCATCGACCTGGGCCCGAAGTCAGGCGGCAGGCGCACTGTGCGAGAGAGCTGCCGCGCCCGGATCGCAGGGAAGGCCCCGCCCCCTCTCTGCCCTCCCTTCCTGCAGGATCGGTCAGCATCGCATCGGGAAACCGGATGGACTCAGAGTGCATGTCAGGGCTGGACCTAAACGTTGTTGTTCGTTATGTTCCCAACCATCCTGTGGTGTTGGGTACTCGTTTTGAAGGGACAACGCCCCGCGTTCTTACTCCTCCTCCTCCTCCTCCCGCTGCCCCCTCCCTTCTCCTCTCACCACAATCATCATCATCATCATCAGCATCATCATCATCATCATCATCATCATCATCATCATCATCATCATCCTCATCCTCATCCTCATCCTCATCCTCATCCTCATCATCATCATCATCCTCATCATCATCATCATCATCATCATCATCATCATCCTCATCATCCTCATCATCATCAGCATCATCCTCATCATCCTCATCATCCTCATCATCCTCATCATCCTAATTATCCTCATCATCAGCATCACCATCCTCATCATCATCACCATCATCCTTCGTATTACCATCAGAATCAGCATCGGCAGCATCATCAGCATCACAATCATCATCATCAGCAGCATCATCATCATCAATTTCATATTCATCATCATCGTCACCATCATCATCAGCAGCATCATCATCGTCATCGTCGACGTCACCGTGATCGACATCACCATCATCATCAGCAGCAGTATAATTAGCATAATCATCATGTTAATCATCATCATCAGCAGCAGCATCAGCATCGTGATCGTCGTCGTCATCATCATCGTCAGCTTCATCATCATCAGCATCATCGTCATCATCATTGTCAGTATAATCGTCAACATCATGACCGTCATCATCATCATGGCCGTCATCATCAGCATCATCGTCATCATCACGATCATTTTCATCGTCTTCGTCATAGCCCTCACACGTTTCGTGGCCCCATGGGGAGCTCCACCTACGGCCCCAGTGGCGCAGTCCGCATGGCGGTGCCGCCCCATTTTGGCACACCCTCACACGCTTCGTGGCCCAATGGGGAGCTCCACCTAAGGTCCCAATGGCGCAGTCCGCATGGCGGCGCCGCCCCGTTTTGGCACACTCCTCACACGCTTCGTGGCCCCACCGGGAGCTCCACCTAAGGTCCAAGTGGCGCAATCCGCATGGCGGCGCCACCCTATTTTGTCTCCCACACACACGCAGACACACACACACACACACACACACACACACACACACACACACACATCACACGCGTCGTGGCCTCATAGGGAGCTCCACCTAAGGTGCCACTGGCGCAGTCCGTATGGCGGCGCCGCCCCATTTGGCACATCCCTTACACGCTTCGTGGCCCCATAGGGGGCTCCACCGAAGGTCCCAGTGGCGCAGTCCGCATGGCGGCGCCGCCCCATGTTGACACACCCCCTCAGACATTTCGTGGCCCCAGAGGGCGCTCCACAGAAGGTCCCAGTGGCGAAGTCCGCATGACGGCGCCGCCCAACTGTTACACACCCCTCAAATTGTTCGTGGCCCAATAGGGCGCTCCTCCTAAGGTCTCAGTGGCGCAACTCCGCATGGCGGCGCCGTCCCATTTTGGCACACCCTCACACGCTTCGTGGCCCCAGGGGGAGCTCCATATAAGGTCCCAATGGCGCAGTCCGCATGACAGCGCCGCCATATTTTAGCACACCCCTCAACCGTGTCGTGGCCCCATAGGGAGCTCCACCTCAGGTCCCAATGGCGCAGCCCGCGTGGCGGCGCCGCCCCATGTTGGCACACCCCTCACACACTTCGTGGCCCCGTGAGGAGCTCCACCTCAGGTCACAATGGCGCAGTCCGCATGGAGGCGCCGCCGCCCCATTTTGGCACACCCCTCACACGTTGCGTGGCCCCATAAAAAAGGGCTCTACATCAGGTCCCAGTAGCAGCGCCCGCATGGCGGCCCCGCCCCATTTCGGCACACTCTTCACGCAGTTCGTGGCCCCATTAAGGAGATCCACCGAAGGCGATACTAACGACAACGGTGCTCACAACTGCATATGGTTGGGTCCCTCGCCAATATAATTGTAGTGCTGGTGTTCGTGGTGCTCTATCTGTTTTCACCTCCTTGCCAAACCCAAAAATGGTCTGGCGAAGGACCCACCCATATGCAGTATTGAATACCGTCGTTGTTAGCATCGCCATCGGTGGATCTCCTTATGGGGCCACGAAGCGCGCGAAGAGTGTGCCTAAATGCGGCGGCGGCGCCATGCGGGCGCTGCTACTGGGACCTGATGTAGAGCCCCATTGTATGGGGCCACGAAACGTGTGAGGCGTGTGCCAAAATGGGGCGGCGTCACCATACGGACTGCGCCACTGGGACCTTCGGTGGAGCTCCCTCTGGGGCCACGAAATGTCTGAGGGGGTGTGCCAACATGGGGCGGCGCCGCCATGCGGACTGCGCCACTTGGACCTTAGGTGGAGCCCCCTACGGGGCCACGAAACGGTTGAGGGGTGTGCCAACATGGGGCGGCGCCGCCATGCGGACTGCGCCACTGGGACCAGAGGTGGAGCTCCCTATGGAGCCACGAAACGTGTGAGGGGTGTGCCAAAATGGGGCGGCGCCGTCATGCGGACTACGCCAAGGGTAAGGGGTGTGACGAAGACGATGACGATGATGGAGATGATGACAAGGATGGTGATGATGACGGCCATGATGTTGATGATGTTGATGGCGGCCATGGTGGTGATGATGATGATGATGATGAAGCTGACGATGATGATGATGGTGCTGATGATGAGGATGATGATGACGACGATGATGACGACAATGATGACGACGATGACGATGACGATGACGATGACGATGACGATGATGATGATGATGACGGTGAGATAAGATCAGATAATAGAAGGTAATAGAAGATAAGATAAGATAAGATAATATAAGATACGATAAGAGAAGATAATATCATATCAGATCATATAAGATAAGATGATATAAGAAAGATAAGATAAGACATGACAAGATATCATACTATAAGATAGGGTAATATAATATTACATCAGATAAGATACGATAATATATCAGATGATATATGATCAGGTAAGATAATATACGATCAGATAAGATAGATAGGATAAGATAATACACTATGATATAAGATAAGAAAAGATCAGAACAGATACGATAACAGAAGATAAGACACGATAAGATAAGATACGATAAGATAGTACAGATTAAGATAAGATAAGATAATACAATATCATATAAGATGAGATGAGATAGGATAAGATAAGAGCATATGAGATAAGATGCGATAACATAAGATGAGGTAAGATACCATAAGAACAGATGAGATAGGATAATATAAGATGAGATGATATGCGACAAGAAAACATAATATAAGATAAGATAATATATTATAATGTACGATAAGGTAAGATAAGATAAGATGCGATAAGCCAAACTGAAATAATATAAGATAAGATCAGATAATATAATATACTATAAGATAGGAAATGATAAGATACGATAAGATAATATATGATAATGTAAGATAAGATATGATAAGATAAGATAAGATATAATAAGATACTATATGATAAAATAAGATAAAATAAAATAAGATGATATGATATGATATAAGATAATATAGGATAAAATAATATACGATAAGATAAGATAATACATTATAATATTACATATGATCAGAAAAGAGAAGAGAAGAGAAGAAAAGAAAAAGAGAATAGAAGAGAAGATAATAGAAGAGAAGAGAAGGGAGGGGGCAGCGGGAGGAGGGGTGAGAACGCTGAGCGCTGTCCATTCAAAACGAGTACCCAACACCACAGGATGGTTGGGAACAAGACACAGCCGAAGTCCAGCAAAACAGCGTTTAAGTCAGGCCCTGGTGCACGGCACATCGGACCACATCGCCTTGGAGTCGGAGTCGGATCGAATCGGCGGCGCCAGAATGCGCAACTTGGCGGCGCAAGCCCTCCCACGTTCCCCCACCCCCCTCTGCGTGAGGCCGAGTAAACATTTGTTTTTCTAGCGCTATTTTGGAGAGGAGGGAGAACGAGGCGAAAAGGAGACAACGCACACACCTGATCATTGTCCGACTCGTGCCGGGGAGTCGGCAGGCAACCCTGCCGCAGGACTGTCATCGCCCTTTCCTCCCGAGTGAGACCTGCTTGAGGCCGAGTAACCAGTGCCGTGCAAGCACCGGGCCGCCTCGGACCGCCCAAACCTCGGAATCGAAGCGAGTCGGGCCGAGCAGCGCAGGCATCGAGTCGGACCGATCGGGTCGAAGTGTGAACTCTGCCCTGGGCGCGCCGCCGGGAGAAACAACTGGGAGGAGGGACACAGAGGATGACTACCTACCAGACCACCCCAACCCACCCCGAAGACCCGAATTTCGGGTTGGGGGGGTAAGGTTTCCACATGTGTTTTTTCTATGTTTCCCGACCCCCCCCACACTGGAAATCGAGGGTAAATCTGAGCCTTCGGGTTGGGTTGGGGTGGTTTGGTGGGTGGCGACAGGAAGAAAAACAGCACAAGCATAAATTTTCGGAGGTCCGCGCTGAGTTCTTGAATCTGCGCTGGACACCCCTCCCTGGCGCACGGAGCGCGCCAGGGGCGGCGCTGGAGGCGCCGCCAAGGGGGCCCCAGCTCCGATCCAAGAAATCCGTGCGGAGCCCCGGCAGCTTGCGTACACAGTCGAAACCGAAAACAAGGATGGGCCATTTTCCCAAGGGTACCCTTGCATCCCTGCCTCGTCGGTCCATCCTCGACTACGTTCGGTGGCTCGCCGCGCTCGAAAAGCTGCCACCCTGGGCGACCAATGGGCCCATCGCGCATCCTTGCTGTCAGCTCTGACCGATGCCGTCTGTAGGGGAACGAAACAATGACATAAACATAAAAACGTGGGGGTCCGCGCGGATTTTTTGGATCCGCGCTGGACCCCCCTGGCGGCGCCTCCGGCGCCGCCCCTGGCTCCGCGCGCCAGGGAGGGGAGTCCAGCGCCGATCCGAGAACTCCGCGCGGACCTCCGAGTTTTTCTGTTTATGCCGTTTTTCGCTCACCTATTCTTTCTTCTCGTAGGACAGAGGCGCAGGCCGGGCTCAAAAAGAGAAGCCCCGCCGCGGCACGGCACCCAGGCGCGGTGCCGGCGGACGCGGAGGGCCGCGACAGACACAGGAGCAGACGAGCGCGTTGCACTAATTGCAAAGGAGCTACTCGCAAATGGCCTGGATCCGCCGCGGGGGATCTACGACAAACTACATTGAAGCAGACATGTGTTTTTTCGGGCCTTTGCGAGTAGGCACTTTGCGAGTAGTGGAACGCGTTCGGTGAGCGAGGCGCGAGAAAGGGCGGCGGTCCACGAAGGAGCGAAGGGGCCCTCCTGCCGGCGAGGTTTGGTACCCACGCCCACTGCAGCGCCGAGTTTCGGGCTCCCTGGACATGGATACGCCTCAACGTCTCGCTCGGAGGCTGGCTTTCTGTCCATGTCCGAAACTGCTGCTGATCGAGAATCCATACCTATACGACCACCTTGCGGGTGATAAGGAGGTTGCGGGGAGGGGGGGGCTCATGACGACGACAACTGTGATGAACGTGGTGCTGATGGGCGATGATGGTGTGGATGACGTGGCGGATTTGTTTTGTTCCTTCGCTCAGGCGACTTGTGTCGTTCGGTTTGCCGCTGCGCGACGCGGCAACCGGCGGGCAACCGACGGGACAACGTGGGCTACCGGCGGGCAACCGGCGGGCAACCGACGGGACAACGTGGGCTACCGCTTGACAAGGCTGGGGGGGGAAACATTTGTGTTGGCGGACCCCTAGCGACAGCAGAGTGAATTCCTCTCGCTGGCCCACGCAGCTTCGCCTCGCCCGCACGCACGGCACGAGCACGAACTCGAAACTCGATTTCCTGGTGGGGGGACTCCGTTACACTGCGATTTCACCCCCCAACCTCCGATACCCTGGATGCGGATCAAAAATCTGCGCTTCGAGGCTGAGCTCTTATCCATAGCCAGTGCGCCTCGGCCGGCTGGCGCTCCCTACCCCGAGAAAATCCTCGGACAGCAATCTTGCCAGCACCTTCTGCGGCCCCGGCGGCCCCGGGCCACGAGCACTCTGGATGGGACAGGGATCGCCACCCCCCCCCGTTGGATCCGCGGGAGGAGGGGGGGGCCCGTGCTGCCCGAATGAGAGGCAAAGGGGGGACTGCGGGAGGAGGGGAAGGGGAGGAGGAAGAGGGGGAGGAGGAGCAGGGAGGAGGCGGGAAGGAGGAGATCTTCCTCGCGCGAAGCCGGGCCCTGGTTTGCGGCAGGGGGCAGAGAGCACTCAAGCCAAAGCTATGGATCGGAGGCGCGTGCCCCGTAGACCTGGCCCGCTTTGCCCGGCTCCAGACATCATGCACACGAGCCAGAGCAAGGCGTTCACGGAGGGGATGATGATACTTCCCAGTAGTGCTAAGTTGGATATCATCCGAGTGAAACTATTGTTCGGCACACATGGTGCCCTGTCAAGCGCTTTGGGAGTCGTTCCTGTCCGAAGACGAGAATCATCTTGCCACTTGAAGCAGTCGGAATAAGACTGGAGGCCTCGATAATACGCGAAAGTCGTGAACCAGAACCATGAACCAGCTTGGAGCCACTCGGAATGCGCAGCGTGCTGACTAAGGTGTTAGCCAGCACCAGCGCGCTCAATCCGAACCAAAGCACTGGCCCAGCTGCGCGGTATGGCGATGGCAACCCATTGCAAGTGCCAGGAAGTTGCGATGGTGATGTGGTTGAGGCACGACTGCCTCCTTGGGCATGCTCACACCTCCACCTGGCCATCTGTCACCCAAGAGACGGTACACCAATAACACGGCCACTTGCGGTCGGAAGCGTTGGCCTCATCGCGCCTGAGGGCGAGTTGGGCGAATTACCGTGTAGTGTGCAGAACAGCTACAAGCTCAGGCTGTTCCTGGACTAGAGGGTGGTACCAACGTGGAGGGTCAGGGAAGTGCGAATGTTCGTTCACATCGCACTCTGCGCGTCTTCCGTAGATAGCCAGCTAGGATCGCTCCCAGCTCCGCTACCAACTGGAATTGCGAGGGGGGCGGTAAGAAGAAAGCATGACCTGATGCGTAACCTTTGTTCCCTATCAGATGCATGCACTCCGGAGCCTGAGCCCAGATAGCAGCGAGGCACCCTTTTCGAGTGAGGAGGCGGAGGAGGAGAAGGAGGAGGAGGAGGAGGAGGAGGAACGGGGGGAGCAGGAGGGCGAGGAGCGGGACGACGACGACGACGGGGACGGAGACAAGCAGGACGCCCCACACGATCGCGTTGCTCTCGCCCCCCTCGGGCGTCGGGAGAACTGGGACGCGGGCCTCCCCGGGAAGGCCGAGGGAGGAGGAGCGCGCGAGCGGGAAGGGCGCGCCGCACACCTCGCCCTCCCCCGGGGGGCGAGAGCGCCGCACACCTCCTGCGGGCGCAGCTCCGAGGCGTGCGCACCTCCCGGGGCCACCGGTGTCCCGGGGAGCCCGGGGGGCGGCGGACCGCAGGGTTGGGCGGGGCGTCCTCCTACGGGCGGGTTCTGAAGGAAGAACCAAAAACAGCCCAGACATGCCCAAGAATGCGCTAAAAACATGTCTTAATAGATCGTCCCCAGACTACGTTTCACTCTTCTTGTGCATTCCTCCTGTATGTGGAACAGGCCCGGCTGAAGTTTCGGGGAACGAACAATGACACAAAGCTAAAACTCGGAGGTCCGCGCGGATGTCTCGGATCGGCGCTGGGCCCCCCTCCCTGGCGCGCGGAGCGCGCCAGGGGCGGCGCCTGCAGACCTCCGAGCTGTTTATGTGTATGCCACTGTCCGCTCCCCAGGAGGGGAGGCCCGCTGTCGGCTTCAGCCTCCTCACATTCCTCCTCCTCCTCCTCCTCCTCCTCCTCCTCCTCCTCCTCCTCCTCCTCCTCCTTCCTCCTCCTCCTCCTCCCTCCTCCTCCTCCTCCTCCTCTCCTCCTCCTCCTCCTCCTCCTCCTCCTCCTCCTCCTCCTCCTCCTATTCCTCCTCCTCCTTCCTCCTCCTCCTCTTTCCTCCCTCCTCCTCCCCAGGAGGAGGGAGGCGCTGAAGCCTCCCTCCTCTTTCCCCCGAGCTGCTTATGTCTACCTTTGGGCCCGCAGAGGGGAAGGCCCGCAGCAGGCCCCCTGGAGGCCCTGCCAAAGGAGAGGCGAGGCATCCGGCCCCCAGGCGCGCTGGGTCAGCGCGCGGTCTTCGCCCGGGTGCTCTCATCCGATCGCGCGCCCGGCTGGCTCGAGCCCGGGCACGCATCGTCACAATCCCACCAGCCCTCTGGGCGTGAGTGGTTCAGAGAGCCCCCTCTGTCCAACCCCCTTCTTCCCCTTCGGGATGGGGTTTACCCCTACCCCTACCCCTACCCCTACCCCTACCCCTACCCCTCCCCATGGGCCTGGAGGAGGAGGGGGGACCGCGGGTCGTTGGAACGTCTGCACTGGCCTAAGAGGGCGCCAAGACAGCCCAAGAGCTCAAGATGACCTCCAAGATCGCTCAAGATAGCACTCGATGACTCAGGATAACTCCTAACAAGCCTACACGAGGCTCCAAGACTGCCCCAAGACGGCCCCAAGTGGCCGCGGAGCCTTCCAAGGACGTCCCCGAGAGGCCAAAATCCTTCAGAAGCCTATCGACAATCTACGTTGTTTCCCTTCTCGCCTATTCGCTTTCATGGGCTCTCGAGGCTTCAGAGCCGCAAGACAAGCCCCACAAAGCCCCAAGACAGGCCCAAGAGAGGCCCAAGACGGGCCCAAGAGCGCCCAAGAGCGCCCCGAGAGCGGCCCCAAGAGGCCACTTTTCGGGTTCCGAAGGGGGATGGTAAGTGATGCCGCGCTCCTTTTTGAGTCGTGGCCTCCAAGGTGGCCCCAAAAGACCTCCGAGACCCCCCCACAGAGCCCCAAGCGGGCCCCAAGACCCCCAAAAAGAGCTCCAAGGGTGCCCCAAGAGGCACCACGGGAACTCCCAAAGAGCCCAGAGACCTCCAAAATATCCCCAAGAAGGCCCTTGGATAGCCCCAAGATGCCTCCAAGAGGCTCTCAGAGAGAAATACCCAGAAAAGGCACGTCGTCGTCGTAGTCGTCGTCTTCGTCGTCGGCATCGTCGCGGTCGTGATCGTCGTCGTCGTCGTCGTCAGCGTCATCGTCGTCGTAGTCGCGGTTGTCGTCGTCGTCGTCGTCGTCGTCGTCGTCGTCGTCGTCGTCGTCGTCGTCGTCGTTGTCGACATCGTCGTCGTCGCTGTCGTTCTTGTGGTCATCGCCGTCGTCGCCGTCGTCGCCGCTATCTCCATCTCGCCTCCCACCGCCTTCTCTTCTTCCTCCTCCTCCGCCTCGTCACCCACCCACTCCTCCCACAAGGACGAGCTAAAGGGGTGCAGGTGGGATGTAGGATGAACAGGAGGATATATTTGCGAAGGCAGGAGAAGGTACGCCCGAAAACAACGACAGTCAGTATGCTTCGCAAAAGTTGCTGATTTGTTATGGGCTGGTGGGGATCCTTTTTCAGTCGCGGGTGGACGCGGATTCGCAGTCGCCAAGCTGAGAGGTCCGGGCCACGGGCCTGTCGAATTAGCAACGCGCAAGCCTAAAAGCGCAGCGGCCGAGCCCGCACTCAGGAAGCAGCGCACGGCTGGTGGGGATACGCGAAGCGTGAAGAATTAGGATGCCTGGCACAGCCCCTGGCGGCGTCAGCCGGGGAGGGATCGCGCGACCTTAGTGGGCCCCGGAAACGGCAGGGCCGTTGTTTCACCGTTTCCGAAAAAGGAGCTCTTGAAAATGTAAGCGGCAAAAAAACGGCGACTGGAAACTGCAAAGAAACGGCTCCAGGATTGGAACTGGAGTCGGAACCGGTAAAGAAACAGCGACGGCGCCGGTACAAAAACGGCGTCGGAACGGGCAGAAAAACGGCAAAACGGAGCCGGTAAAAAACGGCCCTGTCGTCTCCAGGGCCCACTGAGCGCGCGAAATCTTGCCGCGTGGAGCCAAAAAAAGGCTCCTCATGCGGTCTCCGCCTGCCTCGCCGTCGCCGTGAGGCTGTCCACCGACTTCGTGATCTGGAAGTCGTCCTCTGGCCTCTCCATGGCCACGAGATCGTTAACCTCGCTTTCGACGCTTTCGACGCAGAGCTCCATGAAGCTCTTCAGCAGCTCTCCGAGGTCCTCCGCGGGAGGATGAGAAGGGGGAGTAGGAGGACGACGACGACGCCGACAGACGACAACGACGACGACAAATGACGACGACGACGACGACGAGAACGACGACGACGACGAGAACGACGACGACGACGACGACAGACTAGACGACGGACGAAGACGACGACAACGACAGACTACGACGGACGACGGACGACCGACAACGTCCGACCGACGACCGACGACAGTAGACTCTGTAGACCAACGACGACCGACGACGAACGATGGACGACGGACAACGGACGACTGACGACCACCGTCCAGCCGACGACCGACGACCGTAGACCGACGACGACCGTCGACGATCAGCAAGACCAGCGACGATAGACGACAACAAACGACGACAGACGACGACAGACGGGGACGACCAGCGCGGGGGCGGCCGAATCCTCGCCCTGCGAGATGTCGGACAAATCGTCCACGTCCATTGAATTCAGCCACTCGAGGAACTTCCGGCAGTAGGTAGTCACCAGCAGCTTGCGGGGCCGAGGAGGCTTGCCATCATTCTCATCGTGCTCAAATAGTCAGTATCCTCCTTACCTTCCATAGCCATCTTATTCCATCGATACCACCATCAGCATCACCATCGCCATCATCTCTAGGATCATCATTACCACAACCATCATCACAATCCTCATCCTCATCATCATCATCATCATCATCATCATCATCATCCTCATCATCATCATCATCATCATCAGCATCATCATCATCATCATCATCATCATCATCATCATCATCATCATCATCAGTATCATCATCATCATCATCATCAGCATCGTCATCATCATCATCATCATCATCAGCATCATCATCATCATCATAATAATCAGCATCATCATCATCATCATCATCGGCATCATCATCATCAGCATCATCATCAGCATCAACCTCATAATCCTAACCACCATCAGCACCATCAGTATCATCATCAGCAGCATCATTATCATCAGCCGTATCATCATCCTCCTCATCATCAGCAGCAGCAGCAGCATCACCATCATCAGCATCAGCAGCAGCATCAGCATCATCATCAGCAGCATCATCATCAGCAACATCATTATCATCAGCATCATCATCGCAACCACCACCATCATCAGAATCATCAGCAGCACTATCATCATCGTAATCAGTGTCATCATCATCGCTAGCACCACCATCATCATGGTCACCACCACCATATGCATGAGGATCACCTTCACAATCACCACAATCATCATCACAATCATCACCATGTCCTTCCTCACCATCACCATCGTGATCAGAATCATCAGCATCATCAAGAACACAATAATGTAATCGTGGGAATCATCGTTGCCATCACCGACACCAACATCTTCACCAATATCGTCATCATGATAAGCATCTCCATCGTAAGCATCGTCAACATCGCAGTCATTATCACCAACAGTAACAGCGACATCATCAACATCAGCATCATTGCCAAAATCGTCATCACCATCACCATCAGCATCAGCATCAGCATGATCATCCACATCATTGACATCATCAGTATTACCATCGTCATCACCACAAAAAGCATCATCGCAACCGTCGTAGTCATTATCATCAGCATCATCATCAGCAGCAGCAGCACCACCACCATCGCCATCATCACTCCACCTCCCGCTCTCCCTGCCTCCCTTCTCCTCCTTGTCCCTCCCATTGCCTCGCTCACTCCTTCTCCTCTGTCTATCCCTCTAGCAAGCTCCGCTCTGTCGCGCTACCCGACATGCCGCTAGGGCGGGCCGGGAGCTTCGCCCGAGACCTCCTCGCCGCTCACGGCTCTGAAGCTTGGCCCTTCCAGCAGCTTCACGGATGGAGCGCGGGTCGCTCGCTCGTCCAACGACTGCCCCACAGTGACAGGATGGAGGGCGGCCCCTCTTCAAAACTGGGCGATCCCTTAGGCGCCACGCACAATCGTCTCGAGACATACGAGAGCTGCAGGGACGGAGGGCGGTTCGCTTTGTCAAAGGGGGGGGGGGGGGGGGCGACTCGGCGCCGCGGACCCTTCGTTTTGAAAACGTCCAGTGGCCGGAGATTTCCGCAGACCCAATCCCCACGAGTATGGAGCTGCACAACTCTTGCATGGGATAGGGGGCAGCTCCCATGTCAGAACGGGGATCTCGCCCGACACTCCTTTCTATATTGTGTCAGCAGGAATCTGAAAATCTGGCAACGGCCAAACACAAACATACACACACAAACGGAGGGCATGTTTTTTTAGAGCGGCCTGAGAATCCCTCTATATTGTGCGATCAGGAATCCGACAGTTTCGCAACAAATACGCACACACGCGCACACGCACACACGAACACGCACACGCACACACACACAGGCTTTGTTCCGTCGGCGGCGAGGCAGAAGCAGTCCGCTCCAGCGTGGGGCCAATCGTGGCAGCCGAGAGGCGAAGTGTCCGGCGCACACACACACACACACTTTGGCGTCGGCGGCTGGGCAGAGTCCCTGCGCTGGCGATGGAAGCGAAACGGGGCAGACGTCGAGCGACGTGCGCCACCGTGCAGGAAGGTAGGGAGCCCACAAAGGACGTACGTGCCCAGCTATGTACATGAACACGGCCCCTCAATCCGCGAGACTGGCCGCGTGATACGAACCTTTACGCAATGCGTACTCTCGAAACCAGCGTGGATTCATGCATGTCTACGTCCTTCTTTCGCTCCTGAGAAGGGGGGGGAGGACGACGACCAGGCAACGGGGTGCCCTGGGGCGCGTGGCGCGGCCGTCACCGGCGCACACACACACACACACACACACACGCAGACCGAGGGCAGGCTCTTCAAAGTGGGGCCATCGCCAGGCAGCTCCTCGACTTGCCCGGAACCCCGCCCCGTCGCATGGAGGGAGGCCGCGGTGAGGCGAGGCGCAGACACACGCCACGTCCAGGGGGGCGGCCCTGCGAAGACACGGCGCCGATGCATCCCCGTGATTCATGAGCGCGAAGGCTCGCGGAGGAGGAAGGAGGGCGACGACGACGGCGGCGAACAGCGAAGGATGGAGGGAGGCTTCCCCGCAATCCTGGGCTCGAACGGGCCCATGCAATACTCCCTCGCGCCCCCTTGGGCGTGCGAGAACCAGCGCCTCACTCGAGACATCCTCGAAAGCTGCTCCGAAAGCGGAGGATGTCGAGCATGCAGACAGGCAAACCGTTCGAGAAATCCCCGCAATCTGGGCGCGAAAGGGCCCGTGCAATACCCCCTGGCTGCACACCCCTTGGGTGTGCTGAAACCAGCGCCTCGCTCGAGGCATCTTCAAAATCCGCTCCGCCATCATCATCATCATCATCATCATCATCATCATCATCATCATCATCATCATCATCATCATCATCATCATCATCATCATCATCATCATCATAATCATAATCATCATCATCATCATCATCATCATCATCATCATCATCATCATCAGCAGCAGCATCAGCATCAGCATCAGCAACAGCAGCAGCAGCAGCATCATCAACATTATCGTCGTCATCACCATTGTCATTACCATCATCACCATCACCATCATCATCATCATCAGCATCATCATATCCGTATCTTCCATCCTTGTCCGCATCCTCATCCTCATCCTCATCCTCATCATCACCATCACCATCATCACCACCACGACACCCACCACCACCACCATCATAATCATAATTATCATCATCAGCATCATCATCGTCATCATCAGCATCATCGTCATCAGCTTCATCATCGTCATCACGGTCATCCTCATCATCGTTATCATCATCAACAACAACACCAGCATAACCATCATCATCATCCGCATTATCAGCACCAGTATTATCACCTTCATCATCTTCATCATCAGCATGATCACCATAATTGTCGTCACCATCGTCATTATCATCGTCATAAGCACCATCGTTATCGTAACCATCATGATCATCAGCATGTTCAGCATCATCGCAGTGATCAGCATCATCAGCAGCAGCATCAGCATCATCGTCATCATCGCCATCATCATGATATGGGTCATCAACATTTTCATCCGAACCATCATCCGCATCAGCATCATCGTCATCATCATCGTCACCTGCATCAGCTTCAGCAGCACCATCATCTACCAAAAGAGACAGCATCCACTAATGTCATCAGCACCATCATCATCAGCACCACCATCAGCATCATCATCACCATCACCATTGATCTAATCATCATCACATCGCCTAAGTAGTAATCCTGAGTGCGACTCTGGGCGAGGAGGAAGAGGAAGAGGAGGAGAAGGGAGGTGAGTGAAAGGAGCCGGCGCGGTGGGAGTAATGGCAAGAACCCCGTCATTGGGATAGTAGGACCAAGAACCCCATCCTTAGGATATAGGAAACAATACTAACTGCACCTTCCGGCAACGATTAGGCGCGGGCGCCGCGCGATCACTTTGCATGACTATTTCACAAGGATGGTAGGGGGGGTACCTGGCACGCGCGGCGCACCTCGCGGGCGTCGCGCAATTGGCTGGAGTCGGCATTGCTTCCCGATGGTGGTCGGTGGCGGCCCCAGCCCGTGCTGAGACTCGAGTGCTACTTGCGTAGTGGGATGGCGGGTGGGAGTGAGCGAGAGGGCCGTCCTACGGAGGGGAAGGCTTGATCAATGCTCCCTATTGACGTACACCCTCTCACCCACCCGACGGGCGACAAACCAGGGACAATTGCCAATCCCCTTCCCCGCCATCCCTGGCCATCCCTGGCAAAAAACATTGCGAAGTGCAATTTGCGGCAAAATCTCGGGCCACAGTCATTGCATTTGTGACAGGGACGGCGGGGGTGCCGGCATATGGCCTCCTGCACGCAGGGCCACTACTCCGACCAAGAAACAAAACAGCATGCACTCCGCTACTAAATCTGGACCATGCGCGGGCACCCCCCGATCACTTTGCACTGGTCTTTTCGGCGGTGGACAAACCTCCCT
>CAUYUJ010005974.1:45000-52500 GCA_963575745.1 Prorocentrum cordatum
CTCACATTTCTTCTGCCGCGCTCGCGCGGCATCTGCCTTACTGCAGTTGTGGCACACTGCGGCTTGGGACCCATCGGTCTGCCGAGCGCGGTGCTGTGTGTTCGTGGCGCCAGGCGGGTCCGAGGATCACGAATGCCTGCGACGAGCTTGCGAGCTTCGAGGGGAGAGGGACCCCGTGGCGGAGGCCGTACCCCTCGGGGCTCGGCACACGTCAGGGTTCACTCACTCCTGCCCCTCCTGGGCTCGCTGCGCTGCTCTGTCCGTGCCGTTTGGCACGTCAAGTGGCGCTTGCGTTCTGCAGCTTTGCTGCGTACCAGCCCGCCTGTCTTGTGCACTGTTCTCGCGCCAGGGCGGAGGCCGAACCGAGGGGGTAGGTGGCCTGCTACCGACTCTCTGGATCGCCTCCGAACGCAATCGCAGAGCAAGGTTGTCCAGTGGGCGGCCAGTAGCCTTGGGGACTTTGTTGCTCTGCTTTGGCGCGTGTGTGCTGCTGTAGCGGGCTGAGTCGCCGTGACTGCTCGGGTGCCGTGCTACCGCTTGCTTCGGCTGGGGCGGCGGGCGGCCTCTTGGCACTCAGGTGAATCTGCGAGGGTGCGCTGAGGAGCACGAGACCGAGCGTTGCCGCCGCAGGGCCAGAGGGAAACGCTTCGGTCCGAAGGGCAGTACGAGCTAGCAGCTCCCGACCTCTTTAGACGCGTGGTTCATCATCATCATCATCATCATCATCATCATCATCATCAGCAGCAGCAGCAACAGCAGCAGCATCATCGTAATCAATATCATCATCATCATCATCATCAGCATCATCATCATCATCAGCATCATGAGCATCATGGTAATCGATATCATCACAATCATCACCGTCATCATCATCGTCATCATCATCATCAGCATCATCATCAGCATCATCATCATCATCAGCATCAGCATCATCATCATCATCACCATCATCATCGTCATCATCATCGTCATCATCATCAGCACCATCATCATCATCCTCGCCCTGCTCCCTCCCTGGCGAGGGCCTGCTCTCCAGCACCGCCTGGCAGTCCCCGAGGTGGAACCACGCCGAGGACCTGCGGAAGGGCGCAAGGACAGGCGCACGCCGGTCAGGGTCGCCACCCCACGAAACAGGCGCCCATGCACCGCGCACTGCTTGGACTCCCTGGAACCCCGCTTCGACGCAGCACGGTGCACGACTGCTCGGCCCTGACCGGACACCGCACCCAGTCCTGGCTCGAGGACCCACGACGCCCCGGGAAACTCCACCGCGGCGCAGTGCACACAGGTCGCCCGCGGACATCGCTCGTCTCGGGCACGACGTGGTGCCAAGTCTTGCCCTCAACCTTCGAGGGCCGAGGGGGAGGTTCTAGGGTCGCCTCGATGGCCGTCGCCGAGAAAAAATGCACACGTCCGAGCGATGCCAAGGGTGCAGGCGCCGATCGGGCAACGGGCGTGACACGCTGGCAGCAAAGCGGGCACGAAGGAGCGCGGGCGGCTGCAAAACTTACCATGCCGTGGGGGCGCCTCGCCCGCTGCGTCAGGCGACGCCCGCGCACGCTCGGGCGGGCACCGGGCAGGGCTGCAAGATAAGGCAAGATAAGGCAAGCCCTGCAAATTGGCAACGGAAAGCGAGGAAGGACTGCAACAAGAGACCACCGTCCTTCGACAGAGTCCCATCCTCTCCCCCTCCCCATCGTTGTGCTCCTCCTCTTCCTCCTCATCCTGTTCCTGTTGATCATGATCACCGACATCATCAACAGCATCCTAGTGATCGGCATCATCATCATCATCATCATCATCATCATCATCATCATCATCATCATCATCATCATCAGCATCAGCATCAGCATCATCATCATCATCATCATCATCATCATCATGATGAGCATCATGGTAATCGATATCATCACAATCATCAGCATCAGCATCAGCATCAGCATCAGCATCAGCATCAGCATCAGCATCAGCATCATCATGATGATCATCATCATCACCATCATCATCATCATCAGCAGCAGCAGCATCAGCATCAGCATCAGCATCATCATCGTCAGCAACATCATCATCATCATCAGCATCATCATCATCATCATCATCATCACCATCATCATCCAGAGCATCATCATCAGCATCATCATCACCACCACCACCAATCATCATCATCAGCATCATCAGCAGCAGCATCAGCATCATCCTCATAATCAGCATCAGCATCATCATCATCATCATCGTCAGCAGCAACACCATCATCATCATCATCATCACAACCATCATCATAACCACCGAAACCATCAGCATCAGAATCATCATCAGCATGAGCATCAGCATCAGCATCAGCATCACCGACAACGTCATCATCATCAAAACCATCAGCATAACCACCAACAGCATCATCCTAATCATCAGCATCAACATAAGCATCAGCATCATCAGCAACATAATCAGCATCATCATCATCATCGTCATCAGGATCGTCATCTTCATCATCAGCAGCATCATCGTTATCATCATCATCGTCATCATCATCAGACTCATCATCATCAGCCGCATCATCATCAGCATCAGCATCAGCATCAGCATCAGCATCAGCATCAGCATCATCATCATCATCATCATCATCATCATCATCATCATCATCATCATTACCGTCATCATCATCATCAGCAACAGCATCAGCATCAGCATCATCCGCATCATCAGCATCACCATCACCAGTATCGTCATCATCCGCATCAGCATCAGCATCGTCATCATCATCATCATCATCGTCATCATCATCGTCATTATCAGCATCACCATCATCACCATCACCATCATCATCATCATCATCATCGTCATCAGCAGCAACATTGTCAAAGTCATCCCTCCTCCTGGTAGGTTACTCCTCGATGCCGAACCATCAGACTTGTTGTCAGGGCCGGCCACGCGTTTCGGCTGATACTTCCTGACAGTGTATGGTACCGAGGTTTGAACAGGCGAACAAAGTAACCGCATGCCGATGATAATAAAGGGACCCCCCCCCCCTTCAGTGTTTAGAGTTGATTATCGTCGCCCTATACAAAATTCAAATTGGGCGGCGAGCGCTGAGGCCGAACTTCATTATCACCTCGAAGCGCTATGTTGAGATAGCAACATCAAGCGATGTTGCTATCCCCGCGCGCGCCTGAACTTTTTTATCTCTGGGGTTGATTATCCATGGAAAGGGGAGCACATGAGCTACCCTACATGAGCACTTAAAAAAATCAATTTTCATAAAGCGTTTGTAAATTAAAATTGATAGAGTTGGAACTTTGCATTTTTCCGTTCTTTTTCTCTTCTTCTTCTTCTCTTCTTCTCTTCTTATTATTATTCTACTTTCCTCTTCTTCTTTTATATTTCTATCTGTCCTCACGCTCGCCTGAACTTTTTTATCCCTGGGGTTGATTATCCATGGAAAATGATTCACATGAGCTACCCTACACGAGCACTTAAAAAATCAATTGTCATAAAGCGTTTGTAAATTAAAATTGATAGATTTTGAACTTTGGATTGTCCTTTATTCGTCCTCTTCTTATTATCCTCTTCTTCTTTCTTAGTATTATTATATTGTATTATTCTTCTTTTATACTTCTCTCTGTCCCCACGCTCGCCTGAACTTTTTTATCTCTGGGGTTGATTATCCATGGAAATTGAGGCACATGAGCTACCCTACACGAGCACTTACAAAAAAACAATTTTCATAAAGCGCTTGTAAATAAAATCTAATAGATTTGAAACTCGAGATTGTTTCTTCTCTTCGTCCTTCTCCTCCTCCTATCATTTCTTTTATTCTATTATTTATTCTTTTTATTTTTCTTTTTTATATATAGCTTCCTCCATTCCAGCGAGATAAGCCATTGTTGAGGATATTTCTATGAAAACTAAACGCCAAGGATGTCTCAAAACGTGCTCGGCTTGGTCTCCGCTTGATCATCTCTTACTTCGAGATTATGCTGAGGTCTGCTGGGCTGCGCGGCCCCAAATGACCACAGCGGCGCCCAGGCCGAACGGGACGCCGCGGTAGGCGCAGTACCGTCGGGGCGTTGACCTAAGGAACCCTAAATAAGGAACGAGGCCCCTTTCCCATACGTTGAACTTCGATTTCGCATGGAAAACCTCAGGAAAACTGAAGGCAAACTGCAGAACCATCAAGGAACGCCGAGCCCCTCTCCAACGAAAAGGGTTCCTTCTTCAGGGCCCCGACTGTAGGGCTCGCCGTCGGTGACCACCATGAAGCCCTCTCGGATTCCACCTTCCCCAGGGTGAGGGCTTCGTCGGCGAAGTCAGCCCTGAGGAGCTCAACGCCGACGTCGGCGCCTCCTGGCGAATCGCGGCGGCCGATCAGAACGAGGAGGCAGCGCACCACGTCGCTAGGCCTGGTGAGAACGATACGCTCGCCGACGCTCGCCGGGCCGTTCACGCCAGGGCAGCGCACGTCGACGATGAAGCGCACTTTCTTATCCCCCATCCGTCATCCCAGCCACAAAGTCGGCCCAAAGCGGACCAAGTTCGGGGGCGTCCAAAGAGGGGGGACGCCAAGAGGGGGGCGCGCAAATCATGGCCCGAGGCATCTGCGCGGACCAGGCGGGGGCAAGGAAACGCATTGAAATAGGTAGAAGGGCCAGGAGTTTGGGAGAGACAGCATGGCCCTGGCCATGAGATCCCCCCCTGGTCCTCTAGAGGCCTCCCAGATGGGGTCGGAGTAGATGGTGCATCGGCGATGCACCAGCGATGCACCGGCGATGCATCGGCGACGTCGGCGATACATCGGCGCTGTCGGCGTGGAGAAAGCTGGGTTCCGCATCGGCGATGCGGCGCGATCCTCCGACCCCATCTACTTTGACCCCATCTGAGAGGCCTGACTACCTACCAGACCACCCCAACCCAACCCGAAGATCCGAATTTCGGGTGGGGGGGGTAAGGGTTCCACATGTGTTTTTTCGATGTTTCCCGACACCCCCCCCCACTGGAAATCGATGGTAAATCTGAGCCTTCGGGTTGGCTTGGGGTGGTTTGGTGGGTGGTGAAGGCCCAGGTCCTCACCCCCCCTCTTGGCCGCCCCCGAGAAGTCCTCCCGGGAGCCCTGCCGCACCCGGCGCTGCAGCTCCCGCGCGGCGCCCGGGCGGCGCCCCATCGCAGCCGTCGCCGTCGACGTGCCCCCCGCCGCGCTCGGGGGGCCCTCTCGGAGAGACCTCGGGACGCGCGAGGGGCCTGCGACTCGGGGGCGCCCGGGGATCTAAAATCACCCCGCGCCGGGGGTGGGCCGCTCGACGCCGGGCGGGGGCGCGCCCTGCCATCCCGCGCGCGACGTCGACGTCGGGGCCGCAGCTCCACCTGGCCCAGACGGCCGACCCGCGTCGCGGCAAAGCCCCTGCCACGATCCTGAGCCTCCCCGATGGCCCCACAGAGGGCGGGGCGCTCTCGCGGGCCCCTCCCACCTTGAAAGCAGCTTGCAGGCGCGCGGGGTCGCCGCCGCCACGCGGGGCCCCGTCGCGCCCGAGGAGCTCCTCAGCGGCAGGGCGGGCGCCCAACGCCTCGCTCACCGCCCACTTCACCACGCCCCCGGCCGTCGCCCGGGCCGGGAAAGGCGGCGAGCGGCGCAGTGGCCCCCCTCAGCCCGCCGACGCACTCAGCATTCTCCTGCCCCCCGGCTTCGCCCCAGGTCGGCTCGCCCAGCGGCGCGCGCGCGCGACCGCCAGCGGGCGCGCGGGGGCCCATCTGCAGCCCCACCGCCAGCCGGCTGCCGACGCCCTCGACGCCGCGGGCCCGCTGTTCGAGAGAATCCCGAAAAGCCCGCGCCCGCACCACGCCGCCCCCAGGGTGCTCACCCGCCTCGGCGGCGCACCAGACCTCGCGCTGCTCGGAGTGGCCCCAAACGCGGCCGCCCAGCGAGATGCGGCGGCGCGGCGGCGCCTCCTGACAGCGCCGTTCCACGAACCACGGCGCGTTCGCGAGCACCGCGGTGGGCTTCTTGCGCGGCCCGCTGAAGGCGCACTGGCCCAAGTAGATCAGGCGCACTCCGCGGAAACCGACCCGAATTATGTCTGGACCTCCGGGAAAATCTACTCGCAGGAGTCCGCCAGGCTCTCGACGCTGAAATACTTGACGACTTGAACACAGCACTCCGCCAATGCCAGAGCCAGGCGGACCCGGGCGCTCGCCTCCGCAATCGCCGCGCGCCTCGTTGCCGCGAGGACCCTCTGCGGCCCTGGGCCGAGCGCCCCGCCCAGCGCGGCGCGGGGCGCGAGGGGGCGGGGCTCCGCGCATCCAATTCAAGCGGCCGCCCACCTTCGCATCAGTCGGGCGGCTGCCTCCGGCCGCGCGAGGTCTCCAGCGCCGACGTCCTCCGCCGGCAAAGCGCTGGCGGCCAGCGCACTCCAGCCCGGCGCCCCGCGTCAAAGCCGCGGCGCCCGCGCAGATCTGCAGGAAGTCGCGGTCGCCCGCGCCGCGCGGCACAGCGGGCGGCTCGGGCGGCGCGGGCGCGCGCGCAGCCTGCCGGGGGGCCGCCGCCTGCCGCGACCGCCTGGGCGCCCAGACCGCCCCCTCCCAGCAGGCGCGCCCCCACGGGGCGGCGCCGCGGGCGCCGCGATGTCAGCGGCACCGCCCGCGGCCGGCGCGAGCGCCGCCTGCCGCCCGCGATGCTCGAGGAGAGGAGACCGAGCGCGGGCGACCACTGCCGGCGCCGCCGCAGGCTTCGCGCTGCGCGCCTCGGCCGCGTCCCCGACGCGCCCGGTGGCCGGCCCAACGATCTCGGCGGCGGCCCGAGCGCGCGCGCGCTGCCGCCAGCGGAAGACTCGACACTGGCACCAGCCAGGAAGGCAGCGCCCGCGGCCTGACCACCTGCCACCGGCGCCGCCTCGACGCCTCAGAGGAGGAGGGAGGAGGAGGAGGAGGAAGAGGAGATGGGGAGGAGGATTTTCCCCTGCAGTCCTCAGGAGGCCTACCAATGTTGATATCACGTTTAGCCGCAATCGGCGGCGGCTCCTGCCATTGAGGCCTGCTCCCGTGCCTGGATTCGTTCGGCCAGGGCCAGCATTCCAGGGGGTTGGATTAAACCACCTGATACACTGGGCATACTGAACTCCTCAGGAGGGCGGCAACGACGAGGCATAAGACAGGCTCAAAACTTCTCGACGGCTGGAGGTGGTTACACGGGATCGTTCCTCTCTACAATGCGGGTACATTCCCTGAAATATCCTGCGTAGGGTTGTCGGAGCGCCCGAAAGCTTGTGCTGAAGGCACTCCTTACCCAAAAATGGCACCCACTAGAAGTGCAAGCACCACAGACTAAACCGAAAAACAAAACTTGCTCATCTTCGCCTCGAGAGACTCTACAATGGACGAGGGTGTGTCCCAAGGAAAGGTCGAAGGTTTCTTGGAGCGTTCTAGACATGCCTTTACATCCAAACATAGGGCGCGTGGGGGGGTCGTTCCAGAAGGCCAGACAAAGAACACAGCGCGCTCGACCTTCTTCGAAGT
>CAUYUJ010005975.1:2500-12500 GCA_963575745.1 Prorocentrum cordatum
AAAGAAAGCTAGCTGGCTGGCCGATAGCGGGCACGGCCGCGGCCGCCGGGCAGAGCGACGACCGGCGAGCGAGGCGCTGGGCAGAACGCAGCACGGGTTTCCCGCGACGCGCGCCGGTCGCCCCGAGAGGGCCCCAGCGACGCGCGCGGTTCGCCCGCGGTGCGAGGCCAAAACAAGTAGTTGGACAGTCGAGAGATGGCGCGGCGCTCCTCGGGTCAGGCCTCGCGGATAAACTCGGTGAAGCCGAGCTCCCTGGCGACAGCCGTCGCCTCCCTCCTGCAACGCTTCGCGCGCGCCGCAAACTGCCCCTGCTGCTTCCGCGAGCCCTCCGGCGGCCCTACCAGGAAGAACTCGACGCGCGGCGCCCGCATGAGCAGGGGGCCCTCGTGGCGCGCGGCGCGCGAGAGCAGCACATAGAGCTCCAGCCGCCAGTCATCGTCCTCCTTCTTGCCGTTCCCGACCTCGTGGCGGCCGCAATCCAGGACCACGCCTGGGCGACGTCGGCCCAGGGAGCAGCGCGCCAGACAGCCGACGGCCCAGGGCGAGTCCACAGGACCGAGACATGGTCTGGCTGCGGACCGCTCGCGCCCAGTAGGTTCGGCTGTAGACTGCCCGGGGGCGCCATTCCCTCGCCCCGTCGCCTTCTCGCACGGCGCGCCCCTGGCACGCCACCGCGGGGATAACCCTGCCGTGCGAGAACAGGACGCCCGTCCGGGTGACCTTGGAGCTGCGGAAGGTGAACGGTTCCGACGTGCGGGGCTCGATGAACACCAGCGGACCCGCGAGGTCCCCTGCGAGGCTGTCGTCGTGGCGCTTCAGGTCGTCCACGACGGGCGCGCTCGCGCACTTCTCCATGCGACCCAGAATCCCAGCGGCACGCGCTTCATATAGGTCCTGTTCTCCCCGTCTCTCTCGGCGTTCGTAGAATCGGCGAGGAAATCAAAAGCGGGGCAAATCAACTCTACAATCGATCTCTTGGTCGATGGCACCTCTTCATGCGTCTGCTGCTCTTCGTCCGGCCTCCTCCGCCTCCCCCGAGGACAGAGTCCCTGATCCTTCGAGGACGGTCTGAAGGACGCATCGCAGGCCAACGTCACAACACACAGTGGCTGCACGCCGTCGTGCCTCTGCAGGATGCCCATGTTCAAGGCCTCGTGGACGGCCGCCTCACTCCAATCTGGGTGACCCTCGAAAGCGTTTTGGGGGACCTTTTGGATGTGGTGGGCCCGCAGAAGGGGGATCGAGGCCACAATCCCTCCGCAATTTGGACTGGCGAGTGACCCAACCAGATGCAGCTGCAGTAGCATCGCGAGGCGGGTGAGAAGAACGGACGAGAGGGCGGGGAGGGCACCATGGGCGGGGGAACACGCGCGATTCCTGCCACGGCGGCCGTTGGTGGAACTCCCTGCCTGGGCACAGAAGCGTGTGAGGAGTGCCACACTGGGCCCGGGAGCGCATGCGATTCCTTCCACGCCGGTCGTCTGTGGAGCTCCCTCTGCGGCGACGAAGCGCGCGAGGGGCGCGCCAGAATAGGCCGGGGGGACGCATGTGATTCCTGCCACTGCGGCCTTCGGAGTTCCTCATGGGGGCGCGAAGGGTGTGCGGGGCGTGCCAAAATGCGCCTGGGGGGCGCATGTGATTCCTGCCACTGCGGCCTTCGGTGGACCCTATGGGGCAGCGGAGCGTGTGCGGGACGTGCCAAAATTGGCCAGGGGACACATGTGACTTCTGCCACTGCGGCCCTCTTTAGAACTCACAACGGGGCCGCGAAACGTGTGAGGGGCGTGCCAAAATGAGCGGGGGGACGCATGTTATTCCTGACACTGCGGCATTCGGTTGAGCTCCCTATGGGGCAGCGGAACAATTCAGGGGCATGCTAAAATGGGCGGGGGGACACATGTGACTCCTGCCACTGCGGCCTTCGGTGGAGCTCCCTGTGGGCCCGCGAAGCGTGTGAGGGGCTTGCCAAAATGGGCGTGGGGGCGCATGTGATTCCTCACTGGGGCCTGTGGTGGATGGAGCCCTTGGGGCCACGAAACGTGTGAGAGGTGTGCCAAAATGCGCGCGGGGGCGCATCTGATTCCTGCCACTGCGGCCTTCGGTGGAGCTCCCTCCGGGGCCACGAAGCGTGTGAAAGGTGATTACGACAAGCATGTGCGGAAGGTCGAAACCGGAGGAGGGACGCAACTGAGGTAGATGCTGAGCGGCCCTAGAGCCGCGGCCGACAGCGCTGGTCGGAGGACGAGGAGGGGGAGCGGGGGGGCCGAGGACGCCGAAGCCGCACTCGTCGATGGGCGGCGCAGGGGCGGCGGCGGCGCGCGATCGCGCGCAAGCGCGCGCTGCACCGCACTCGGGGTCCTCCCCGTCAGCCCCTGGCTCCCCGCTCTCCAGCCAGTCCTCGGAGTGAACGCGGGGCACTGCGCATTCAAAACGAGGACCCAACACCACAGGATGATTGGGAAAAGCTCTTCGAACTCCACTCAATCAGCCAGTGCGCTTGTAAGGCAGCCCATGGGCCAACCAACTAGCTAACATGCCAACTATCCATCCAGACAGGCAGCCAACCAGCCGAGTTGCCAGCCTGCCGACCAATCAGCCAATCAACCAACCAATCGAAGCCAGCCACTCAAGAAATCTGGCAGAGAGCGAAGACCTTTATACAAACTTGCCAACGTGTGATCCATTCCTTCTCGGACAGACAACTCGCTTCGCGTGGAACGCAAAGCGATGCGCGGTCTCGTCAACCTCCGCATCCACACCTCTAGGACTGCGTCAGACCGTGTGCACGTGGCCGAGGGTCTCGAACAGGCCGACCAGGTGATCCTTCCCAGCGCGCCGGGCGAGCTCAAGACTCGAGGGATGTCCTCTGCCGGGGCCGCCGTGGGACGCCTCCGGATCCGCGCCCGCCCTCAGCAGCGCCGTGGCCACGCCGAGCTCGCGCTCCGCGGCGAGCTCGCGCATCCTAGGAAGGCACCAACTATGCACCGATTCCGATCCTAGACAGGATCACCCTGGGCCCAGGATCGGGGTATACGCCCTGCTGCCTTGGGCAGACTGCATATACACCGATCCTGGGCCTAGGGTCGGCCTGGCCAGGATCGGTGTAGGCGTATAGTTAGGTCGGGCGTGTCCCCCTACAGGGGGCTTTTGGACGAAACAAAAAAAAAAGCCTGGCGAAGGACCCAACCATATGCAGTTGTGAGTACCGTCTCCGTGAGCAACGCATTCGGTGGGGCTCCCTATGGGGCCACGAAATGCTGTCCTGGGTGGGGGAGACGCATGCGAACACCCCCACTGGGACTTTCGGTGGAGCTCCCTATGGGGCCACGAAAAGCTGTCCTGGGTGGGGGAGACGCATGCGAACACCCCAATTGAAGCCTTCGGTGAAGCTCCCTAGGGCCGCGAAATACTGTCTTGGGTGGGGGGGGGGGTCCCGGGGTGGGTCCCGGGGGGGGGTCCCGGGTTTTTACGCCGCCCCCCCGGGGAATCCCAGAGCCCAAAAAAGCCCCAAGACGGGCCAAGAGTGCCCCAAGAGGCCCCCAAGACGATCCAAGGGGGCCCCGAATCGCCGAATGATCTGTCCAAGACGCCTTGACGGCCTCCAGACGGCCTAAAAGGCCTGCGAGACGCCCCAAGAGGCCTCCAGGACCGCCCCCACGAGAGCCCCAAGAGGCAAAAATCATGGATTTCCCGTACGTTTTTCAAGAATTTTGGCGTTCTCGCCTCTTCCGCTTCCCCACGCGCCAAAACGGCCCAAAAGGCCCCCAAGGTCGCCCCGAGACGGCCCAAGAGGCCTCCAAGAGAGTCCCCAAACGGCCCAAGAAAGAGTGCCCCAACACGGCCCAAGACGCCTCCAAGACGGCACAAGAGGCCCCCAAGACGGTTCCAAGAGAGTGCCCAGACGGGGGACCCGAACGGACATTTCGAGCCCTCAGCCCCGAGAAGCCCCCAAGAGGCCCCCAGGAAGCCCAAAGAGGCCCCAAGAGGCTCCCAAGAGGCCCCCAAACATCCCCCCGGAGGCCCGCGAGAGCGCTCGGAAGAAACCCCTAGAAGCACGTTTGAGGACTCAACCCGCGTCAGCATCGTCGTCGTCGCTACCGCCGCCGCCGCCGTCGTCGTTCCCCTTCAGGGTCGGCGGCACCGGCCGTAAGGCCTTCGCAATACTGTCCTGGGTGGGGGAGACGCATGCGAACACCCCTACTGGTGCCTTCGGTGAAGCTCACAATGGGACCACGAAACGCTGTCCTGGGTGGGGGAGACGCATGCGAACACCCCCAGTGGAGCCTTCGGTGGAGCTCCCTATGGGGCCACAACACGCTGTCCTGGGCGGGGGCGACGCATGCGAACACCCCGATTGAGGCCTTCGGTGGAGCTCCCTATGGGGCCACAACACGCTGGCCTGGGTGGGGGAGACGCATGCGAACACCCTCAGTGGGGCCTTCGGTGGAGCTCCCTATGGGGCCACGAAACGCTGTCCTGGGTGGGTGAGACGCATGCGAACACCCTTACTGGGGCCTTCGGTGAAGCTCACAATGGGACACGAAGCGCTGTCCTGGGTGGGGGAGACGCATGCGAACACCCCGATTGAAGCCTTCGGTGGAGCTCCCTATGGGGCCACGAAGCGCTGTCATGGGTGGGGGAGACGCATGCGAACACCCCTACTGGGGCCTTCGGTGAAGCTCACAATGGGACCACGAAACGCTGTCCTGGGCGGGGGAGACGCATGCGAACACCCCCAGTGGAGCCTTCGGTGGAGCTCCCGATGGGGCCACAACACGCTGTCCTGGGTGGGGGAGACGCATGCGAACACCCCCAGTGGAGCCTTCGGTGGAGCTCCCGATGGGGCCACGAAACGCTGTCCTGGGTAGGGGAGACGCATGCGAACACCCCCATTGAGGCCTTCGGTGGAGCTCACAATGGGACCACGAAACGCTATCCTGGGTGGGGGAGACGCATGCGAACACCCCCAGTGGGGCCTTCAGTGGAGCTCCCTATGGGGCCACGAAACGCTGTCCTGGGCGGGGGAGACGCATGCGAACACCCCGATTGAGGCCTCCGGTGGAGCTCCCTATCGGGCCACAAAACGCTATCGTGGGTTGGGGAGACGCATGCGAACACCCCCAGTGGGGCCTTCAGTGGAGCTCCCTATGGGGCCACGAAACGCTGTCCCGGGCGGGGGAGACGCATGCGAACACCCCCCACTGTGGCCTTCGGTGGACCTCCCTATGGGGCCACAACACGCTGTCCTGGGCGGGGGAGACGCATGCGAACACCCCCAGTGGAGCCTTCGGTGGAGCTCCCTATGGGGCCACGAAACGCTGTCCTGGGTGGGGGAGACGCATGCGAACACCCCGAGTGGAGCCTTCGGTGGAGCTCCCTATGGGGCCACGAAACGCTGTCCTGGGTGGGGGAGACGCATGCGAACACCCCGATTGAACCCTTCGGTGGAGCTCCCTATGGGGCCACAACACGCTGTCCTGGGTGGGGGAGACGCATGCGAACACCCTCAGTGGGCCCTTCGGTGGAGCTCCCTATGGGGCCACAAAACGCTGTCCTGGGTGGGGGAGACGCATGCGAACACCCCCGCAGGGGCCTTCGGTGGAGCTCCCTATGGGGCCACGAAACGCTGTCCTGGGCGGGGGAGACGCATGCGAACACCGCCACTGTGGCCTTAGGTGGGGCTCCCTGTGGGGCCACGAAACGTGTGAGGGGTGTGACGACATGGGCGGTGGGGACGATGATGGTGACGATGATGAGGATGTGGATGAGGATGATGCTGCAGATGATGATGCTGGTGGATGATGGGTGACGGTGATGATGGTGACGATGGTGTAGGGAAAGGGAGGGGATGATGATGATGATGATGATGATGATGATGATGATGATGATGATGATGATGATGATGATGAGGAAGAGGAGGAGGAGGAGGAGGAGGAGGAGGAGGAGGAGGAGGAGGAGGATAATGATGATGATGATGATGATGCTGCTGATGATGATGATGGTGATGGGAGGGGAGGAGGAGGAGGAGGAGGAGGAGGAGGAGGAGGAGGAGGAGGAGGAGGAGGAGAGGAGAGGAGAGGACAGAAACGCGGGGCGCTGTCTCTTCAAAACGAGGACCCAACACCACGGGATGGTTGGGAAATAGTTTTTAAACAAATGCTCCAAAAATAATCAAGAAATGCTCCAAACAATCGTCCCCAGACTATTTTTTGACTATTTTTGGATATTCCCCCTATAGAGGGACAGGCCCGACTTAAGTGTGGAGTTGGCGCCCTCCGACATCCGTGCTGTCCACTCGGCGGTGCCGGGAGCTGCCCGCAGGTCCAGGGGCGGGGCGGCGAGGATCGCGTGGGCCCCCGAGCTCAGGACCTGGAGCGGGGAGAGCCCCATGCCGTTCGTCACGTCGGCCTCCGCGCCGTTCTCGGTCAGCAACCTTCGGCCGCAAGTCATGGGAGCCTCCCATACCACCCTGTCGGCTCCTGCGAAGCGACTCTCATCGACACCAATCGACCTTAAGTCGATGCTACCTGGAGCTGAACGACGCTAAATCGTCGCCATCTCGTCGACTCCCAGACGCCGATCGACGCTAAAGACCGAATTACGAGGGTACACAAGGCTCCCGTGATTTGCTACCGAAAGCGACCTGACAATCGCCTCACTGCACCCCAGCCGGATGGCGGCGCAGAGCGGCCACTCGAAGCGTTGCTCCAGGAACGGCAGCTTGGCAGCCTCCGGGTCTGCCTCGAGGACGCGGCGCACCTGCTTCCAGCAGTTCCGCTGCAGGCCCAGCAGCAAGGGCTCCACCATCGCCCGTCTCAAGGGCTGCGGCGTGGGCGGCACTCTGGGGCGAGCACGCGGTGAACTGGGTGGCGTCGTCCAGACTGCCTGTCCGTCCTGTATCTGGCGCGCAGCCAGCATCTCACCGAAACGACTCGCTCAAGGAGTCTTCGGGTACAGGTGCACAGCGTGAGCGAATTCACTGGGCTTAGGAAGATGTCTTGAGACCGAACTGCTTGAGTCAACGTATTTGCGGGCCGCTTCGGAGGCCGCCATGGGCCCTCTTGGGGACATTATCGGGGGCATAGAAGGCGGCTCTTGGGAGGGAATCAGGGGAGATAAGGGATCATGAGCAGAGCCATGCGTGCGACTGAGACTCCTAGCCAGGTGTGCATGTTCAAAACAAGCATTCGATCTCATTTGAGCTTCCAGCGTGCAAACGAAACCGTAAGGTCCAAGGATCCTGGAGGCTGAAACATTTAAACACAGCTATATTACACCAGATACGCCGACCCCCGCTTGCGGGGAGTGAGAAGGCGTATGAGACGACTGGCTGTCCTCCTCTCCTTAATTCGGGTATGCCCTCGTACAGGCGAAATTGGGATGAAATATTAAAATAGTCAAAAAGATATTCGACAAAAGCCACACACACACACACAACAACAACAAAAAAATGGAAAAGTCGTCCCCAGATTATTTCTTAATTTGTGTTTTGAATATCCCCCTGTAGAGGGTCATGCCCGACTTAACCCTGGCCCTTTTCCCCTCCCTGGCGCCAAACATCGCATTAGGGAAGGGGGGGGGGCTGGGCTCCCCGACGTACTCCATGGGCTCTCTGGAGCTTCAAAAAAAAACCCAAGACGGCCCCGACAAGGAGCGCCGAGACAGTCCAAGAGAGCGTCGAGACGGCCCAAGGTACAGTCAACCCGTATCATAAGGATGCGCGGTGAGCCTTGGGGGGCCATGTTCGCGATTGTCGACCGAGGATGGCAAGCGAAAGTCGCTAAGGATGGGCCGAAGGGGCAAGGATGCAAGGTTACCCTTGGGAAAGTTACCCATCCTTAATATGCGGGTTGACTGTAACCCAGCCCGCGACTGTCGAAGATGGCTCCAAGACTGCCTGCGAGGTGCCCGAGCTGGCCCAAGAGCGCTCCTGGAGGGCCGCAGGGAGGGCCCCATGCACGCGTTTTTCGTCTCAACAGCGTCCACTACGGCCCGAGGAGTTTCCGAGGTCGTCCCAAGACGGTCCATGAGGACCACAAAAGGGCTCCAAGACGGCCCAATAGAGCACCAAGAGGGCCCGAAGACGTCCCAGGGCCCCCTAAGACGGCCCAGGAGGGCCCCAAGCGGGGCCCAAGCCAAGAGGGGCAATACGAATTGACCTCTCGAGTATTTCTGGCCATGATGGCCCAAAGAGCCCCCCCAGTGACCCCCGAGGAGGGCCCAAGAGGCCCCAAGAGGCTACCAAAAAGCACCCAAGCGGTCCCCAAGGGGCCCAGGAGGGCCCCCAAGGGCATTTGAGAGGCCCCTGAGAGGCATTCCAGGAGACCTTCATATGCATACCCTGGGTTCCTGACTCACAACGGCGCCTCGACTCTTGACGAACTCACTGTCATGGGGGCCCGCGGAACGGCAGAAGCCTGCTGATAGAACTGCTTCGCGAGGCAGGTCCAGGGCCCAGGCCGAGAAGGCAGAATCTGCTGATGGGGTGGATTGAAATATGTCATCGGAACGGGAACTCCAAATGTGCTCCTTCGATTACGACCCCCTCTGCTGATGGTAAAGCTCGGTATGGCCCCTCATCTTTCAAGGTGTCCAGCCTACTACTCAAAGTCCTCTTCTTCAGCGTCCTCATCCTCCTCATCGTCCCTACTCCTCCTCCTCCTCCTCCTCCTCCTCCTCCTCCTCCTCCTCCTCCTCCTCTCCTCCTCCTCCTCCTCCCTCCCTCCTCCTCCTCCTCCTCCTCCTCCCTCCTCCTCCTCCTCCTCCTCCTCCTCCTCCTCCTCCTCCTCTCCTCCTCTCTCCTCCTGCTCTCCTCTGCTTCCTCCAGTTTCCAGCCCTCCTCGTCCAGCAATGTCCTCATCCTCCTCATCATCATCATCCCCTTCCTCCTCCTCCTCCTCCTCCTCCTCCTCCTCCACCTCCTCCTCCTCCTCCTCCTCCTCCTCCTCATCCTCATCCTCATCCTCATCCTCATCCTCATCCTCATCCTCATGCTCCTCATCATCTCTCCGCATCTCAAGCCTACTCCTTTCCTGCCTTCTTCTGTGTTTGCCGTCTACGGCGCGTCAACCAACAACTGCAACATAGAGAGGATGTAATAAACAAAGGCTTGATCAGGTCCAAATCGAAAGTCACACTGACTTTCTCAGGGTGTTTCACCTGTCCTCATCCTCCTCCTCTTCAACCACCACCACCACCATTACCACAATATCTCCTCCTCCTCCTCATCATCATCATCATCATCATCATCATCACCACCACCACCTCATCCATCACCACCACCACCACCACCTCCATCATCATCATCATCATCATCATCATCATCAGCATCATCATCAGCATCATCATCGTCGTCGTCAGCATCACAACCATCATCATCACATCATCATCAGAATCAGCATCATCATCACCATCATCAATAATCATCATCATCATCATCATCATCAGCAGCAGCATCATCATCAGCAGCATCGTCATCATCATCAGCAGCATCATCATCAACATCTGCATCATCAGCTTCACCATCATCATTAAAGTAATCAGCATGATCATCATCACCACCATCATCATCGTCATCATCATCGTCATAGTCATCAGCATCATCATCCTCACCATCACCATCACCATCAGCAGTATCTTCATCACCATCATCAACGTCATCATCATCATTGTGAGCATCATCATCAGCATCAGCATCATCACCATCACATCATCACCATCAGCAGCAGCATCATCACCGTCGTCGTCGTCCTCATCACCATGACCATCATCCCTGCCTTCACACCAGCAGCCCGCCGCCGCAGGTCCTTCGCTCTCCGCGACGCCCGCACGACCAGCGACTTCTTCGCGTCCGCCACGCGCTGCCGGCGCTCCCCGAGGCCCTCGAGCGCCTGGCCAGGGCGGGGGGAGTCTGCGCTGAGGAGCGGGAACTGAAGGCTCGAGGAGGAGGCGGAGGAGGAGGGGGAGGAGGGGGAGGAGGAGGGATGCAGAGGAAGAGGAG
>CAUYUJ010005975.1:17500-57103 GCA_963575745.1 Prorocentrum cordatum
AGCTTCCCGCCCTATGACGTCAGGACACTTCACTTCGTGGCGCGCGGACGATCGTGGATACTACACTGGCGTGGAGTACACACCCGCAGAGGTTGATCACTTGTTTGGGCCCCGCATGTGCCCCGCATGGTGCATTTGTTGCGTATCATCTTGGGGGCCTCTTGGAGCCAACTTGGAGCCTCTTTGGAACCTCTTGGGGGCCTCTTGGAGTCCTCTTGGGGCCTCTTGGGACCATCTTGGGCGCCTCTTGCGGCCTCATGGGCGCCTGTTGGGGCCATCTTGAGCGCCTCTTGGGGCCATCTTGGGTTTTAAAGATTCATGAAGAGCCCGCGGGTGGATTTTGATATTTTTCGGATGAGAAAGTCTTGCGTTTGCATATGTTTTCGGAACATCGCATCTTGAAATTATTGAAATCACATTATGTTTGGCAGGATTTCGGCACGCGCGCGCGGCGGCCGCGCGCATGTGCACTTCGTGTCATTTTTTGCAAGGGATGGTGGCCCTCGTAGGCTCGCAACCGTTGTTGCAGAAGGTCGAAGCACCTGAAAAGGTTCCTCGCAAAGGCCCTTTTAACAGAAATGTTTAAAATCTGGTGGGTTTCCTAGGAATCCGCAAGAGCGCGCGGAAGGACATTTTGACAATTTTTTCTGAGAAAACCATTGGGTTTTTGATGTTTTTATGTTAAAATCGCTACGAAACCTAAGGTTTTGGAAGGATTTCGTCTTGCGCGCACGAATGTCCACTTTACCTTATTTTTTGCAAGGGATTCTTGCAATTTGATCAAGTAAAAACAAGAATTTTCATTTTCTATTGTTTTTTGCAAGGGAAAACGAGCGTCAACAAAAAACCGGATCCGGAGCTCATCCACTTTTCTGAAGCTTTCGCGAAAAAATGATGAAAATGTAGCTGCGGCCTAGGCGCGGCGCAGAGGTCGCGCACCAGGGGTCCCAACAATAATAATTCTTTAGAAGGAATAATGTTCAACAACAACAACAACAACAACAACAGCAGCAGCAGCAGCAGCAGCAACAACAACAACAATCATGATCGCCCTTGTCTGCTCGAGTGTCCAATAACGCGTATTTCGCAAACCCTCGATACCCGCCCTCTTCGTTTTCGATCGAGACCCTTTTGGTGGGGTATACCTTTCTTCCCTGCAGGCCGGGGCCCCGGCAAGCGGCGGGGCGGCCGCGGACCGTCGGCCTGGCCAGCGGCAGCGCTGATCGGCGGGGCGGCCGCGGACCGTCGACCCGACCCCAAGAGGGACGGACAGGGGACCGACCACGACGACGACGACGACGACGACGACGACGACGACGTCTGCGACGACGGCGACGACGACAACGACGGCGACGACGAGCGAGAGCGAGAGCGAGAGAGAACGACAGCAAGGCCACGAAGGACACGAAGTAGGCCACCACGGGCGACAGCAGGGACACGAAGGGAATGCGTATAGGGCCACGACGAGCGCGAACGAGCGGGGGCCACGAAGGGCAGATAATGCGGGGCCACGAAGGCAACGATGGGGCCACTGAGGGTAGCAACTGGGCGTAGGACAGTGAGGGGGCCACAAACGGCGACAGCGGGGCCACGAAGGGCATGCGCATGGGACCACAACGGGCGCGAACGAGCGGGAGCCACGAAGGGCATGCGTATGTTGGGCCGCGAAGGGCAAGGACGTGGCCACTGAGGGCAGCAACGGGGCCACGAAGGGCAGCGAGGGGGCCACGAAGGGCGACAGCGGGGCCACGAAGGGCATGCATATGGGGCCACCACGGGCGCGAACGAGCGGGGGCCACGAAGGGCTTACATATATGGGGCCACGAAGGGCTGCAACGGGGCCACGAAAGGGCTGCAACGGGGCCACGAAGGGCTGCAACGGGGCCACGAAGGGCAGCGAGGGGGCCACGAAAGGGCAGCGAGGGGGCCACGAAGGGCTGCAACGAGGCCACGAAGGGCAGCGATGAGACCACGAGGGGCTGCAACGGGGCCACGAAGCAAAGCGAGGGGGGCAAGAAGGGCTGCAACGGGGCCACGAAACAAAGCGATGGGGCTACGAAGGGTTGCAACGGGGCCACCACGGGCGACAGCAGGGACACGAAGGACATGCGTATAGGGCCACGACGAGCGCGAACGAGCGGGGGCCACGAAGGACAGATGATGCGGGGCCACAGAAGGCAACGATGGGGCCACTGAGGGTAGCAACTGGGCCACGTAGGACAGTGAGGGGGCCACAAACGGCGACAGCGGGGCCACGAAGGGCATGCGCATGGGACCACAACGGGCGCGAACGAGCGGGAGCCACGAAGGGCATGCGTACGTTGGGCCGCGGAGGGCAAGGACGGGGCCATTGAGGGCAGCAACGGGGCCACGAAGGGCAGCGAGGGGGCCACGAAGGGCGACAGCGGGGCCACGAAGGGCATGCATATGGGGCCACCACGGGCGCGAACGAGCGGGGGCCACGAAGGGCTTACATATATGGGGCCACGAAGGGCTGCAACAGGGCCACGAAGGGCAGCGAGGGGGCCACGAAGGGGAGCGAGTGGGCCACGAAGGAATGCAACGGGGCCACGAAGGGCTGCAACGGGGCCACGAAGGGCAGCGAGGGGGCCACGAAGGGCTGCAACGGGGCCACGAAACAAAGCGAGGGGGCCACGAATGGCTGCAACGGGGCCACGAAACAAAGCGAGGGGGCCACGAAGGATTGCAACGGGGCCACGAAGGGCAGCGAGATTCCGATTCCTAGGTAATCTGTGAGGGAGTCCTAAGCGTGAGCGCGGCTCCTGGGTGCCTGGGTGTCGGGAGCGCGGCGCTTGAGTAAATTGCAGGAAATTCCAACGCAAGGGCGCTATTCGTCAGTAAATTGCAAGCAAGTCCCGAGCGAGAGAGCGACTCCAGAGCGCCGAGAGAGCGATTCCTGAATAAATCCCACCAGCCCTCTGGGCGTCGGTGGTTTAGAGCGTTTCCTCTTCCACCCCTCCTTCTTCCCCTTCGGGGAGGGGCTTACCCCTCCCCCTACCCCCTCCCCACTGACCTGGACAGGGGGGGCCGCGGGTAGTTAGAGCGTCCAAGAACGACCCCTGGGAGGGCTAAAATTCGACACCCCTCACGAGGATCGTGCCCCCCAGGGGGGCGACGCTAAACAATGTTTCCCCCTTCTGCGATCGATGTCCTCCAAGAGGGCCTCAAGAGACGTCTCGGACTCTCCTCTTGCGCCCTGCGCGCGGGCAGGCGGAGCGCCGCCCGCCCGCCCGCGAGGCCCAAGAGCCCACCAAAACGTTCGAAGATACCTCCAAGACGCCACCAGGGAAGAGGAAGAGGCGGAGGAGGAGGAGGAGGAGGAGGAGGAGGAGGAGGAGGAGGAAGGGAGGAGGAGAAGGCGGAGGAGAAGGAGGACGAGGGGGAGGAGAACAGCTGCCGATCATCGGCGCTCTTCGTTCGAGTGCCTGGTGTAGGATGGGCTGGTGGGGATACGCGAAGCGTCAAGAATTGCAAGGAAGTCCCAAGCGAGAGCGCGATTCCAGAATAAAATGCAAGGAAGTCTTGGGCGGGAGCGGGGGTCCTGGCTAAATTGTGATGAAGTCTCAGGCGGGAGCCGTTGTTGATGTAACCCGGGGACCAGGGGCGTAGTTTGAGCATCAAGACTTTCCCTGCCAAAAAACAGGGTGCGAGCGTCGAGGGGCACATTTTGATTGAGAAAAACAATATGCAACGGTGAAGGGGGATCAACAATAATCCCACCAGCCCTCTGGGCGTCGGTGGTTTAAGGAGTTTCCTCTTCCATCCCTCCTTCTTCCCCTTCGGGGAAGGGTTTCTCACTGTTCCCTAATTGAACAAAAAAAAAAAAAAAAAAAAAAAAAAAAAAAAAAAAAAAAAAAACGGGCGACTGGGGGCCAACCAGGGACCATGACGACACCCCTCCACACACAATCCCTTGCGAAAAACAATACAAAACACACTCTGCCTCCAAATTCGGAACATGCGTAGCCTTCCCGATGCGCCCCCCCCCACCACCATCCCTGTCAAAAAAAAAAAACAGAGTACACTTGGCGGAGGCGGCGGCGGCTGCGGCGGCGGCTGCGGCGGCGGCGGCGGCGGCGGCTTCGGCGGCGGCGGCGGCGGCGGCGGCGGCGGCGGCGGAGGCGGCGGTGGCGGCGGCGGATTGGCCCCCAGTAGCTACCCTTCCGAAGACGACTGCTGAATATGCTGAGGCTCGGGCCAGACTCGGGTGCTACGTATGAGTGAGCGAGACGGCTTGCGGGCGGAGGGGGGGTCTTGACCCCTCCCCGTACCCCCTCCCCTGGACCTGGAGGGGGGGGAGGCGCGAGGTGTCAGGGCGTCCAAAACGGCCTCGGCGAGGAAGCCAAAATATTGGTGTTACTGAGGTTTTGGCCCCATTTTGGCCTCCTGGGGGGGGGACGCTAATTAGTGCTCCCTCTTGTTTGGTCGATCTCCTCCAAGATGGCCCCAAGAAGCGCCCAGGACCCAAGAGACCCCCAAGAGGCCCCAATCGACCCCCCAGAGGCACCCAAGATGCTCCAAGAGGCCTCGGCGAGAATGTCAAGTCATTGATTTTACGAAAGAATAAGCCACATGTTTGCCTCTTGGGGGGGGCACTGATTAATATGACTCCAAGAGCGCCTGGGAGAGCCCAAAATGACCTCCAAGATGGCTCAAGATATCCCAAGATGTCTCATAATGGCTTCCTCTGTGTGCTGCCCACTTCCCTGATCGAGGCAATTCCTCTGGGCATCGTTTCTGGATGGGCTGGTGGTGATTTTTTGGGGGGGTCGCGGCCGCGCAGCAGAGGGCAGGCGGCGAAAGGGTGTCCGGGCCGACGGGCAAACCTAGCTGGTGGGGATTCGCGAAGCGTTAACAATTATTCTTCAGAAATGAAAGCAGCAACAACAACAACAACAACAACAACAACAACAACAACAACAACAACAACAACAACAATCATTGTAAGACTGTTCGCTCTTATCTGCTCGCGTGTCATTCAATATGCATATCCCAAACCCTGGATACCCGCCCTCTTCGTCTTCGATCGTACCCCCTTTTGGGAGTAGATTCATTCCCTGCCATGTGTGGTTGGTGAAGCCCTTGAAAACGAAGGGTAACAGAGAACGGGGGAGAATGAGGACGAAGGGATCGGAAGAAGGGAGGGGAGGGGCAAGAAGGAGGGAGGACGATGATTTGCGCTGTGAGAAGCGAGGGGGCCACGAATGGCGACAGCGGGGCCCACGAAACGAATGCATATGGGACCACGAAGGGCGCGAGCGAGCGGGGGCCACGAAGGGCAATTAATCTGGGGCCACAGAGGGCAGCGACGGGGCCGCTGAGGGCAAAAACGGAACCACGAAGGGCAGAGAGGGGGCCACGAAGGGCGACAGCGGGGCCACGAAGGGCATGCATATCGGGCCACGACGGGCGCGAACGAGCGGGGGCTACGAAGTGCATTCGTATATGTGGCCACAAAGGGCGACAGCGGGGCCACTGAGGGCAGCAAAGGGGCCACGAAGGGCAGCGAGAGGGCCACGAAGGGCGACAGCGGGGCTACGCAGGGCATGCGTATGGGGCCACGACGGGCGACTGCGAGCGGGAGCCACGAAGGGCATATAATGCGGGGCCACAATGGGCAGCGACGGGGCCACTGAGGGCAGCAACGGGGCCACGAAGGGCAGCGAGCGAAGGCGACCGCGGAACCAGGACGGGCAGCGAGGGGCATCGAAGGCGGGCGAAGGGCAGCGAGCGGCGACTGCAGTCCCTAACGGGCTGGTCGGGCGGGCAGGCCCAGACGGGCGGGTCGAGCGGGCGGGTCGTTGAAGCGTAAATTCTGCTTGAACCGCCAGGCAATATGTAGCGGGAGCGCGATTCCTGAGTGTCGAGGAGCGGCATCTGACTAAATTGTAAGGAAGTATCAGGCGGGAGCCGCGATTCGGTGGCAAGTTGCGAGGAAGTCCCAAGCGAGAGCGCGATTCTGCAATAAATTGTCAAGAAGTATCAAGCGGGAGCCGCGATTCACAGGTAAATTGCAAGGAAGTCCCAAGCGAGAGCGCGATGGTTCAATAAAGTGTGAGGAAATATCAGGCGGGAGCCGTTGTCGTTGTAAACCGGGGGCCAACGACACAGTTTGACCCTCAAGACTTTCTCTGATCAAAAAACAGGGTGCGAGCCCCGGGCAGGGCACTTCAATCGATAAAAAACAATGTGCACCAGACGGAAGGGATCAACAATCATTATTCTTCAGAAATGAAAATTCAACAACAACAACAACAACCACAACAACAACAACAACAAGAAGAATCAGTTTAAGACTGTTCGCTCCAATAAGCTCGCGTGGCACTCAACACGTATATCCCAAGCCTGCCACGCGTAATTGGTGCAGCCCCTAAAACAAGAGAAGAGACAACGGATGGAAGGGGAAGGGAGAGCCACGAAACGCGTGAGGGGTGTGCCGAAGTGGGTGTGGGTGACGCATGCGGGCGGTGGCACCGTGGCTTTCGGTGGAGCTCCCTATGGGGCCACGAAACGTGTGAGAGGTGTGCCGACATGGGTGTGGGTGACGCATGCGGGCGGTGGTACTGGGACTTTCGGCGGAACTCCCTATGGGGCCACGAAACGCGCGAGGGGTGCGCCGAAATAGGTATGGGTGACGCATGCGGGCGGTGGCACTCTGGCCTTCGGTGAAGCTCCCTATGGGGCCGCGAATCATGTAAGGGGTGTGCCGAAATGGGTGTGGGTGACGCATGCGGGCAGTGGCACTGGTGCCTTCGGTGGAGCGTCCTGTGGAGCCGCGAAACGTGAGAGGGGTGTGCCGAAATGGGTATGGTGACGCATGCGGGCGGTGGCACTGGCGCCTTCGGTGGAGCTCCCTTTGGGGCCACGAAACGTGTGAGGGGTGTGACGAAATGGGTGTGGGTGACGCATGCGGGCGGTGGCACTGGGGCCTTCGGTGGAGCTCCCTATGGGGCCACGAAACGTGTGAGGGGTGTGCCGACATGGGTGTGGGTGACGCATGCGGGCAGTGGCACTGGGGCCTTCGGTGGAGCCCCCTATGGGGCCACGAAACGTGTAATGGGTGTGCCGAAATGGGGCGGCGCCGCCGTTCGACCTGCGCCAATGGGACCTTAGATGGAGCTCCCTATGGGGCCACGAAACGTGTGAGGGGTGTGCCGAAGCTGAAGTCGATCATGGTGGCAATGATGAGGACGATAATGATGGCGATGAGGGTGATGATGATGACGATGACGAGGACGAGGACGAGGACGATGATGATGATGGTGATGATAATGATAATGATAATGATAATGATAATGATAATGATAATGATAATGATAATGATAATGATAATGATAATGATAATGATGATGATGATGATGATGATGATGATGATGATGATGATGATGATGATGATGATGATGATGATGATGATGATGATGATGATGATTATGATGATGATGATGATGATGATGATGATGATGATGATGATGATGACGGGAGGAGGGGAGAGGGGAAGGAGGAGAGAGGAGTGGGGACGCGGGGCGCTGTCTCTTCAAAGCGAGGACCCAACACCACAGGATGGTTGGGAAAAATTAGCCTGGCGAAGGACCCAGCCATATTCAGTTGTGAGTATAGGTTGCATGCACCACATTCGGAGGAGCTCCTTACAGGGCCTCGAAACGTGTGAGGGGTGAGCCAAAATTTGTCCAGTGGGCGCATGCGAATGCAGCCACTTGGGCCGCCGGCGGAATTCCCTGTGGGGCCACGAAACACGTGAGAGGTGTGCCGAAATAGGTGTGGTGGGCGCATGCGAATGCAGCCATTGGGGCCGTGCCGAAATGGGTGCGGTGGGCGCATGCGAACGCAGCCACTGGCGCCTTCGGTGGAGCTCGCTATGGGGCCACGAAACGCGTTATGGGTGTGCCGAAGTGGGTGTGGGTGACGCATGCGGGCGGTGGCACTGGGCCTTCAGTGGAGCTCTCTCCCTATGAGTCCACGAAACGTGAGAGGGGTGTGACAAAATGGGTGTGGGCGACGCATGCGGGCGGTGGCACTGGTGCCGTCGGTGGAGCTCCCTATGGGGCCACGAAACGCGTGAGGGCTGTGCTGGAACGGGCGTGGGTGACGCACGCGGGCGGTGGCACCGGGGCCTTCGTTGGAGCTCCCAATGGGGCCACGAAACGCGTGAGGGGTGTGACGGAATGTGCGTGGGTGACGCATGCGGGCGGTGGCACTGGGGCCTTCGTTGGAGCTCCCTATGGGGCCACGAAACGTGTATGGGGTGTCATGAAATTGGTGTTGGTGACGCGTGCGGGCGGTGGCACTGGGGCCTTCGGTGGAGCTCCCTATGGGGCCACGAAACGTGTGAGGGGTGTGACGAAATGGGTGTGGGTGACGCATGCGGGCGGTGGCACTGGGGCCTTCGGTGGAGCTCCCTATGGGGCCACGAAACGTGTGAGGGGTGTGCCGAAATGGGTGTGGGTGACGCATGTGGGCGGTGACATGGGTGTGGGTGACGCATGCGGGCGGTGGCACTGGGGCCTTCGCTGGAGCCCGCTACGGGGCCGCGAAACGCTGTACTGGGTGGGTGAAACGCAAGTAGGAAGGAGGAGGGGGAGGAGGGGAAGGAGGAGGGAGGAGGAGGGAGGAAGAAGGAAGGAAGGAAGGAGGAGACGCGGGGCGCTGTCTCTTCAAAACGAGAACCCAACACTACAGGATGGTTCGGAACAAGGTGCGAGCCCCGGGAGAAGCACTCGAATTGAAGCATACGACAGTTACCGCGGACGGATCAACTATAATTTGAGAAATGAGAAGTCAGCAACAACAACAACTACAACAACTACAACAACGACAACGACAACGACAACAATAACAACAACAATAACAGCAATCATTGTGAGACTGCTCGCTCATTTCTGCTCGCCTCGATGCCCGCCCTCTTCGTCTAGGATTGTACCCCCTTGGGGGGTGTATCTTTCGTATCTGCAACGTGTATTACGTGCAGCCCCTAAGAGAAGGGAGAAGAGGGCGGGTATACTCCAAGGGACACAAGGGAGGGAGGAGGATGGAGCACGAGAGAGAATAACAAGAGAGTGGCTAGGGGCAGAAAACAAGTGGCAGAACCACACGGGCAAATCGGGCAAGTATACCCTAACGGGCGGGTCGGGAAGGCGACCCAGGCGGCCAGGTCGAGCAGGCGAGTTGCTGAAGCGTGCGTCCTGCATGAATCGCAAGGAAGTCTCGAGCAATAACGCGATTCCCTAATGAATTGTGAGGAAATCAAGAACGAGAGCGTGATTCATGAGTGTCGAGGGCGCGGCGCCTGAGTAAATTGCAATGAAATCCCACGCGAGAGCACGATTCCGGCATAAATTGCGAGGACGTCCCGCGCGAGAGCGCGATTTGGGAGTAAGCTGTGAGGAATGTATCAGGCGGGAGCCGTTGTTGTTGTAACTCGTGGGCCAGGGGCCCAGTCTGGTGACACCTCACTTTCCTTTGTAGAAAACACGGTGAAAGCCAGGGCACTTCCCAGGGCACTTCAAGTGAAAAGGAACATGTGCCCCCGAGGGGGGGCTTCAACAATAGTTCTCATTTAGACATGAGAACTCACCACCAACAACAACAACAACAACAACAACAACACAAACAACAACAACAACAACAACAACAACAACAACAACAACAACAACAACAACAACAATCATTTTACCCGAACGCTCAGTGTTCTCCCCAGTGCCAGGGTTTTCATGCGACGCCAGCCAATACCCCCACTTCGTGGGGGGGCAATGCAAGCTCTACCAAACATCCACACGACTCTCGGGAACCACCCACACCCAGCTTCCCGCCCTATGACGTCAGGACACTTCACTTCGTGGCGCGCGGACGATCGTGGATACTACACTGGCGTGGAGTACACACCCGCAGAGGTTGATCACTTGTTTGGGCCCCGCATGTGCCCCGCATGGTGCATTTGTTGCGTATGACATACATAGTACAGAGAGACAGAGAGAGAGAGAGAGAGAGCAAGACAGAGAGCCAGTGGAGAGAGAGATAGAAAGAGATTCGTCACATGTGTGAGGCAACCTGAGAAGATGTGGTACACGGTACACGTGAGATGGTACGCAGTGCCAAGATAGTTGGTCACATTTTTGAGGCAAATTCCTGGGAAGGCGATTACACAAGTAGATGTGTTACGTATGATAGATATGAAGCAGAGAAAGAGCGAGAGACAGAGAGAAGGAGAGAGAGGAGTCGGTCACATCTTTAGGGCAACTTCCTGAGGGATGTGGGAGGACACAAGAGAGAAGGTATCGTTGTCCCGATGGTTGTCTCGATGGTTGCCCCGATGGTTGTCCTGATGGTTATGGTTGTCCCGATCGTTATCCCGATGCTTGTCCAAATGGTTGTCCCGATGGTTGTCCCGATGGTTGTCCCGATGGCTGTCCCGCTGCGATGCAATGTTGTCTGTTTCTGCTGTTATACAGTCCCAAGGATGACGCATGCATTGCTCATACACTGGTGGCGCTGTGATCCTAACTCTCACTGCCCAACGCGCGCGTGCACAGCCAGACGGAGGGAGAGAAAGTACACAAGGTTCGTGACATACGCACGGTCCACCATGTTCTAAACGATCACATGCACGTTTAGTTCTGAAATTATACATATGTACAAGCAGACATGCGAGGGAGACAGGGAGATGGCCATCGACAGTTCCAATACGGCTCCGAGGCGCAAGAGGGGGAGGAGGAGCAGGACAAGGAGGAAAGGAGAGAAGCGAGAAAGGAATAACGCAGACGGCGCGGCTCTGGACACAAAGGGGTGCCATACTTTCTCCTGCTTTCGCAAACAGGTCCAGTCACACGTAGGAGTATACTCACCCAGAAGCATACTAAGGCGACTCGTCGTCTGCGACGTCGCAAAGGCGCTTGGGTACATGGCTGCCTGGCTGATGCAGGTGCGGGCCTGGCTGATACCCGTGCGCTCCCAAATGCCCAATGATATTGCCGATACGCCTGCTGGCGAGAGAGCCGGGGCTTGCATACGGCAGTGCTAACGCGAGCACGTTGTGGACCTGCGGTGGCAAGGCCGGGTAATCGAGCATGTTCGGATACTCGTCGCTCTGACCAAAAGACCGCCATACGGGCAACCACCACCACTGGTCTTGACGCGGATACTTCATCTCTGGGCCGACCTCAGGGGATACGTTCCAAATGGCCATTTTCTGCGGGTCCGTACCCATGAAGGCCGCGTGATACGCAATGAATACGTCCAAGGTGGCGAGGGCCCTGTAGGAGAGGCCGGATACGATCTCCGCATGAATGGGAATAGCGAGCTGACCGAGCAAATACCGCATACTGCTATACACCCACTGGCCCGGGTGGACGAAGAGGTTGGCTTTCCAGGCGACGATACCTCGCGCGGTGCACAGCGTGTCGAATACGTGCAGAAGGTAGCCAATGGGCTTCCCAAGCCTCTCATCCTGGAATACCGAGAAGTTCCCGAATACCGCGTGCGCGTAGAAGAAGGCGTCGAAGTAAAGCCACTCCGGCTCGGGGATGCCCCCCATACTGTGCTGGTAGTCCGGGTCGTTGTTCGTCTTCGACTGCCTCGTGGACATAACGCTCGATACGGCGAGGCATACGCCCTTGACACCCTCCCATGGGGCCTCTTGGGACCATCTTGGGCGCCTCTTGCGGCCTCATGGGCGCCTCTTGGGGCCATCTTGAGCGCCTCTTGGGGCCATCTTGGGTTTTAAAGATTCATGAAGAGCCCGCGGGTGGATTTTGATATTTTTCGGATGAGAAAGTCTTGCGTTTGCATATGTTTTCGGAACATCGCATCTTGAAATTATTGAAATCACATTATGTTTGGCAGGATTTCGGCACGCGCGCGCGGCGGCCGCGCGCATGTGCACTTCGTGTCATTTTTTGCAAGGGATGGTGGCCCTCGTAGGCTCGCAACCGTTGTTGCAGAAGGTCGAAGCACCTGAAAAGGTTCCTCGCAAAGGCCCTTTTAACAGAAATGTTTAAAATCTGGTGGGTTTCCTAGGAATCCGCAAGAGCGCGCGGAAGGACATTTTGACAATTTTTTCTGAGAAAACCATTGGGTTTTTGATGTTTTTATGTTAAAATCGCTACGAAACCTAAGGTTTTGGAAGGATTTCGTCTTGCGCGCACGAATGTCCACTTTACCTTATTTTTTGCAAGGGATTCTTGCAATTTGATCAAGTAAAAACAAGAATTTTCATTTTCTATTGTTTTTTGCAAGGGAAAACGAGCGTCAACAAAAAACCGGATCCGGAGCTCATCCACTTTTCTGAAGCTTTCGCGAAAAAATGATGAAAATGTAGCTGCGGCCTAGGCGCGGCGCAGAGGTCGCGCACCAGGGGTCCCAACAATAATAATTCTTTAGAAGGAATAATGTTCAACAACAACAACAACAACAATCATTTCAAGACTGTTCGCTCTTATTATATCTGCTCGCGCGTACCTCATCACGTATATCCCAAATCCCCGATACCCGCCCCCTTCGTCTTCGATCGTACCCCCTCTGGGGGGTACATCTTCCTGACCTGCCACGTGTATTGGGCGCGGTCCCTAAAAGAGCAAGAGGAGTGAGAAAGGAGAGAGAGACAGAGAGAGCGACAGAAAGAGAGAGGGAGAGAAAGAGAGAGAGAGAGAGAGAAAGGAGTGGGGGAAGGGAGGGAGGCAAGGGACAAGAGGGAGGGAGCAGCACTGCGGACGAGAGAGATTAGAATGTGGGGAGTTTAAGAGAGGATTTGGAAGACAAGTGGCAGACCCGGACGGTTGGGTCGGGCAACGGTCCCCAACGGGCGGATCGGGCGGGCGGGGCCTGCAGACCCGCGGGCAGACCCTAACGGGCGGGTCGGGCGTGCTGGACGTGAAAGCACCCGGCGAGCTTCCAAGCGAGCCGCTGGGCCTGCCGTCACAGGTAAGTCAGGCGGGCGGCCTTAACAGGCGGGTCCGGCGGGCGGATCGAAGCGTGAGTCCTGAATGAATTGTGGGGAAGTCTCAGGCGAGAGCGTGCGGGTACATCCTCATTACTTGGGCAGTGAAGGGCAGTGAGGGGCCACTAAGGGCAGCATCGGGGTCACGAAGGGCAGCGACTGGGCCACAAGGGGAGGGGCCACGAAGGGCAGCAATGAGGCACAAAGGACGCGAGCGAGCATGGGGCACGAAGGGCATGACCCTAGCGGGCGGATCGATCGTGAGTTCTGCGTGATTAGCCAAGAAGTTTCCAGCAAGAGAGCGATTCCCAAGTAAATTTGAAGAAGTCCCCAGCGAACGCGCGATTCCTGAATGGCAAGAGCGCGGCGCCTGAGTAAATTGCGAAGAAGTCTCAGGCGGGAGCGCGATTCTTGAGTAAATCGCGAGGAAGTCTCAAGCGGGAGCGGGGGACCGGAGTAAATTCAAGGAAGTATCAAGCGGGAGCCGTTGTTGTAAACCGGGGGCCAGGGGCACAATTTGAGGAGGAAGACTGCCCCTGATGAAAAACAGGGTGCGAGCGCCGAGAGGGGCACATCAATTAAAAAATACAATGTGCACCGGAGGGGGGATCAACAATAATCATTCTTCAATAATGAGAAGTCAACAGAAGCAGACGCAGCAGCAGCAGCAGCAATAACAACGAAAGCAAACGAGTTAAGACTGCTTGCTCTTGCCTGCTCGCGTACCATTCAACACGCATATCCCAAGCCTTCGGTACTCGCCTTCTCCGTCTTCGATCGTACCCCCTTTGGGGAATACCGTCCTTACCTGCCGCATGTAATTAGTGCAGCTCTTAAAGCAGGGGAATAGAGGACGGATGGAAGGGGGAGTGTAAATGATGGAGCACGGCACAAACTAACAGGAGTTGGGCTCGTACATAGCAGAAAACAACTGGCAGAACCAAACAGGCTGAACGGGGGGGGGACCCCAACGCGCGGGTCGGGAACGCGGGTACAAGCGACCAGGTCGCGCACGCGGAAGCGTGAGTACTGCATCAATCGCGAGGAGGTCCCGAGCGACAGCGCGATTGACAAGTAAATCATGAGAAGAACCAGATCGAGAGCGTGATTCCTCAGTGTCGCGGGCGCGGCACATGAATAAATTGCGATGAAATCCCACGCGAGAACACGATTCTTGCATAAATTGTGAGAGAAAGTCCCGCGCGAGAGCGCGACTTCGAAACTTCGAAATAAACTGTGATGACATATCCAGCGGGAGCCCTTGTTGTTGCAATTCGGGGGGCCGGGCGCCCAGTTTGTAGCCAGAAGCCAGGGGCACAGGTTGAGCAGGAAGACTTCTTTCATAAAAAGCAGGGTGCGAGCCCCGAGGGGGGCACTTCAATTTAGAAAATACGATGTGCACCGGTGGGGGGATCAACAATACATATCATCATCACGCCACCACCAGTATCATCATCACCGCCACCACCATTATCATCATCATTATCACCACCACCACCACCATCACCATCATCATCATCATCACCATCATCATCATCATCATCATCATCATCAGCAGCAGCAGCAGCATCATGCCTTCTCACTCCTCACGTCTCTGTCCTCCCTCATCCCCTCACTCCCTCCTGCTCCTTCGTCCTTCCCGCCCTCCTCCTCCCTGCCTCCCCGAGACAGCAGGACGGGGCTGGGCAAATGGGGCCCCCTCTGAGCGCCACCGAGAACCGTCCTCCCTGGTCGCTGCAGGGTCGCCAGCGTTCGCCGCCAGGCTCGCGGCCCACTGCTGAAAGAAGCCCACGCCCGAGAGCTTCGCATGCCGCCCCGCCGGGGGGACTCCATCCATCCATCCTCCTGCTCCTTCGTCTATCTGCTCGTCGCCGTCCGCGCCTGCGCCCGCAGCCGGCCCACCAGCTTGGCGAGCTGGGCCCTCGGGACGCTGTCCAGCCACAGCCTGGCCATGAGGCAGACCGCCCGAACGCAACTCGACTCCACTCGACAGCTGGGGGAGGGGAGGGAGGAGGGAGGAGGAGGAGGAGGAGGAGAAGGAGGAGGAGGAGGAAGAGGAGAATGGGGAGAAGGGGGCAGGGGGAGGAGGAGGGAAAGGAGGAGGAGAGGATGGAAGGACAGGAGAGGAGAGGAGAGGGGATGGGAATGGGGATAGGGATGAGGACAAGGAAGGGGGAAGGGGAAGGAGGACGGAGAGGGGAAGGGGGAGGAGAAGGGGGACGGAGAAGAGGAGAGGACGGGGAGCGGAGGATGAAGAGGGGGAGGGGGTGAAGGAGGGCGAGGGCGACGACGAGGAGCGCGAGGGTGACGGCCACATCCTCCCTCTTCCCCAGATTCCTACCTTCGCGTCCTCCTCCCCATTCCTCTCCTCCTCTCCCCCTTCCGCCCTCCCCCCCGCTCCCCCCTCCCTCCTGCATCCGTCCTCCTCCTCCTCGGCTCAGGATGCGGATTGGTTCCTCCGGGTGGAGTGAAGCCTTCGAACCCATCCGACCTGGCGGTCGCTGCGGGGGTTGGAAGAGGGAGGTGTAGGGACGAACGAACGGTGGACACGAAGCCAAGGTGAGGAGGGAGGAAAACAGTGAATGGTGGCAATTGGCGCCTTGAAGTCTTGAAGATCTGAGTTGTGGAGATACGTTGGCACCCTTCCCTACGGCCGTCTTCGTTGGCCGTGGGGGGGGCGGCGTTCCTGGTGATGGCTGGTGACGGCTGGTGGCGGCTGCCGTGCTCGTGGGGAGTAGGTCCAAGCGTCTCGGCTCGCCTGCGTGTTCCTCCTCCTCCTCCTCCTCCTCCTCCTCCTCCTCCTCCTCCTCCTCCTCCTCCTCCTCCTCCTCCTCCTCCTCCTCCTCCTCTCCTCCTCCTCCTCTCCTCCCCTCCTCCTCTCTCCTCCTCCCCTCCTCCTCCTCCTCCTCCTCCTCCTCTCCTCCTCCTCCTCCTCCTCCTCCTCCTCCTCCTCCTCCTCCTCCTCCTCCTCCTCCTCCTCCTCCTCCTCCTCCTCCTCCTCCTCCTCCTCCTCCTCCTCCTCCTCCTCCTCCTCATCATCATCATCATCATCATCATCATCATCATCATCATCATCATCATCTTTCTTCTCCTCCTCTTTCTCCTCCTCCTCATCTCCTCCTCCTCCTCCTCCTCCTCCTCCTCCTCCTCCTCCTCCTCCTCCTCCTCCTCCTCCTCCTCCTCCTCCTCCTCCTCCTCCTCCTCCTCCTCCTCCTCCCGGCAGTGCGCGGCCGAGCCGCCGCACGGGCGCTGTCGACTGTTTCTTGTGCTGCGCTCGGGTTGGGCGCGGCCGCGCCGCGAAAACCGGCCCCCTTGACAAAAACAACCGCTCGAGCGCGCGCGCGCGCGCGCCTGCGCCCCGCGGCCAGCGCAGACGGGAGGGGGGGGGGGGGAGAGGAGGTCTTCGTCGTCATCGAAGTCGGAGTCGGCGTCGGCGTCGGCGTCGTCGGCGGGAGCGGGCGGGGAGGAGGGAGCAGGGAGAAGGGAGGGGCGAGGAGGCAGAGGAAAGGAGGGATGAGCGAGGAGGGAGAAGGGATGGAGCAGGAAGGATGGAGGGGCGAGGATGAATAGCAGAGCGCACTTTGGTGGCACCTCGCTTTCCCTTGTCAAAACAGGGTGCGAGCCCTGGGAAGAGCAATTGACTTGATAGATACCATGGCTACCGAGCAGGGGGGATCAACTATGACCATTATTTGGGAGCGAGAGCTCAACAACAACAACAACAACAACAACAACAACAACAATAACAATAACAATAACAACAACAACAACAACAATGACAACACGAACAACAAGAACAACAAGAACAACAAGAACACCAATTACAGCAACAAAAACAACAACAATATCAGCAATCAAAAAAAAAACAAACACACACAAAAAATAACATAACAACAACAACAAAAACAACAACAACAACAACAACAACAACAACAACAACAACAAGTACTAGCACGTGGGGACACTCCGTTCTCACCAGTGCCAGGGTTTTCATAGGAGGCGGGCAATACCCCCACTTTGTGGGGGGGCCGGTTCAAGCTCTACCAAATTTCCAAACGACTCTTCGCCACCACCCACACCCAGCTTCCCGCCCTATGACGTTCGGACACTTCACTTCGTGGCATGCGGACGACCGTGGCTACTATTCAGGGCCCCGCGGCCGACGACGACGGCGTGCGCGCGCGAAGAAAAAACGAATGTGTCCCGCATGGTATTATTTGACAGGGATGATGGCCCTGGCAGGTGCGCAACCGTTGTTGCAGAAGTTCGAAAAAGTTGCTCGCAAAAGCCCGTTTGACAGAAATGTTTAAAAAGTGTTGGGTTTCCTACGAATCCGCAAGAGCGCGCGGGATGAAATTTTGACATTTTTTGTTTGAAAAACCATTGGTTTTTTGATGTTTTTATGTTAAAATCGCTACGAACACTAAGGTTTTGGAAGGATTTCGTCTTGCGCGCGCGAATGTCCACTTTACCTTATTTTTTGCAAGGGATTCTTGAAGTTTGGTTATGTTAGAACAAGAAATGTCCACTTTAGCTTATTTTTTGCAAGGGAAAACCGATCGTAACAACACAACCGGATCTGGATGACATCGTTTTACCTGAGACTTCCTCACGAAAATTATGAAAATGTGGCTGCGGCCTAGGCGCGGCGGGGGGGCCATGCACCAGGGGTCCCAACAATAATTATTCTTTAGAAGTAATAATGTTCAACAACAACAACAACAACAACAACAACACCAACACCAACACCAACAACAACAACAACAACAACCACAACAACGACAACAACAACAACAACCGCAATAGTAACAACAACAACAACAACAACAACAGCAACAGTAACAGCAACAGCAACAGCAACAGCAGCAACAACTACAACAGCAATAAAAACAACAGCAGCAGCAACAACATTAACAACCACATCAACAACAACAACAACAACCAACAACAACCAACAACCAACAACCACAACAACAACCAAAACCACAACCACAACAACAACAACGACAACAACAACAGTAATAGCAAGAACAACAACAACAACAATCAAGTTAAGACTGGTCGCTCTTACTGGCACGCGTGTGTTGCATTCTGTGTACCCCAACCCTCGACATCCGCCCACTTCGTCTTCGATCGCACCCCCTACCGGGGGGAGTATCTTCCTTGCCGGCCAGTGACAGAAGTGCGAAGAACTCTCGAGCGGGTCTCTCAAAAGGCCAGGGGCTGTCGGAATACAGATTGAGAAATTTCGAACAGGAGCCCGTCGCCGTGTTTGGGTCTCGACCACCTTGCCTGAATTACATGAAAATCTCGAGCGAGAGCGTCACTCTTGAGTTCGGGAGCATCTCTGGCAAAGGGCCTCTGCGAATACATCTTGAAGAAGTATCGAACGGGAGCCCTTGTCGTCGTAGTTGGGCCTCCACCAATTTGACTGAATCATGAGAAAGTCTCGAGCGAGAGCGCCGTTCCTGAGTTCGGGGGCCTTCCTGGCCAGAGGCTCTCGGCGTAAATCGTAAGGAAGTATCGAGCAGGAGCCCTTGTCGTGGCTGGGCCCCAGCCAACTTGACTGAATTGCGAGAAAACCTCGAGCGAGAGCGCCGTTCCTGACTTCGGGGGCCTCTCTGGCCGGGGTGTATCTGGGTAAATCTTGAAGAAGTATCGAGCGGGAGCCGTTGTCGTCGTAGCTGGGCCTCCAAGGACCCACTTTTACAGTCAAACCAACGCTCGAGCGGGAGCCTCGCGTTCAGAGAAAATGTAGCCTGCGTCGAGGCGAGAGCAGGAACCGTTTCTGGAGATCAACAATAGTTATTATATAGAAACGAGTACTCAACAACAGCAGCAAGAAGACCAACAACAATAATAACCACAACAACAACAGCAACAACAACAACAATAACAACAGCAGCAAGAACAGTCAGTTTAAGACTGTTCGCTCTTATCTGCCCGCGTGCCACTCACGAAAGTATATGACAAACCCTCGATACCCGCCCTCTTCGTCTTCGACCGAACCCCCTTTGGGATATAGATCTTTCTTACCTGCTGCGTGTATTTCGTGCAGCCCCCGAGGCAGGGAAGAGAGGACAGATGGAAGAAAGAGACAAGGGGGAAGGAGGAGGATGGAGCACGAGAGAGAGTAACAGGAAGGGGGCTAGGAGCAGAGAACACGTGGCAGAACCAGACGGGCAGATCGGGCGGATAGACCCTGAATGGCGGGTCGGGAAGGCGGGCCCAGGCGGCCAGATCGAGCAGGCGCGTTGCCGAAGCGTGCGTCCTGCACGAATCGCAGGGAAGTATCGAGCGATAGCGCGATTCCCAAACAAATCGTGAGGAAATCAACAGCGAGAGCGTGTTTCCCGAGTGTCGAGGGCGCGGCGTCTGAATAAATTCCCACCAAAAAAAAATAACATAACAAAACAAAAACAACCAAAAAAAAAAAAAAAAAAAAAAAAAAAAAAAAAAAAAAAAAAAAAAAAAAAAAAAAAAAAAAAAAACGCGAGAGCGCGATTCCTGTACCACTTGTGAGGAAGTCCAGCACAAGATAGCGGTTTGGGAATAAATTGAAGAAATATCAGACGGGAGCCGTTGTTGTTGTTGTTGTAAACCAGGGGCCAACAACCCAATTGGGAGACCCTGATAAACCAGAGTGCGAGCGCCCTGGGAAGGGCACTTCAACTGAAAAACACAATGTGCCACGGAGGGGGATCAACAATGCATATTCATTCTTCCAGAATGAATATTCAACCACAACAACAACAAAAACAATAAGAACAACAACAACAACAACAACAACAACTACTACTACTACTACTATTACTACTACGACTACTACTACTACTACTACTACTACTACTACTACTACTACTACTACTACTAATACTACTACTACTACTACTACTACTACTACTACTACTACTACTACTACTACTACTACTACTACTACTACTACTACTACTACTACTACTACTACTACTACTACTACTACTACTACTACTACTACTACTACTACTAACTACTAACTACACAACAACAACAACAACAACAACAACAACAACAATTACTAGCACGTGGGGACACTCCGTTCTCACCAGTGCCAGGGTTTTCATAGAGGCGGGCAATACCCCCACTTTGTGGGGGGGCCGGTTCAAGCTCTACCACATTTCCAAACGACTCTTCGCCACCACCCACACCCAGCTTCCCGCCCTATGACGTTCGGACACTTCACTTCGTGGCCTGCGGACGACCGTGGCTACTACACTGGCGCATGGGTACAGTGACTTGTTGTGGCAACATTTTCTGGACGCTAGCTTAGTATCGGTGCTAAAATCCCTAAGAAACCCAATGGTTTTTGAAGATTTCGGCGTGCGCGCGCGAAGAAAAAACGAATGTGTCCCGCATGGTATTATTTGACAGGGATGATGGCCCTGGCAGGTGCGCAACCGTTGTTGGAGAAGTTCGAAAAAGTTGCTCGCAAAAGCCCGTTTGACAGAAATGTTTAAAAAGTGTTGGGTTTCCTACAAATCCGCAAGAGCGCGCGGGATGAAATTTTGACACTTTTTTTTTGAAAAACCATTGGTTGTTTGATGTTTTTATGTTAAAATCGTTACGAACACTAAGGTTTTGGAAGGATTTCGTCTTGCGCGCGCGAATGTCCACTTTACCTTATTTTTTGCAAGGGATTCTTGAAGTTTGGTTATGTTAGAACAAGAAATGTCCACTTTGCCTTATTTTTTGCAAGGGAAAACCGCCCGTAACAAAACAACCGGATCCGGACCAACCCGTTTTGCCGGAGACGTCCTCACGAAAATGATGAAAACATGGCTGCGGCCTAGGCGCGGCGAGGGGGCCGCGCACCAGGGGCCCCAACAATAATTATTCTTTAGAAGTAATAATGTTCAACAACAACAGCAGCAGCAGCAGCCACCGCCACAGCCACAGCCACAGCCACAGCCACAGCCACAGCCACAGCCACAGCCACAGCAACGACAAAATCAATAACAATAACAACAACAATCATCATGTTAAGACTGCTCGCTCCTATCTGATCACGTGCCACCCAAGACGTATATCCCAAACCCTCGGTATCCACCCTCTTCGTCTTCGATCGTACCCCCTTGGGAGCAGATCTTCCCTACCTGCCGCATGTAGTTGGCGCAGCCCCTAAAACAGGGGAAGGAGGGAAGGAGTGAAGAGACAAGGGTGAGGGAGAAGGATGGAGACGAGAGAGATTTGCAGGAGGGGGCTTAGGATCAGGAGCACAAGCAGCAAAACCAGACGGGCGTGTCGGGCGGGCGGACCCAAACGGGCAGGTCGGGCGGGCGGGCCCAGACGGCCATGTCGAGCGGGAAGGTCGCTAAAGCTTCTACCCATCATGAGGAAAAATTCGAGCGATAGCGCGATTCGAAAGTAGACCAGTAGGAAATCCAAAGCGAAAGCGTAATTCGTGAATCTTGGGGGCACGGCGCCGCTATAAATTGTGAAGAAGTACCACACAAGAGCGCGATTCCTGCATGAATTCTGAGGTAGTCCCGTGCGTGAACGATATTTTCAAATAGACTGTGAGAAAGTATCACGCGATAACCGGTCTTGTTGTAACTCGGGGGCCAAGGGTCCAATTTGGTGACCCCTCGCGTTCCTTTGGAAAAAAACAGGGTGCGAGCCCCGCCAGGAGTACTTTGATTAAAAAACACAATGGTCACCGGGGGCAACAATAAAAAATGAAAATTCCATTTCAACCACAACAGCAACACCAACAACAACAACAACAACAGCAAAAATCAAGACAAACAACAGCAGCAGCAACAACGGCAACAAGAGCAGCAGCAACACCAATAGCAACAACAACGACCGCAACAACAACAATCCAAACAACAACAACAACAACAACAACAACAACAACAACAACAACAACAACAACAACAACAACAACAACAACCGCAACAGCAACAGCAACAACAACAACAACAACAACAACAACAAATACTCCGACGGGAGGCCCCCATATGATAATCTTCTGAATGTAAATCAGACTCACCCTCACGGGCTACTAATGATGGCGATGCTACCAAGATGCGAGGATACCAGGATGCGGCGTGTGAGACCTGTGAAAGCTGTGGTGACCGTAGGAACTGCGCGACCTGATGACCTTGTCGAACCTGCGGGCCCCGTAGGGAGGGGGCTCCCGCTCGAGACTTCCCCGCGACTCCCTCCCCTCCTCCTCCCCCTCCCCCATCCTCCCCCTCCCACCTCCTCCTCCTCCTCCTCCTCCTCCTCCTCCTCCTCCTCCTCCTCCTCCTCCTCCTCCTCCTCCTCCTCCTCCTCCCCCTCCTCCTCCTTCCATATTGCCCTTTTCCTCCCCTCTCGCCCCCTCCTCCTCGGGACTCCCTGCCCCTCCTCCTCCCAAGGGGAGACGGGCAGCAGCGCGGCCCGCCCCTGCCCGGCGGCGGTGGCGGGGCAGCTCAGGCCCGCAGGTCCTGCCCGGGGGCTCGGGTGGGCACGCCCCTCCTGCCTCCGTTTGTGCGCTGGGCGGACTCCAGGTGCAAGCCTGTAGCGTGCGTCTCCTGCCTCCTGCCCCTCTCCATCGTCATCATACTCATCCTCACCGTCCTCCCTCCCTCCCTCCCAGTCTCCCCTCCTCCTCCTTCGCCTCCTCCTCCTCCTCCTCTTTTCCCTCCTCCTTCTCCTCCTCCTCATCCCCCTCATCATGCTCATCAGTATCACCATCATCATCATCATCATCATCATCATCATCATCATCATCATCATCATCATCATCACATCATCATCATCATCATCATCATCATCATCATCATCATCATCATCATCATCATCATCATCATCATCATCATCATCATCATCATCATCATCATCATCAGCATCATCATCATCATCATCATCATCATCATCATCATCATCATCAGTCATCATCGTCATCATCATCATCAGCAGCATCATCATCATCATCATCAGCATCAACATCATCATCATCATCATCAGCATCACCATCATCAGCGTCATCAGCATCATCATCGTAATCATCAGCAGCAGCAGCATCACCAATATCATCAGCAGCAGCAGCATCACCATCATCACCACCACCACCACCACCATCATCACCATCAGCAGCAGCAGCATCACCAGCATCATCATCATCATCATCATCAGCATCATCATCATCATCATCATCATCATGATCATCATCGTCATCGTCATCGTCATCTGCATCATCATCACCATCAAAAGCATCATCATCAACATGATCATCATCACCATCATCATCATCACCACCACCACCATCATCATCATCATCATCATCATCATCATCATCATCATCCTTATCGTCATTACCGTTATCATCATCATTAGAATCATAACTCAAATCATCATCACCATCATCGATCATCATCATCAGCATCATCATCACCATCATCATTATCACCACCACATCATCATCAGCATCATCATCAGTATCACCACCTCATCAGCATCACCACCATCATCAGCATCATCAGCAGCATCATCATCCTAACCATCATCATCATCATCACCATCATCATCAACATCATCGTCTTCGATATCATCAACATCATCAGTGTCACATCACCACCCGCATCACAGCACAATCACAAGCAACCCACCACCCATCACACGTCATCAACATCATCCGCCTCAGCATCGCCATGATGAGCAGCAGCATCGTCATCATCATCAGCATCGTCATCACAAGCATCACCACCATCAGCATATCGTCATCAGCAGCATTATCATCGGCATCATCATTGTCCCCATGATCTCTACCATCGTCATGATCATCATGATCAGCATCATCATCAGCAGCATCAGCATCATCATGATCGTCATCATCGTCGTCAGCATCATCATCCTCATCATCATCACCATCGGCATCATTATCATCATCGTCATCGGAATCGTCCTCATCGTCATCATCGTCACCATCCTCATCATCATCATCATCATCATCATCATCATCAGTATCAGCAACAGCAGCATCATCTGCAGCATCCTGATCATCACCATCACCGTCGTCGGCGTCGTCCTCATCAGCATCATCCACAGCAGCAGCCTCATCATCACAATCAACAGAATCCTCACCATCGTCAGCAGCATCATGACCACCACCACCAACATCCCCACCCCCACCAGCAGCATCAGCATCATCCTCATCAGGATTGTCATGGTCAGCACCATTAGTGTTCTGCTCACCCTGCTTTTCTGGCCCTCACCTTTGCGATCCTGGCGTCCGTTTCCTCTGCATCCTCCTTATCCTCCTCTCCCCTTCTTCCTTAAAATCAGAATCATCAGCATCATCATGACCACCACCACCATCATCTTCTTCCTCTCTTTCAGCATCGTCACCATCATCATCATCATCATCATCATCGTCATCATCATCGTCATCATCACCGTCGTCGTCATAGTCATCAGCATCATCATCATCAGCATGATAATCAGCATCATCTTCATCGTCATCACCATCATCACCATCATTTCGTCATCACTGTCATCGTCGTCATACCGTCACCATCACCATCAACATCATCGTCATCATCAGCATCAGCATCAGCACCAGCATCGACATCACCATCACAACCATCAACATAATCATCATAACCAGCATGATCATCATGATCACCATGATTATCATCAGAAGCATGATCATCATCATCATCATCATCATCATCAGCATCATCATCATCATCATCATCATCATCATCATCATCATCGTCGTCATCGTCATCGTCATCGTCATCAGCATCAGCATCATCATCAACATCATCATCATCGTCATCATCATCATCACCATCATCATCATCATCATCATCGTCATCATCATCTCCCCCTGCCCTCTCAGCTCAATTCCAATGAAAACGGTGCCAAGCATCAGACCCGAAAGCGCCTAAAGGAAAAAAATGTCAAACGCTCATGTGTGTGTGTGTGTTCAGTTGGTGTTGAAGGGTTCTAGCGTTTTCGCATGTTTGGGCTCCCGACGATTCAAGACGGCCCAAGAGGGCCCCAAGATCGCCCGAGGACGGCCCAAGGGACCCCCTAGAGGGCCCCCCACATCGTCCCAAGAGGGCCTCAAAACGGCCCAAGAGGCCCCAAAGACGGCCCAAGAGGGCCCCAAGAGGAGCCCAAGAGGAGGAACTCGAGCTGTCATTTCAGGCCCTCCGCACCAAGATGACCCCAGAGGCCGCAAGCAGGCCCCGAAGAAGCCCCCCGAGGCCCCCGAGACACCCAAGGGAGGCAACAAGAGGCCTCAAGGCATCCCAAAACCGCCCCGAAGAGGCTTCTGAGAGGCCTCGCAAGAGGTCCCCAAAGGCATCCGAGAGGCCACTGACCTACAACCCAGGCACAGTAGCGGTATGGGCAGAAGGCCACAAGCTCATGAGGTGTATCGCGGACAGCCCCACCACGCGCCTCCTAAGTTGATCATCCTTCCCCTCCTACTCCTCCTTGGCAGATCAACCCTGCCCGCTCAACTCCAGCTTCTTCTCTTCTTCCTCTTCCTCCTCCTCCTCCTCCTCGACATCATCCTCATCCTCCTCATCAGACTTGATTAACATCTCCGCTCCAAGCGCACTAGCGCTCAAGCAGGCCTTCGCGGCTAAACGTGAAGCAAATCGTCTCGATAGGAACGGCTTCGCGGCCTTCGCGGCTATCTGTAGGAATGTCTTCCCCTCGTGCAGTGCTGAACCTGTAGCCAGGCGGGGGCCTATCATTCGCCAGAGGAGCGGCGTGCACCGCGGTGCTGCAAGCAAGCGAGGCGCTACGCACAGACGGGGACCTGGTGACCCCACAATCATTCAAGTCCTAGAAAGTATGCTGCTCCATCGTCGGCGTCGTAGTCATCAACGTCAACGCGCCAGATTCAGAGCCTCAACGTCGTTGAATGGATAATCCTCCTCATCAACCTCCCCCTCCTTCTCCACATCATCCTCCTACTCCTACTCCTACCCTTACCCGCTGCCAATTCGTACTCCTGCTCTCCACCGCAGCCGGCCGATGGGGGGCCCAATCCGGGACACCCCATCCAGCCGGCCGAGAGTAAGCACAGAGTCGACCGTTCTCGTCGCGGCATGGACATCCCGTCGCCCAGGCTGCAGCGCGCGGCGCGGCAGGAACCGGGCGGGGCGCGCACCTCCCGCGGAGGCCAGGCTGTCGCTCTCGCCTCGGCGCCGCGCCCCACCTTCTCGAGGGCCGGGCCCCCGCCGGGTCGCCGCGCGCGCGCTCCGCGCGCCGCCTCTCGTCGACGCGCGAGCGGGCGCGGAAGCGGGGCGTTCGCCGCGGCGGCGCGCAGGCCTCGCCCGGGAGTGGCGCTCCCGCCTCGGCGCGGCGCCCCCGCTCGCCCGCCGATCTGGGGGGGGGGGGGGGCCGCGCGGGAGGGCGACTCGTCGCGCGCTCGCGCCCAGAGCTCCGCGCGCGCGTCGCTCGGACGTGGCGTCCCGCGCGGGCGCGGCGCACGGCTCGTGCGCCGAGTCGCGCGACGGCGGCCGCGGGGCCGCGGGAGGGCGGGCAGCGTGCCGACCTCGCCCGAGCGCCGCGCAGGCGGTTGGTGCAAGAGGTGGTGCCGCGTCGGCGCTGCTCGTGCTTCGTCTTCGCCGCGCCCACCGGGAAAACGTTGCCGCTCCCGCCCCTGCGCGGCCAGCGTGGCGCTTCCCTTCGCCAACTTCGCAGAAGCGGGACCGCGCGCGAGCGCCTGCCCTTTTGCGAGGTGGGAACGCGTTCCAATCCAAATATCAAATTGTGCCACGAGTGCTCAATTTTGCTTGATGTGGGAGGGAGGGTGGGAATAGACGGGGCCATGTGACTGGTTCGGCCTGGGTAACTTGGCTCCTGTTCCTACACTTCCTCCTCCTCCTCCTCCTCCTCCTCCTCCTCCTCCTCCTCCTCCTCCACCCTCGTCGTGCCTCACCCCGACGTCATGCCCGTCCTGACCTCCTCTTCCTCCTCATCCTGTCTCTCCTCATCTTCTTCTTATTAATACTACTCATCACCATCATCATCATCATCATCATCATCATCATCATCATCATCATCATCATCATCATCATCATCATCAGCATCATCATCATCATCAGCAGCAGCAGCAGCAGCATCAGCATCAGCATCAGCATCAGCATCAGCATCATCATCATCAGCAGCATCATCATCAGCATCATCATCATTAGCATCATCATCATCATTATCATCATCATCATCATCATCATCATCATCAGCAGCAGCAGCAGCAGCATCATCCACCCCCACCACATCAACCAGCCTCATCACCACCACCTTCATCGTCATTACCACAATTCCGTCATGTTCGTCATCATCACCGTCAACGTCATCGTCGTCATCAACGTTGTCATCGCCCCAGACACACTCATCATCACCACCATCTCCATAGCCCTCAGCACACCGCAATCACCACCACCGTCACCTGTTGAGTCTCCTCGATCCTCGGACCCGCCCGCGGGGGGGCGCGGGCGCCCGGAAACCCGGTCCTCGTCGGGCTGGGTGGCCGGCAGCACGAGCTGGATGGCGGTGACGATGGTGCCGAAGAAGATGAAGAGAATGGGGGCGAGGTAGATGGTCGGGGGAAGTCAACTCCGGCCACACGCAAGCGAGGCCCCAGGCAAGAGTGGCCTCGAGTGCGCGGCCCTCCGGGGGCCGCGAGAGGGAGTCCAGATCCAACCGCGCAGGCCGCTGCGAGGGGGGCCCCGTGGGCCCTGACGGGCAAGGTCACGCTGGCGACGGGTCGCTCTTGCCCAGCGGTCGGAAGCAGCGGGTAGAAACATGAAACTTTTTGAGTCGCGGGTCGAGAGCGCACCACTTCCGGTCGAAGCTAAGCGGGCCGCGCACAGCTTTAAATGACAACGAGAGGGGGGGGGCAGGAGGAGGGGCCTCACGTCAAGGCCAGGAGGGGGTACACCCTGCGAAATGCTTAAGAAATCATGGGTTAAGAAATTCATAGTCTCAGAACTTGAATAAAAACCCAACATTTCCATTACAATCTTAAGATTTACATTGAAACGTTAAGAATAGTCGAGACTCTGGCCGAAAACGTGAGTTTTCTTAAGCATCGCCTAAGGTGTAGACACATGAAGCAGGAAGGCGCCAGAAGCAGATTGGGGGCCTCCGCCCGCCCCCTGCAGAGAAGGGGCGGGGGACCGCCGCTCGACCCTTGAAGTAGGAAGGCGCCTGAGATAGACTGGGATCCAAAAAAAAAAAAAAACAAAAAAAAAACTATATATATATATATGTATATATACACATATATATATATACCTACTCCGGGTTTCTTAATAAGCGTAGGGGGGGGGAACCCCCCGACGGGGTTCAACCTCGCCTCGTCGTCGCGCCCGGACGGGGGTCGGAGCGCCCTCGGCGCGCGGTGGCTGCCTGCGACGGGGGTCGATGTGGGGCTGTCGGCGGGGGTGGCGCCCCCCCCCCGCGCTTATTAAGAAACTCGGAGTACTCTCCTCGACCGGCTGCGCCCGACCCTGGCCGGGCACGCCCCGGGCCCAGGACCGGCCCCGACTGGGCTCTCGGCGAGGTGGTCGGCCGACGCCCCCCGAGATGGGCGAGGTGAGAAAGACCAGGTCGCACAGCGGGTAGATGAGCCACACCAGGGGCTTCGCGCCGCCGCACTCTCTGCTCTGTGCACAGCCCTCCCGCTCCTCGTCCTTCTGCTTCTCCCCTCCCGCCCCTCCCGCTCTCGGTTCTCCCTCGTCGCCCCGTTCCCCTCATCCCATCCCTCGTCCCTCCTCGATGCTGATCCTCAACTCTCTCCGCCTTCACCTCCCCTCGGCCACCCTTCATCCCCCTTCATCCATAATCCCGTCTCCCTGCTCCCTGCTCTGCCCCTCCCTCGTTTCTACATCCCTCGCCCCTCCCTCCGCCCCCACCCCCACACACCCATTCCCGTTCCCATTCCCCTCCTTCCCCCATCCTCCCTCCCTTCCGCCTCCCTAACTCGCCATCCACTCTCCTCTCTCTTGCCCCCCACTCATCAATCTGCAACACGCTTCATCCTCATCAACAGCAGCAGCATCATCATCGTCATCATCAGCATCATCATCATTATTATCATCACCATCATCAGCAGCAGCAGCGGCAGCAGCAGCGTCGTCATCGTCATCGTCCTAGTCCTCGTTATTGCCGTCGTCGTCGTCGTTATCGTCGTGATCATCAATGCAATCATCATCATCATCATCATCATCATCATCATCATCATCATCATCATCATCATCATCATCATCATCATCATCATCATCAGCATCAGCATCATCATCATCATCATCATCATCATCATCATCATCATCATCATCATCACCACCATCATCATTCTCGACCCTACCTCCTCCACTCAAACTCCTCCTCAGAGTGCTCCTCCACCTCCACCTCCTCCTCCTCCTCCTCCTCCTCCTCCTCCTCCTCCTCATCCTCCTCCTCCTCCTCCTCCTCCTCCTCCTCCTCCTCCTCCTCCTTCAGTCGACCCTCGTGGGCCTGGCGCGGCGCGCCCCTCGGCCGACTGGAACAACGCACGCCGAGGCGAACCAGCGAGCAGCACGCACCACGGCAGGGCATCACGAGGCGGAGGGGCTGGGCAGGCAGCCTCACACAGGTGGGTACGACGAACGCGGGCGAGGAGGAGGAGGAGGAGGAGAAGGGAGGGAGGAGGGGAGGAGGAGGGAGGAGAGGAGGAGGAGGAGGAGGAGGAGGAGGGGAAGAGGAGAAAGGAGAGGAGGAGAGGGGAGGAGGAGGGGAGGAGGAGGAAGGAAAAAGGAGGGAAGAGGAGGGAGGAGAAAGAGGAGAATGGGAAGAGGCAGGCAAGTGAGAGGCAGAGAGAGAAGGGAGAGGAGCGGAGTAGTAGTAGTAGTAGTAGGAGGAGGGGGGGGAGGGACGAGGAGGAGGAGGAGGAGGAGGGAGGAGGGAGGAGGAGGAGGAGGAGGAGAGAGGAGGAGGAGTAGGAAAGAGGAGGAGGAAGGAGGAGGAGGAGGAGATGGAGGAGGGAGGAGAGGCGGGAAGAGGAGGGAAAAGGGCGAAAAAGGAGGGAAGAGGAGAGAGGAAAAAGAGGAGAATGGGAAGAGGCAGGAGAGTGAGAGACAGAGAGAGAGAGAAGGGAGAGGAGCGGGAGGAGGAGGAGAGATGAGTGCGAACTCCCCGCGCTTCGCTTCCTTACTCCTCGTTTCTCCCCCCCCCCTCCCCCATCCCACCCCACCCAACCCCACCCCATCCCTCCCCCCCCATTGCTCCGCCATCCTCGTCCCATGCTTGTTTCGATCCTCCCGCCCGTTTCAATCATCCCTCCCATTTCCTGCCTCCCATCATGCATACGTCCCTTCCTTCCTCGGCACATGGCATTCTAATCGTGCTCAGCAACATCGCCATCAGCCTCCTCACACATACATGCTCCTCGTCATCCTCCTCCTTCTCATCCTGTTCGTCGTTGACATCGTGATGGTCATCACCAAATGCACACGTCTGCATCATCCTCAGCAGCAGCAGCATCTGAGTCAGCAGCGTGGTCGTCATCATCGCCACCATCATCGTCGTCATGGTCGTCGTCATCATCGTCGCCATCCGCATCCCTCCTCCGTATCACTATTCTCCTCCTCCTCCTCCTCCTCCTCCTCCTCCTCCTCATCATCATCATCATCACCATCACCATCATCATCATCATCATCATCATCATCATCATCATCATCAGCATCATCATCATCATCATCATCATATTCATCATCATCATCACCATCATCATCATCATCATCATCATCATCATCATCATAATCATCATCATCATCATCATCCTCGTCCTCCTCCTCCTCCTCCTACTCATCCTCCTCCTCCTCCTCATCATCATCACCACCACCATGATCATCACCATTATCGTCATCAGCATCATCATGATCATCAGTATCATCATCACCACCTCAACAATCAGCATCATCAGCATCATAATCATCAACATCAGCATCATCATCATCATCATCATCATCATCATCATCATCATCATCATCGTCAGCATCCTCATCGTCATCGTCAGCATCATCAGCATCATCATCATCATCATCATCATCATCATCATCAGCATCATCATCATCACCATCATCATCATAGTCATCATCATCATTATCATCATCATCATCATCAGCATCAGCATCGGCATGATCATCATCATCAGCATCATCATCATCAGCATCATCATCATCGTCTTCATCTTCATCTTCATCATCATCATCATCGTCAACGTAATCATCAGCATCATCATCATCAGCAGCAGCATCAGTAGCATCAGCATCAGCATCATCATCAGCATCGTCATCGTCATCGTAATCAGAGACTTTTTCATCATCAGCAGCATCATCAACATTATCATAACTATCATCATCATCATCATCATCATCATCATCATCATCATAATCATAATCATCGTCATCATCATCATCATCGTCATCATCATCCTCATCATCATCAGCATCATTATCAGCATCACCAGCATCATCCTCATCATCATCAGCATCATCAGCATCATCATCCTAATCGTCATCGTCGTCATCATCGTCATCATCAGCATCGTCATCAGCATCATCATGAGCATCATCCTCATCACCATCATCATCATCATCATCATCACCATCATCATCATCATCATCATCATCATCATCATCATCATCATCATCATCATCATCATCATCATCGTGATCGTGGGCATCATCTCACCCACCATGTTCCTCCTCTATTTCCTCTTCCTCCTCGTTATCATATCATCACCATCACCATCATCATTTTAATCATCACCCCGTCCACCACCACTATCATCACCATCAGAATCTTCGTTAGCATCGTCGTCCTCAAAATAACCATCATCATCATCTTCGTCATCAGAATCACCACCATCCTCGCCAGCATCATGATGATGATCATCATCATCACGATCACCGGCACCACCACCCTCATCATCGTCATCATCACCACCACAACCATCCCCACCATCATCATCATCATCATCATCAGTAGCAGCAGCAGCAGAAGCAGCATCATGAACATCACCAGAATCATCATCATTATCATCATTATTAGCATCATCATCACCCTCATCATCACAATCATCTACGTCATCATCATATTCATCATCATCACCATCACCATCATTTTCACCATCACCATCACCATCACCATCCTCATCAGCATCGTCGTCACCATCATCATCATGTCATTACCATCATCATTAGCATCATCATCATAAGCATCACCATCACCATTATCATCATCATCACCACCACCACCACCACCATCATCATCATCATCATCATCATCCTCACCCTCACCCTCACCCTCACCCTCACCATCACTATCACCATCACCATCACCATCACCATTGCCATCACCACCTCGGCGCGCAAGAAAGTCGCCTCCCAGCGCATCCCCAGGGCCCATTTCCAAGGATGAAGTGGGCGCGCCAGGCGCGCTGGGGGTATAGATCACCGGGGGCCTTGGCTACCCTAGGCCCTACCCAAGGCCCTAGGCTTCCCAAGGGTAGGCCCTACCCAAGGCCCTAGGCTTCCCAAGGGTAGGCCCTACCCAAGGCCCTAGGCTTCCCAAGGGTAGGCCCTACCCAAGGCCCTAGGCTTCCCAAGGGTAGGCCCTACCCAAGGCCCTAGGCTTCCCAAGGGTAGGCCCTACCCAAGGCCCTAGGCTTCCCAAGGGTAGGCCCTACCCAAGGCCCTAGGCTTCCCAAGGGTAGGCCCTACCCAAGGCCCTAGGCTTCCCAAGGGGTAGCCCTAGGCCCTAGGGGCGGGCCCAGGGGTAGCCCCAGGGTAGCCCTAGGGGTAGGCCCTAGGGGTAACCCTTTATTGCGGATTACAATATGATTCCTTTGGTCGGGCGGGCGGGCGGGACATTAATAGCATTGGTTGCCTTGGTGGCGGATTACATAGATTGATTCCCTGTGTGGTGGATTATCCACTGATTATTATTGTCGGGCGGGCGGGCGGGACACTAAAGGCATTGATTGCATGTGTGGCGGGTGGCACACTGATTCTTATTGTGGCAGATTACACATTGATTCCTTTTGTCGGGCGGGCGGGCGGGACATTAAAGGCAATGATTGCTTGTGTGGCGAATTACGAATGGATTCTCTTTTATTGCGGATTACAAACTGATTCCTTTGGTCGGGCGGGCGGGCGGGACATTAAAAGCGTTGGTTGCTTTGGTGGCGGATTACAAAGTGATTCCATGTGGCAGCGGGTTACAAGTTGATTACTATTGTGGCGGATTACAAGCTGATTATTTTGGTCGGGCGGGCGGGCGGGACATTAAAGGCATTGCTTGCTTTGCTGGCGGATTACATATTGATGCCCTTTGTGGCGGAGTGGGAGTGGAAGAGGAGGAGAAGGGGGAGGAGGAGCAGGAGGGGGAGGCGGAGGGCGACGATGACGACGACGACGACGACGACGACGACAACGACGACGACGACGACGACGACTGTCTGGGCCTGGAGCGTGCCCGGCGGGGCGCGCCTTCCTGAGCGCACGCCGACGCGAGGGAGACGCCGAGGACCGACGAAGACCTGCTCGGCCCTCGGTCTTCGAGGAGGTCTGGGCTTGGGCTCCCCTCCTCCTCCTCCTCCTCCTGCTACTCCCTCGATCCCCTGCTTCCCCCCCCCCCGCTCCCCCTTCCGAGGGCAGGGCGCCCGCGCCGCCCCCCGGCGACCGCGGCCCCGGCGCCGCAGACCCCCCCTCGCAGACCCCCCCTCTGGGACCCCCCCTCGCTGACCCCCCCTCGCAGACCCCCCCTCACAGACCCCCCCTCTGGGACCCCCCCTCGCTGACCCCCCCATCGCTGACCCCCCCTCGCAGACCCCCCCTCGCAGACCCCCCCTCTGGGACCCCCCCTCTGGGACCCCCCCTCTGGGACCCCCCTCACAGACCCCCCCTCGCTGACCCCCCCTCGCAGACCCCCCCTCGCTGACCCCCCCTCGCTGACCCCCCCTCGCTGAACCCCCCCTCGCTGACCCCTCCTCTAGGACCCCCCCTCGCTGACCCCCCCTCTGGGACCCCCCCTCGCTGACCCCCCCTCTGGGACCCCCCTCACAGACCCCCCCTCGCTGACCCCCCCTCGCAGACCCCCCCTCGCTGACCCCCCCTCTGACCCCCGCCGCGACGCTTGAAACCCGCCCCCCTCGCTGACGACCCCCTCTCTGACCCCCCCTCCTGTGGGACCCCCCACTCTCGCTGACCCCCCCCTCTGGACCCCCTCGCTGACCCCCCCTCGCAAGACCCCCCCTCGCTTACCCCCCTCGAGACCCCCCCTCTGGGACCCCCCCTCTCTGACACCCCCTGCTGACCCACCTCCCCTGGATACAAGAACGAACGCCGCACTGTCCGCCACTCTGCGGCTCCTAAGTGGGAAGCGAATGTCGTGTTTGCACCCTGATTTGCCGGGATCTCCCCCGTCCCTCCTCCTCCTCCTCTCCTCTCCCTCCTCCCCTCCTCCTCCTGCCTCCTCCTCCTCCTCCTCCTCCTCCTCCTCCATTGCAAGCCGTCTCGCCGTCGCCTCCCAGCCAAGGGCACCACGAGGAAGGCTCGTCCCGCGGTTGCCCCAAAAGGGGGGGGGGCCCCCCGCCGAACGGCCGACGGACACGGCGACGCCGGACATCGACGGCCAGCGGAGACGACGATCACTACGGAATCGACGACGACGACGACCACCACAACCGACCGTCCGACTGTCCGACCTACCCGCCGGCCGAGCGGCAGTCTGACCGATCGACCGACCGACAACCACGACGACGACGACGACGACGACGACGACGACGGCGACGACGACGGCGCCGGCGGCGGCGGCGACGGCGGCGGCGGCGACGACGACGACGGCAACGGCGACGACGACGACGACGACGACGACGACGCAAAGCCGAGCCGATCGACGGTCGACGGGGGCGCCGTCTGGCGCCAGGGCGGCGCAGGCGGGGCTGTCACCTCCTCCTCCTCCTCCTCGTCCTCCTCCTCCTCGTCCTCCCCCTCCTCCTCCTCCTCTCTCCGTCCCTCCTGCTCCTCCTCCGCCCTCTCCCTCTCCCTGTCCCTCCTCCTCCTCCTCCTCCTCCTCCTCCTCCTCCTCGGTACTCCTCCCCCTCATCCTCGTGCTTCTCCTCCGGCAAAGGCGGCCCTAGGGGTAGGCCCAAGGGGTAGCCCTAGGGTAGCCCTAGGGGTAGACCCTAGGGGTAGCTCTAGGGTAGCCCTAGGGGTAGGCCCTAGGGGTAGGCCTAGGGTAGCCCTAGGGGTAGGCCCTAGGGGTAGGCCTAGGGTAGCCCTAGGGGTAGGCCCTAGGGGTAGCCCTAGGGTAGCCCTAGGGGTAGGCCCTAGGGGCCTAGGGGTAGCCCTAGGGTAGCCCTAGGGATAGACCCTAGGGGTAGGCCTAGGGTAGCCCTAGGGGTAGGCCCTAGGGGTAGGCCTAGGGTAGCCCTAGGGGTAGGCCCTAGGGGTAGGCCTAGGGTAGCCCTAGGGGTAGACCCTAGGGGTAGGCCTAGGGTAGCCCTTCCTTGGGTGATCTATAAGGCGCTGGGCGGGTCCCACTCTGGCGCCCTCGCTTGAGACATCCTCGCCAAAGTCCCTCCACGGGCCCCCAGCGCGCCCCCAGAGACCGTCTCTGGGGATGCTCTGGGCGCGCTGGGCGTGACCCAATCTGGCGCCCTTGCTAGAGACGTCCTCGCCAAAACGGCCCCACGGGCCCCCAGCGCTCCCCCAGGGATCATTTCTAGGGATGCGCAGAGCGCGCCGGGCGCGCCGGACGTGTCCCAATCCAGCGCCCTCGCTAGAGACATCCTCGAACAAGAAAAACGCAAGCCCCCAGCGCGCCCCCAGAGACCACTTCTGGGGATGCACTGGGCGCGCTGGGCGCGCTGGGCGTCTCCCAATCCGGCGTCCTCGCTAGGGACATCCTCGCAAGAAAATCGCCCCACGGCACCCAGCGCGCTCCCAAGGACCATTTCTGGAAATGCAAATGCACCTGGCGCGCTCGGCGTGTCCCAATCCGGCGCCCTCGCTCGAGATATCCTTTGAAGAATCGCCCCACGGGCCCCCGGCGCGCCCCCAGGGCCCGTTTCCAAGGATGCACCGGGCGCGCGAGGCGCACCAGGCGCGTCCCAATCCGGCGCCCTCGCTCGAGACATCCTCGCAAAAATCGCCCCACGGGTCCCCAGCGTGCCCCCAGGCCCCACGGGCCCCTGGCGCACCCCCTGGGACCATTTCCAGGGATGCACGAGCTGATCTTCATCCTCCTCATCCTCGCTCTCCTGACCCTCATTCTCCCAATCCTCACCTTCCTGCTCCACGCTCGCCTGATCCTCCCCCACGTGACCCTCACTGCTTCTGATCATCCCCCTCGTGAGCCTCGCCCTCCTGATCCTCACCCTCCTCATCCTCACCCGCTGCACCACCGCTTTCCGCTCAATTACCTCTCGCCCACAAGCGCACCCTTCTTCTCATACATACACAAGCTCCCGATCAACCGCAAAACGGCCATGCTAGTCATCATCCTCATCACCATCACCACCGCCATCACCATCACCATCGCCATCGTCATCACCATCAGCATCCTCATCATCATCCTCAGCTTCTACTCCATGCCCCCCTTCCGCAACCTCCACCTCCTCCTCCTTCTCCTCCTCCTCGTCCTCCTCCTCCTCCTTATCATCATCCTCCTCATCCTCATCCTCCTCATCATCCTCCTCTTCCTTCTCCTCCTCCTCAACACCTTTACGATACAGGGGGGGTCCGTGCAAGCGGTGGGGCCCTCGACACCCCCGCCCTGCTAGGGAGAGCGGAGGGCGGTTCTTGTTCAAGATGTGGCTCTCGCCCAAGCGCCGCGCGCACTCGTCTTAAACATGTGAGAGAGTTCCACGGAGTCCCATAGTTAACGTACCCGGAATGGTTTCGGAACGATTCAAGATTGTCATGGCGCAACGGTTGCGTGGATTCACGGTCTTGAAATCACAGGAATGATGTTCTGGCACGATTCAGGATCGTCAAGACACAACAATCAGCTTGATTCGTGACATGAAAGCGCCGATAACGGTGTTTTGGCACGCTTCAGGATCTTCAGATGGTTGTCTCCCAACGGGGAACTTCCTTCAGTGGAAATGAACCCTGGCAGGGGCCCATGAAAGGAACCTTGGAGGGAGGATATATTCCAACATCGTTGATGGGCCTTGGGTATACACTGGTCCTCCTCCTCCTCCTCCTGCTGCTCCTGCTCCTGCTCCTGCTCCTGCTCCTCCTCCTCCTCCTCCTCCTCCTCCTCCTCCACCTGCTCCATGCCAGCGGCCTGTGTTCCTGCCCACTGAGGCACTGGCCGTTTTTGTTACTACAATACATCAGCAGCGCTTGCATTCGTGGGCTTATCCGTCCTGGCGTTTCTGCCCCCACGCGAGGCGTTCGCCTCCAGGGCACAGCCCAGCGGGAATACCAGCGGTCCTGCGGGGTCATCCGTACATCCCTGATGTGTTTTTCTCCGTGGGCTGATGGGCCGCGAGGACGCAGCCTGGCGGCAAATGCTGGTCCTGTATCCTTGCTTTCCACACGCCTGAGCGCGTACTCGATGTACCCCTCGTGGCCCCACTTTACTCTCGGCGATTTTCGGCCGCTCCTGGGCCCTCTCTTGATCGCTTGCCCTCCCTTGGCGCCAGCGGGCTTCCTCCCAGTGGCCTCCTGGCTATCTGCCCTCCTGGCTCCCCTTAATTTCAGGTCGGGCATGGCCCCCGACGGGCGGATCGTGGACGAAAACTCAAACAATAGCCCAAAAATATCCAGAAATAGTCAACAACAAAAAAAGTCGAGAAATCGTCCCCAGGCTATGTTTGGGCTCGTCTCGCAGATTCCTCCTGCAGAGGGGCACGCCCCGCTTCACCTCAACTCCTCCTCCCCCCCGCTCGCCCGCTTCTCTGCCCGCTATCCCCGGCCCGCCCTGCGGGCCCGCACCGCCTCGGTGCCTCAGTGCGCACCGGCACGGTCCCATACCAGCCCGCCCATCCAGCGCGCTGCTGAGACCAACCCTCGATAAACCGGCACGCTGTGCTGAGGGATGAGAGGGCAGAGAAGCCGCCCCCAGAAGCATCACCCCGGCACGAGAAGTCGTTTCGTCAACGCACCCAGAGAAGGGATCAAACAGGGCAGGGCTGTTTCGTAAAGGCCCGGGGCCGTTCGGTAACGCCGGTTGTCCGGTCCGGGTGGTTTGCCTCCCTTGAGAGATGGCTACACTCACTCGCATTATCACTGGGCTTTCCCAAGCTTGAACTGGCAAGAGGTGGCTGCCAAGACATGAGGCGGACGCATACCAACCTACATTTCAGGTTCAATCGCAAGGTACGGGGTCCCACTCCATATAAGATGGGCTTCCCAAACTTCGACCAGCAGCGACTTACAAGGGTGGGGGGGGAGCTCAAGTGCCCCACCCGACACATCAAGGGTTACGCCTACGCTCGAGGGATCAGCGCTACAATCTTCCTCCTCACCCACCCGCCTCCTCCTCATCCTCCTCCTGCTCCTCCTCCTGCTCCTCTTCGTCCTCCTCCTCCTCATCCTCCTCCTCCTCTTCCTCCTCCTCTCCTCCTCTGAGGGGGGAGGGGGGGGGCACTAGCCGCCTCTCCGTGTCCAGAGGTCGAGAGGGAGAGGAGAGGTTGGCGGCCGTGCCAGGCAGGGTGCGGCGTGCAGCGTGCGAAATCACGCGGATGGGGGGGAGATTGTCACAGAGGTACTCTTTGTGTGCCCGTGGGTTGGCTCGAGCGGGGGCGACATCTCATCTCCGAGGAGCCCTCCTCGGCCTGGCTCTTGAGGATAGGCGCGGCCACCTGGACAGGCCGCATCGTGCAGCTGACCTGGTGGCCCCGTGGTTCCCCCCCTCCCCGCCTCCCCACCATTATCTGCCAGCCTCCCGTTCAGAGGTTCAGAGTTGGGGGCAGGCAAGTTGGGAGTAGAGGACGGGGTACGTGGTGTGGAAGTTGTGGCAGTGACGGCCCAGTGAAGTTGCTGTATTGGGAAGCGTGGCAATGAGGCGGTGATTGGAGCCGTAGTCGGTGATGATTGGTGTCTTGGTAGGCCGCTCCGGCAGTAATCGTAGTGCATCCAGTTTTGGTTAGGAGAGGGCGCAAGGTAATCCAGAGGTGTGTCGCCAGTGCGGTGCCGCTGAAGTAGTCGCCATCAAGCAGTAATTGTATGGGTAGGAGCGCGAGTGTTGACGATTTTTAGGTTACGACCTGCTGCTGCGTTGGCGATGAGGAGCGTGTCGTGTGGACGTGGCAGAAGTGGCGTGGATGGTGCTGCGTCACCCGTGAGAGTAAAGGTCGTGCTGCGTCGCTGCCGTAGCCGCTGTGGTGGACGCTCCAGTCCTCCTCCACCTCCTCCTCCTCCACCTCCACCTCCTCCTCCTCCTCCAGCTCCTCCATTCCTATTCCTTACACTTAGCTCTTCCCTGTCGAACACCAGACGAGTTGGTAGGGTGGGCAGGCGTTTCGCCTGAGACTTCCTCGCTCTGTAAGACCTTGAAGCTTAAAGCATTACAGCAGTGTCACGGATGGAGAGCAGGTGATTTCAAAGTGTGTGTCTCGCCATAGCGCCATGCAGATTCGTTTT